>CM076582.1:1352240259-1352569617 GCA_034641835.2 Pinus albicaulis | reverse complement strand
ATTGTTTGTTCAATCTCTCGAGGGTGAAGCCAGAAAATGGTTTAAAACATTAGCAGACCGCTCAGTTAATACCTGGGATAGAATGGAACAGCTTTTTCTAAGAAAATGGGGAGAAAAGAAAGATCATGGGCTTTGTCTTATTGAATTCAATACTCTGAAAAAGAAACCCAATGAGGGGGTGGCAGAATTTATTAAAATATTTAATAAATTGTATTTGAGCCTCCCTGCTGATATGAAGCCTCATCAAGCTGCTGCTAAATTTGTTTTCATAGCGGCCTTTGACTCCGATTTTGGTTTCTCTCTGTGGGAAAGAATGCCTGTCACCTTGGATGATGCTCAGACAGATGCTTTAGAGTTAGAGGCAAATTTTGCTGCTACTGGTAAATCGAAAGGAAAAGCTGAGCAGGACACCAGAAGAAGGGGTAAAGAGGAAGTCTCTATCTCCGGTCAGGACAAGGACACAAACAGAATTGAAGAAATGAGCAAAATGATCAAGAATCTTTCTAATAAACTGGGCAAACTTGAATTGGAGACCAAGAATTCAGCCTCCAAGAATTTTTATAATATTCCAAACAGATATTACAATCCCCAGTATAAGAGACCACCCCTGCAAATATTGTCAAGGGAAGCAAAGGAGCAACAAGATTATGTACCACATCCATTGTATTTAGAGGGTCCAATAGACGATTCTACCGAGGATACTGCCTATGGACTGGAGGATGCAAATCTTGACTTTTCGAATAGCGATGGAGAAGAATCCCCTATGCGAACAAACGATGGAGCACAGTACTCATTGCAAGAGGAAGAAGAAGAGATTGATTATTATTGTAAACAGTTTAATGATTTCATGCAAGCACATTTTAATAGAAAATATGATCTCAGATCTTCCAGGAAGAGAACGCGGACTCAAGATCAAGAAGAAGAGCCTCCTCAGAAGGAAGCACCTGCTCAAAAGGAATCAACAATGTAGAAAGTCACAGACAAAGATTTTGTTGATGATGGAAGAAATTTGACACCACTTGATAGTCAAAGAAAGGAGGAAGGAAATTCGGTGGAAGACTTTAATCCATGGAATGAAGAAATCAAATCACTGGAGATTATGCTGAATAAACATGATTCGATGCAGGAAGAAGAACCTCAATTTCTAAATTGGGGATTGCAGGATGTAAAGATACAAGGGAAGGAAGACAATGAAGACTTCCTGGGTCTTAGAAGAGACTTAGGATTTATGAGGAAAGAATGGGTGACTGAATCATCAAGCAAGACCATTGGGTCTCATGATTTAAAAAATGACAATTCGGCTGTGTTGACAGATATTGCAGAAGACAATCCATCCTTTGGTGTTGTCTCGGATACAGATGAACTGTCATAGAAGGAAGAAGGTGAGGCTATCATGCCCCATGGGAAGGAACTTGTTATTACTGATAATGACAAGAAGGAGTTGATGTGTCTGATAGACAAAAGGGAGACTGGAGGACAGAATTTTGGAACTGCTACAGTGATGGGAAATCAAAATTCCATTCCGATAGAAGATGAGAGTGCAAAATCCGAAGAACTTGATCTGATTGCCAGAAGCAATCAAGACGGTGAAGGACAATTATTGAAGATTGTCAAGGAAAAAGAAGAAGAATATGCTGAAACAAATGTGCAACATATTGATGAAATGCTTGAGAATAAATGGCTAATTTGTTTGCTGAAAAAATTTAGAGAAGAGAATGAAAATGCAGACACTGAAGTGAAAGTGACTAAAGTTGCGAAAGAAACAGGAGTAGATACTAGTTTGCATAATTTAAATATGCTTACTAGTACACAAGGAGAAATGAATAATTATGCTACTGCAGTTAAAGAATTACATGGTAATTTACTTTTTAAAGGTAAATTTGCAGGTGATCAGGCTTTCAAGAGCCACTCAGAAGATGCAGTGGAAAATACAGTAATCAGAGCTGCCCAGGATGCAGACAGCCTGCCAATCACGGAAGGCCTAAAAGAAGAGAGTGTACATTATTTGTTCTCTGATCCTGTGGCAAAATATATGGAGGCCCTGATTAGCTCAAATTCTCCAGCATTGATCCTTCACCAGGGCCATATTTATCAAGAGTGGTCACCACTGATGGTGACCGCATTTTTGAAGAACCACATGCAAAGCACCCTGTGGTTATCTCTGATAGGAAGTCAGTGCTCCTATCCCTTTTTGTTACTGCTTGACTGGTTGCACTGGCATTATTGTATCACCTAAAATCACTAGAGGTTTCCAAGTAGAGTAGGGTAGGTAGGAAAAGCTCAATAAATCTCAACCTATAAGCAAGTAGTTAGTCGTTTTAATTTCTGCAAAGTCCCGCGAGCTAGATAGTCTAATCCTGGATCGGCCATTTTTAGTTTTTGTTTCTATCTTTGTTTGAATAATGTGGGTGCTATAATGAATTATCAAGTGAAAAGTGAGAAGTGCTGGGGGGCCGAGTGTGCACAGAAGATGATCAGGTGGTCTGCGAGCTCTCGACATGTCCAGGGATGAACGTGTCGTCCCCAGTTGGAGTCGATGTTATCCATGTCAGCCCCCCATTAAAAAATTTTGGTCATCAGCCCCTCCTGAACTTTTCAAATTTCCTATTGCGGCTTAAGAAATTCATTTTGCCTACCGTTGCCTCTCCTGCCCTCTAAAATGCATTAGAAAGGGCCGCAGATTCATTTCTGAAAATACATGAACCACAGCCCCTTTGGTCCTAGCCTCCTACCACTAGTCAATCACGTGACCTGGGCCCAAAACCCTGTGCCAGACCAAAAGGCGTTTGTCATATAAAGCTATCGGGTATGCTCCAAGCCGTCCGATCGAACACAAATCAACACACCGCAGTATATTTCTCTTGTGGTCCCCGCTACGTGTTCATTGCCTCAAAAACCAAAATTGTTTTCATTGCACCGCCTTTCAAAGGCAAGCGGTTTTCTCGAAATCAGAGCGATTCCATTGGGCGCTCGCCACGCGTCCCAGTGCACGACTTCAATACCACCCTCCATCGCACATTATCTTTCGATCAAAGTCGTGCAGCGATATTAACGCTCGCCGTCCGATCTGAAGAGCTCAATCCAACGGCGGTCGCTCAATGTAATTGCACGGGTGTTAATGTAGGTATACAGTGTTCTGGGTCCAGCATTCCATCGCTGTACAATGCATTCCTAACCGTTGATATCGCTTTGAAATCATGTGGTCCAGATCATATGCGTGATTGACTAATTGACCGAGTCTCCCACCACGTATTGTCCCACGTGTCATCTCATTCTCCCTTCACCATCTGTATATTCCATTCATATTTGTATATCGCATTCATGTGTCTTGTTTTAGTGTTTTTACGAAGAGAACCTCTGCCTAGTCCGTATACCACTGCTCCACTGCATCTTTCGCCACTACCCTACGTGCTTCCACCAATGCACGATTTCATGCCACTTCACAGTCGCCTCCATTGCATCACTCCCCTCCCATGCCTTTGTTTTCCTAACAAGTTTGTGTATTTTGCAGGGTGAAAAGGGGGTAAACCGCCATTAATCTCCACCTACGTTACAGAAATCGAAGACACATCAAAGGGTCAGCTTGCAGAGGAAAAATTTATGAAGAAAAGTCCTGGGTAGCTGCTGAGACATGACCTTCATTAAATAAAGCAGAATGGAAATCTGTCAAACTCCTCAAAAATAATTCGAAAGGCAGATTTCTATAGATAGAGACATTAATGTCGCAGCAAAGGGTATCAGTTGGAAATCAAGGATTTCGGTGTACGGCGCTGAAGATTTTTAATAGCAATCCAGCATTCAAAAGGCAAAGAGTACAAGTGCATAAAAATCATATCCTCCAGGTTTTACTTCAATAGATTTTTCTCTCAGGAAGGTACAGAACGTCACATATTTTATTCTTCATACCTCACCCCTGGAGAAATCTGCACTTGCAGCATTCTATAGCCGTCAAGCAGTATGGGCGTGAATGTTTCCGCTATTTATGTTTTAATGAGATAATTAAATGTTCTCACCTACTTCTTTCATAGGGTCATTTCTTCTTCCTCTATAAAAACAGAGAAGAAAGACATTGTAAGGGTTCCAGATTTTTATTAGAGAATTGTGCAGTGAAAGGCATTTTTGTATACATTTTGTATAAGCTCTTGTATCAAGGCTCAGAGCCCGTAGGGTCTCAGTGAGGAGGAGTTCTATCTGTATTAGAGGATTCTGGTCTTTGGTATCCCACAGTATGTAACTTCCTTTTATGTGTTTAATACAACATTTCATTTTATCCATCTTCTTGTATCATGTACTGGAATGTGAGTGGCTCACTGATTTTAGGTAAGGATTTATCCTAGTTGTTACCCATACTTGGATCAGTCAAGCGCTTTAAATATGGCTCAGGCATGATATATTGTTTTGTGATTCATTTCATCCATCTTTCTGCTATATTAGTTGCTTTGGGAGGGTGCTTTTAAAACGCCATTGTCATGTATGGATTCTTAGAATGATAAGCCCATATATGGTTCTTTTGTGTATCTGGGTATCAGACCAAAGTTAGCTAATATCTTCTTATATTTCTTTCACTGCATACACCTTCTGATATTTGATTTCTGTGGCATATTACTTGAATCGGCCCTCTCTACAGTAAATTGTCTCTTAACTGTCTGATGCTTTTGTGCTTGAGCTTTTCATCTTGTCTCTGCAGCATTACTTTCCCTGTGGCAGTTTCTGTAAGTTCTGGTCCCATTTAAATCCATTTCCTTGCTTTACAAGAGATAGCAGGAGAGCCTTTTGGATTGACACCCAAGTTACATTATGTGCTCCTTGCTATGATAAGATGTCCTAGGCACTGGTCTATGGCAACTCTAGGCTGTCTCTAGGAGTGACAACTTCTGTCGACAATAGGAGCAATTGCAAAACATTGAAGCAGTTGAGTTTTGTGCTGGTGGAATTCGAATTTGCAGCAGTGTTTTCTTGGTGTCGAAGTTGAGATGTCTTTCAACGGATTGCGATTGGAGTATGCCTTTGAGGGCAGCTCGAACTATATTGCATGGAAGGAAAGGATGGAAGTGGTGCTAGATGACAATGGGTTGAAGGAGTTCATAGATGCTGAAGTCCCAAAGCTTACTTCTAGCGATGCTGCCGTAATTGAGGCTGGGCAAAAGAAGACAGCAAAGTGTCGAAGGATTTTGTTGGAGGGCGTGAAGGATCACATAGTGTCCAGCCTGCATGGTAAGGCTTCTCCATTCTTGATGTGGAAAGCCTTGACATATTTATTCCAAAGCAAGAGCGACTAGAGAAAGTTGGCGCTCAAGGATAAACTCAGAAACATAAAGATGGAGAAAGGCGACAGTATGCCCAAGTACCTCATGAAGTTCATCCAATGCAGGGATGAGCTGGGAAGTGTGGGGGTCACTGTTGATGATGAGGAATTAGTGAGCTTGGCTCTCCTTGGGCTTCCGAAGAGTTGGCATTCCTATCAAGACTTTGTTAATGGTTAGGAGAAATTGCCAGGATGGGAGCGACTTTGGTCGGATCTTGTGCAAGAGGAGATAAGGCGGAGTACCAGGGACGGATCTTCATCAAAGAACTCTAATGAAGAGAATTGCGCTTTGGCTACCAAATCAAAGAAGGGGAAGAGCAAGAAAGCTTCTCATTCCGGTGCGAAAGGCAAGAAGCAGGACATGTCCAAGGTGAAGTGCTTTCACTGTCACCAACACAGATATTATGCCACAAATTGTCCGTAGAAGAAGAAAAATAAGCAGGTTGCTAGATCTGTAGTTGGAGAGGCCTTAGCCTCGCAGTTTGAGTTGGATTTTTCGCTGATCGCATGCTTGGTCTCAAGTGTGGCGAGATCAGTGTGGTTTCTGGACAGTGGTGCGTCTTTTCACATGACAGGAGATCGAGATTTGTTTACTGATTTGGATGAGAAAGATCTTGGAGTGCACATCGAGATGGGCGATGATGGTAGATACAGTGCGACCAGTATCGGTACCATTTCCTTTGAGAGGGAGTCTGGTAAACCCTTCGTATTGAAGAAAGTGATGCATGTTCCAGGATTGAAGAAGAATCTTATCTCTGTGGCGATGTTATAAGACAAGGGATATGATGTTGTCTTTAGCGAGGGAAAGGATTTCCTGCGCAGTAAGGCAACTGGTGAGACCCGGAGGATAGGGGTTCGAGTTAAGAACCTTTATCAATTGCAGGTAGATGGCTACGCAGCAATGGCAGGCAAGGCAGAAGGAGTGGTGAGCCGAGATGATGGCGAGTTGTGGCACCGGAGATTGGGCCACCTTCACCATGGAGCTTTGAAGATACTGCAACAGATTTCTACTGGGCTTCCTAAGGGTACTCTTGCGCAGTCAGATCAGTGCAAGGGGTGTACCTTGGGAAAATTTGTGAAAGCCACCTTTCACGAGAAGGATAATCGCGCCACGACGATCCTTGAGAGAATTCACACAGACGTGTGTGGACCTTTCTCAGTAGCTTCGACAGCAAAGCACAAGTACTATGTGATCTTTGTTGATGATTTTTCTCGGAAGTGCTGGATCTTCTTCATGCAGAAGAAGAGCGAGACATACTCAAAGTTATGTGAGTTCAAGGCACTGGTTGAGAAAGAATCGGGGAAGCAGGTGAAGGCTCTTAGGAGCGACAATGGTGGTGAATTCATCTCTGGCGAATTCAAGGACTTTTGCAATGCAGAAGGAATTTGAAGAGAGCTCATAGCACCTCATAACCCACAGCAGAATGGGGTTGCTGAGCGGAAGAACAGAACGATCGTGGGTGCTGCACGGGAGATGTTGCATGATCAGGGCCTTCCCATACACTTGTGGGCTGAGGCATGCAATACTGCAGTATATGTGCAGAACCGTTGTCCTCACAGGATACTTGGCATGAGTACACCCGAGGAGGCGTTTTCTGGTAAGAAGCTTGATATTTCCCATTTGAGGATTTTTGGTTCACCTATTTACATTCATGTGACGAAGGATGCCAGGAAGAAGCTGGAGCCGACCGCAGAGGTTGGGATATTTGTGGGGTACACTGATACGCCCCACAACTATCGTGTGTATTTTCCAGACAGTCGCAAGACTGTTGTGCGACGGGATATCAAATTTCAAGAGGAGAAAGCCATGAAGTGTTCGCTTGAGAGGGAGCCACACTTGCATGCAGAGGAGGAGCTATTAGTTCCTAAGGATGAGTCTCAGGATGTGGATCAACCACAAGATGAGGTTCATGGAGTGGAAGAGACCACTCATGCAGCGCCAACCATCAGAGGGCGGAAGCGCACTACAGAAGCTGAGCGACTAGCTCAAGATGCAGAGAAGGTTGCAGGAGCACCTACATCACAACGCAGACAGAGACAGTCACCTGATCGGTACACTGGATACATGGATCTTGTGAGAAAGTGTATCGTGACAGGGCCATCCTCTTTCGAGAAGTTGTGCATTGGATCTGTAGGTAGATGCATGGTGGAAGAGTATGATTCGATTATCCAGAAGCGACACCATAGGGAGATTGTCCGTGGTTCGAATCGAGTGGTGGGTTCGAGATGGATCTACAAAGTGAAGCGGGCGGTGACGGGAGTGTGGAGAAGTACAAGGCAAGATTTGTTTTAGAGGCTTTTCAGAATGAGAGGGGATCGATTATGAGGAGACCTTTGCACAGTCGCAAGGTATTCTTCCATACGGACGATTCTTGCTCTCTCGGCGCGGATGGGGTGGCACATTCATCGGATGGATGTGAAGTCTGTGTTCCTCAACAAAGTCATTGAGGAGGAGGCATACATAGAGTAGCCCGAAGGTTTCGAGATCTTCAGCAGCGAGTCACATGTGTGCAAGCTCAAGAGAGCGCTGTATGGGTTGAAACAAGAACCTCGTGCTTCATACACACAGATAGACAGTTATTTCACCGGACTTGGATTCTATAAGAGTGAGGCGGATTGGAACCTATACCAAATTGTGGTGGAGGGTAAATTGCTAATCATTGTACTTTATGTAGATGATTTGATTTTGACAAGTGATGAGCTATTGATACTCTCATGCAAGGATGATCTTGCAAAGGAGTTTGAGGTGAAGGACTTGGGCCTACTTCATTATTTCCTGGTTTTGGAAATTTGGCAGCGCAATGGTGGACTGTTTTTTTCTCAGGGTAAGTATGCCCGGGAGATACTGGAGAAGTTCAACATGCATGGCTGCAAGCCTGTTGATACTCCTCTTCCTGGTGGTTGGAGGAAGGAGGATGCTACTTCGGCGGAGGTAGTGGATGCCACTGTTTATCGACAGTTGGTGGGGTCGCTTATGTATCTGGTCAATACAGGCTGATCATATGCTATACGATTAACCGACTTTCTGGCTGTGAGTTCGCCTACCAAGCTCTTTTGGAAGGTGGGGAAGCATGTATTGAGATATCTCAGAGGCACATCAGGATATGGCTTATGGTACAGACAGTCGGATGAGGTGAAGCTATGTGGCTTCATGGAGGCAGATTGGGAAGGGAGCCCAACGGACATAAAGAGCGCATATGGAGGGATTTTTCAGTATCGGGTCGACAGTAGTTTCTTGGTACAGCAGGAAGCAGAGATCCGTGGCACTCAGTTCAGCGGAGGCCGAGTATATGGTAGCGAATTTGGGTGCATGCGAGGCTATATAGATGAGGAAGATCCTGCTCGGGTTGTTAGGTTCACTCTTAGATAATTAGAACTACTTTGTGATTTTATGTGATAATCAAGGATTGCATCAAACTCTGGTTAATCAATTGTTCGTGATGATCTAAACACATTGACAATCGAGTATCATCATATCGGAGAGATTGTGTACGTAGGAGAATCATGTTACTTTTTCATACGTTCCTCACAGATGTCAGGGATGCGATATCGGTGGGCACTCACCGAGAACAATTCGAATACACGGAGGTAGGATGATTTGAGATAATCCATATCTTGTTGAGGAGAAGGGAGTGTTGAGATTTCAACAAGATGATGAGCTTAGTGGAAAGAAGTCGCCTTAACTAAGTGGGCCTGCAGGCTATTTTTGGCGCAAAGTCTATTTTTAGACTATGTCTATTTTTAGACATATGGATCATGTTCTATGAGTTGCAGGATGCTATTTGTGGATTGTTGGTCAAGTTGGGAAAAATAGATGGAATTCTATTTTTAGACATATTGGGCGGAATCTATTTTTAGATTTCTAGTCTAAAAATAGATATGTCGAATATTATTAGCTCTTAATAATATTTGGACTATAAACATTATCTTATCCTCTTGGAGCACTTCAGTTTGATGCCTGGATGTGGCACATGCAGCTGACAGAAGGAATTACGCTATTCCTAGGGTTTAGTGGAGCTATTGCATGGTTGACTTCAGTTAGAACTCATGTGACAGAGTTTGGTGGAGTTGATGAGGCAGTTAATGGAGTTGTGTTCAGTTTAACTTAGTTGAGCTAGTTGTATCTAGTCTAACTGATTGATACAATTAGTGAGAGTGGTGTGAATTAATTATTAATTAATTCACTAATTATTAACTCATAAATCAACTAAAGAATACATCAGTTAACTGCAGTGCATGAACAGTTTCAGTGGAGACCAGTGAAGAGGTAGGTAAAAGAGCAATGTGACTATCAGTTGTGAATATACTGGTGCATACGATTTGCACACACATTGATGGAGAAGCCAATGAGGATTGCGCAGTACATACTAGTGGGATTCGAACCTGGATCTTGGTATTATCCATATTGGATTACGCAGTAGAGGCAGGCTAACAGGTGGAGCAGATTGGAGCATGTGTTTTGTATGATATGAGCTTGTGTAGTGTGTAACAATTGGAGATTGTACTGAGAGCTTGTGAGGAGTTTGTACAATGATTGTTACATGATCTCTATCATTATAATATACAGATAGTTGGGGGTTTTTAGCTTTAATATTTCCCATAAATACTGTGTTTATATGTGTGATTGTTTATGGTTTTAATGTGCGCATGCGATTGTTTATATTTCCGCAAATTGATGATCAATAGTAGAAGAGGTTATGTATTATGCATGAAGCTCAAATAGTGTGTGATAAGGATAATCTCGGTGAATAATTTAACAGTTATTCAAAATTTCTACATAAGGCACAAATCAAGGAACCCTTTCTCACTATTATTTTCAACACTCCTCTTAGCAAGGAAGATGTTCTTGGAAGAACCTCATACACCTAGATCTGTCTCCAACACTACCAAGTTTTTCACTACTGTAGCTGCGCAAGACCTATTATTTCCCACCATGTTCTGTGAGCCCATAATCTACCACTATCAATGATCACAACTCCTTTTGTGTCACTGAACTTTGGCTCACTAATCTGCCCATTAGCAAGCCTTTAGCGCCCATAAGAAGTTTGCTTATTGGGTCTTTTAGATATTCCCTCTTATTAGTGATTTGGTCATATCCAACCCACTAAACTAGGGCTCCACAAATTTGCCTCCTAACAACTCATTAGTACTTCAATGATCATTGTACATGAGGATTTCAAGGAATACCCATTTGTCAATATTTTGGTTTCTTTAGAACGCTGCTCCCAGGGCACACAAATCTGCCTTGTCATTGTGACACATCATCCCTATTATCACTCTGGGCCTCCAAAATTTCCCACACACAGTCCAAGCACTTATTGTTCTTAGGTTGCTTCAAAAAAAATTCTCCTTTGATGTGTTACTCTCAACTTGTTCTGGTCTTTATTATGTTCTATGCTCTTATACCATGTAGAAAGTCCACGAAATTATGATATGCTAATATGAGCAATCTGAAATCAAATTTCTTCTCAGATACACATATGATTTCTCTACTAGATGCAACAAAATGAGAACATAAATAAAAGTATAGTTACACAATTCAAAAACACAGAATTTTCTAGGGAACCCAATTGGGAAAACCCTCTACTTGATTGAAAATTTTATTGACAACAAAAATTGAGCAATTGATCTCTTACAAAATACAACTTGTTCAATTTGAAAACAAACTTTTTTCTTGCCTTTACCCTGGCTTGAAACCCTTGCAAGACTGCTAATATTTTCTGCCCTCTATGAACTTATCTTACACACTCTTCCTCTCACAAGCTCCATGCACAAACTTGTGCTTCATATTGCTTGGTCTCATCAACTCGTGCTCACTAAAACAATGATTAAAATTAGTGAGTGAGTTTTCTAATTAAAGAGTATTTTTTTGATTGATTTGTTTGTGCTTCCTATTGCTTGGTCTCATCAACTCATGCTCACTAAAACAATGATTAAAATTAGTGAGTGAGTTTTCTAATTAAAGAATAATTTTGTAATTGATTTGAGTTAACTGTAACTCGTCCTATTTGAAGTCAACCACTTGAAACTCAATCACTTGTGTTTTTCCTCAATCAACTCACACTATAAAATCAAGAACTTTCAATTCCAACACATTAGTTAACTGCATCCTAACCTGTACTAATTTTAAGGGATTGATTACTAAATTATAGGAACTTGTCCAAAATGTAGAATGATGAGACAAAGTAGATGGGAAAAATTACTCAAAGCTAGAAAGACTCAAAGTTGACCTATGAGGACCAAAACAAAGATATAAGGAACTCACAACAAGGAATGCACGAACACTTTGGATTGTTGATTTAGCCTTTAATTCTACAACAAAACTAAGATGTGAAGTCCAACTTTACATGCATGACCTATAGCTAATAATTTTATGGTTTCAGGTATTGTGTGGCTTCATGAGCAAAATTCATGTTTTGATGATCCAACCTATAGTTATGGGTAGAACCACATGGAAACAACATAGATATTACATATTTGGGAAGCACTAGTACTCATTGATGTTGTCAACAAGGTATCGTCATTGCCTCTTTGTTCTTAAGCCAACAATCCGTTGCTACAGGTAGAAAAATTAGATGAAAACTTGGTGAAAGCCATTTTTTTAAAATTGATCATACATCATATATTTATTTTAAGTGATCAAATAGTAATAAAGGCATTATTATTCTCTTATAAATTACTTTGAATAAATAATCAACATATATTATTATTTATGATCATTTGCACCTTCTATTAATCATACATAAATCATCTAATATAGTTTTCTTATCTTCAAATTAAGCATTCCTCTCCTTTCCCTAACTTTAACTTTAAGGGTATGGTATGCTAGTTTATATATAGCTACCCTAATATTAATGAATCCTATTAGAAAATCCATGACTTAGAACATTAAACCCTAAACATAGAACAATTCATTAGAACTTTACTTTTCTTATCTTCAAATTAAACATTCCTCTCCTCTCCTTTCCCTAACATTAACTTTAAGAACATTCCTCTCCTCTCCTTTCCCTAACTTTAACGTTAAGGGTATGGTATGCTAGTTTGTATATAGCTACCCTAATATTAATGAATCCAATTAGAAAATCACTGACTTAGAACATTAAACCTTAAACATAGAGCAATTCATTAGAACCCTTCAAAGGGGAATTTTGTTTTTAAATAATTTTCCAATCACGTTGCAACCTACCAACCTACCTTACTTTTGAATTATAACTATACTATTGTTTTGAAATAAATATATTGGACTGTATAAGTATATTTCCCATCTACATTTATTTGGAGTTGTTTTTAATGTGGCTTTTTGAAAAAAATTCGGATTTATTTTTTTGATCTAATTTGTCTAAAATCGGGTAGGAATTCATTGAAATCACAACTTTGATTGATGGGTAAACTCTACACAATGAAGAGGCCCTACAATTTTTTCAAGTTGTTGATTCCATATATGCAGTTAATGAATCCATATATACAATTAACAAACCAGTTTAAATAACACATCAAAATTTATCTCATAAATCCACTAAAAACTCCCAAAAAATCTCATTAAAAACAAAAACAATTTATTTATTCAAAAATTGCTTTCCAACTCACCCTCAAGTTGCATCTATAAATGTTACGTGAACAAAATAATGAGAGATGCTCAATGCACCACGAAATATATATCTCTACAATCAGCGTTGTCGTTCAAATTAAAATAAGTCAGTGCTACAAAAAGATAAGAATCCAATGCACGCCATACTTTATTTGCCTTTTCCTTTCCATATTCTTCCACTATTTCATCTTCACCGACCCTTTAACTCCCTCAGCCTATAAATTGATGAGTTGTACATCTTATGAAATCGCATTCATTCACTTCTTTCCTACCATTCCTCACATTACAAGGAAGGTAGGGGAGATGTGATGGATGTCCTCAGGTAACGAACGCAAGCAAGGGTTTTGATCTGTCTTTCACATCTTGCTTGTGATACAGAGCTGTGCAGTTTTGCATTACTTGTTGGTATTTTTCCTTCCAGGATACAGAGGCGCACGATTTTTCATGGGTTGTGATCTCTGGCTTTAATTTCAGTACTTTTTACTGTTCCTACCTTATTTTCTCTTCTGATGTTGCCTATCTTTAATTTATGTACTTTTCTTGTTTCTACTATTATATATTCTAACACCTTAACATACCACATCCCCTTATGTTGAGATGTGAACTGGGAATGGGATTGTATATTGGGGATGGGTTTTCCATAGGTCTGGAAATAGCAAGCGATACGTTTCAATTTGTTGTTCATAAATCTAGGGTTTTCTTTCAGGTAACTTTGTGCTCTGTAAGTGAGTAGGTTAAAGGTGTTTTTCTGTTGTGGTTTGAGGGTCAAAATAGGTCAATGGAGACTTCACTCTGTAAGTAATTAGGTTTATTGTATGTTCTTAGGTAGTGGGTGTGTATTCTTTATAACTATATGTGCTTACAAAGTAATGAAGCACAACCTTTTCATTAGGGGAATTTTGAGGTCTATAATGGGTCTCCTAAGGAAAATGTACAATCCAAATTCACTTTATGAGAACCAATCACATTTTAGGGGATGACATCATCCCCAAAGGTTCAGGTGGCATTGCTTGAGTTAAAGGTACTTACTTGTTACATCTGGATGGTGGATAAAAACTCATGGTTAACTATGGTAGTGCTCTAAGTATTTTTACAGTCATAAAGTAAAGTACTAACAATAAAAAAGTAAAGTACTAATAATAAATGTCATTTCACACTTTTTGAACAAAATATTATTATTGTCATTTCATTTTTTTTAAAAGAAACAATGCATATCCTTACATAATCTTCATGTCTTTACACATTTTTCAATAAATATTATATTTTTATATTTTCATATATTTATTTTTAAATTATATATTCATCTCATTTTATTTAATATTATAATTTCAAATTAATTACAAGTTAATATCTATACATATATATTGATAATTTCACATTATCTTGAAAGATGGACTATGCTAGGTTTTCCGCAGGCCAGTCCGCTGACGCCGTCTTAACATCTTCCCTGTTCGGCTCTGTCGCCGCCGCCAACACCACATCAGGGCGAGTAGGCTCTGTGAGCTTCACTTCCACAGCTTCATGTGGCCTCTCATGCCCGAAATTTCCTTGGCCACAGACGCGGCCCATCCAATCGGCCGCAGGTCTTGGGGTTACTCCTACAAGCGTTTATGAAGATCTTGCAGCAAGGAGATACGCACAAGTTGTTGCCTCCTTCTACCAACGAACAGGTATAGGAGTCGTCATCAATTCCAGCCAGCACATGGTTGCGGGCTCAAGCATTCTGGCAGCCTCGACTATCGCCAAGTCCCTGCAAAGGCCTAGTCTCAACCTCACGGATAGACAGGGAAAATGGGAACAGAGACTGCTTCAAGAGGGCTTTAATCTTCATCCAGTTATTTTCAACACCAAAATCCTTTTGGGTTTGGGGATACAAGGAGTATGCATAGTTCAGAAGCAGGTTCGAAGCGGATAGCAGAGGTTTTCATATCATTCACCCTCTACTTATCAGATCCAGATATCTCTTCTATCTGGTGGAACAAAGCTGTTCTGGGTGCGAGCCACGGATCTGGTGCAGGACCTTCTGCGAGATCTCAAACTCAAATTGGGGATCCCCTCAGATCTCCTAAGATTTATTTAGGAAGGTAAATAACTCGAGGACCCCCTACCCCTGTCTTATTACAATATTAAAAAAGATGCTTCAGTTGTGCTCTCCCTACGCTTGAGAGGAGGAGCTTCTGGGAAAACCTCCTCGGCTCCTGCCTTCTCCTATAAGGATGCGGTTCATATGCAGCCCTCTAAGAGAGCCGCTCAACCAGCTGAGGCTCCCAAGCCTTTCCTGGTGGACAAATTGGAGGAAACCCCCTCCATTGAAATCTCTCATCCAACATTGGATGATCAATTTCAAACGTTTGTAGAAAAAGCCATCATTTGCAGGTTTAATGGACTATGGCCTCGATCTGCAGATCTCTACCAGTGGATCCATTCCAATTGGACCAACAACTGCAAGGTCTTCTTTTGCTCGAAAGGCTTCTTCATTTTGGCCTTTGCCTTCAATGAAGATTATCAAAAATCCTTAACGGAAGGCCCCTGGTTCTGGGGATCAGCGGGGCTCTTCCTTACTCCGTGGTTTCCAGACTTCGACCCTTCCACAGCTGTCATCACCAAGCTTCCCATTTGGGTCAGACTTCCAAACCTCCTTGCACATCTCTGGCACTTCGCAGTCTTCCAAGGGATTGGGAATACCTTAGGCCACTTCTTGGCCATGGATACCTCAAGGGGAGAGAAATGAATATACACCTTTGGCAGAATATGCGCAGAAATAGACATCAGCAAAGGGCTACTTGATCAGATCAATCTCAAAATTGGGGACTTCCATTGGACTCAAACCTTGGACTATGAGAACACTGCCTTCCGGTGTTGCCACTTCCATCAAACGGGGCATCTCCAAAACTCATGTGCCACGTTCCTCGACAAAGAGAAGAATAAAAAATGTAAATCCAAATCGAAGAGTTGGAAACCATGTGATCCACCCCCCATGGATGACATAGACTCCTTCAGCTCGGATGAGGAGGAAAAAGAAGCGGATGAAGAAAATGCTGAGCACGCGAAGGACTCCCCCTTGGCCTGCCCCGAGGATCCTTTGGCACCTCCGATTTTGCAGAAACGCACGCATGTGCCCTCCTCCTCTGATTCAGATAAGGAGACTCCTCCTTCAGCGCAGAATAGTCAACAACTGGTTCATGTCCAGCCAAGTCACAATGGCTGGGTTAAATTCAGCAAGAAGAAAGTGAAAAAATGTTGTTTGGAAGTTTCTACCCACTCTGAGTAGATCCCTTTATCTCGCTCTCTGTTTTTCAGTTATCCTTGTTACCTTCTACTTTTTCCAAGGTTTATTTTGGGACCGAGGTTGATAATTTATCATTTCCGGCTCCCTTGCTTCTTTACTTTGCTTATTTGCAAAGCTCCGATTGTACCATATGATTTTCCTTAATAGAATTAGTCTTACTTAGAAAAAAATAAAAAAAATCTATACATATATATTATACATATGAAATCAAGATAAATAAAAATGCAAACTTGTTATTTTATGATAAATCAAATCTATGAATAATATTATTATAATATTAATAACAATACAAACATATTAAAATTAAAGAAAAACGTATATTAGTTTTGTATAATGAAAAAATGTACATTAATTTTATATGTTAAAAAGAGGTATATTAGGTTCAACATGGTTTAAGGCAAAAAAAAAGTCTAAAATTTCAATGTATATAAATTTTATATTATACTTATAAATATAAATTAAGTATATTTCAATATTTTTTCTTTTTTTTAATTGTAAATATAACTAAATTAATTTCATTATGATTATATTAATATTATATATTATTATACATGATATTATAAAAAATAATGTAAATGTTATAGAATATATATTATATTCATTTTTATATTATATACTATCTTTTTCTTATGTTATAAATCAAATCAATTCAATATGTAATATAAAAAATACATAAATTAATATATTATATTTATTATTTTATTTTATTTTATTTATATATTAATTACATGTTATTATATAATTTAAATAATATAAATTTTAGTTAATAGTATATTGTACAATTAAAAGTTTATGAAGTTATATTTATAATTTGTTTTAAGTTATTTAAGTACAAAGCGCAAATGCATTAGTTATTCACTGATAATTACATTTTCTTGAAAAACTCATTTTTATTTATAGTCACATCAATATAATTTTTTATTCATTTTATTTTGGTACATCTTTTCAATTGAATTTAATCATGGTTACATGTATTGTGGTGCAAAAAATTAATGCAAATTCATAAATATTATTTTATTGATTTAGTTATTATTTTATTATTTCCTTAGGAAACTCATTTTAGGCCTCAAAATTCCCCTAATGAGTCGCTGATAACAGGACAGTATGATCTTACGCTTTTCAGTTCCCCCAATTGGATCTGCTTGTTGGTCTCCCTGGTTGACTAGATCTGAAGATTGGATGTTAGATGCCACAAGGCCTTCCACACTTTATTGTAATTGAAAGTATTATCTGAATCATTTCGTCCCTTTCAACGCTATTGCTTCTCTTGTTTAGATGGTTTACATGTTTAGTGGTAGGAGAATGAGGGCTCAGTAGCTGCAGTATCGATATAAAAAGGCGGGTTGAGTTTTTGTTAGTGTTGTTTTTATTTCGTTGCGAGTATTTAGCATTGTCGTTGTTGGTCCTTGGCATACATGAATCGAAAAATGATTGATCCTTGGGCTGCAGGTGTTTCAATCTAATTTTGGAATTCGATCATTGGGAGCGGATTGATCCCTGGTAGCCTCTTCAAGAAGATTTAATTAGCAATGTGTTACAGGATTTACATAGGGGGTTTGATGTTATCTGTTGTGTTATTTTCATGTAGTCTATCTTGGATTAACGTTGTATTTTATCATTGCTATGCCTGATTTGGGAAAGAACTGGTCCTTGGGCTGCAAGGCAATGAGTTGATCATGGAAAGCAGAATATTCTTTCTAAATATTATAAATAGGCATGATAAAGTATCTCAGGTCTATAGATCTATAAGCCTTTTTTTAGTGTGTACATTGTAATGTTGGATAACTTTAGAGGATTAGTTCTTCGATATTTTATGATTACCCCACAATCTACAGCCGTGTAGGACATGAGATTGAAAGGTGGGTTAGAAGGCATTTTCAGGGCGAAAACATCATCCAGGAGGTTTGTTATGCCCTGATAAGTGGTTTTAAGTTTCATTTATATGTTCATGTTCTGTGGCGCATGATAAAGTATATGAGGTCTATAGACCTAGGACCCTTTTTTAGTGTGTACTTCATAATGTTGTGGAAAACTTTAGAGGATTAGTTTGGCAATATTTTATGCTTACCCCACAATCTGCAGCCCTAGGCATAAACAGGACAGTGGTTTGAAAGGTGGGTTAGAAGGCATTTTCAGGTCAAAAATATCATCCAAGAGGTTTGTTAAGCTTTGACAAGTGGTTTTAAGTTTCAGTTATATGTTCATGTTCTCTGTCGCACGATAAAGTATCGCAGGTCTATAGATCTAAGACTCTTTTTTAGTGTGTACTTCCTAATGTTTGAAAACTTTAGAGGATTAGTTTGGCTATATTTTATGCTTACCCCACAAGCTATAGCCCTAGGTATAATTGTGCAGGAAAATGGTTTTAAATGTGGGTTAGAAGGCATTTTTAGGTCAAAAACATCATCCAGGAGGTTTGCTAAGCTCTGATAAGTTGTTTTAAGTTTCAGTTATATGTTCATTTTCTCTGTCGCATGATAATCTATAGCAGGTCTATAGATCTAAGGCTCCCTTTTAGTGTGTACTTTGTAATGTTGGAAAAATTTAGAGGATTAGTTCGGCAATATTTTATGCTTACCCCACAATCTGCAACCCTAAGCATAAATTTTGGAGGACAATGGTTCGAAAGGTGGGTTAGAAGGCATTTTCAGGTCAAAAACATCATCCAGGAGGTTGCTAAGCTATGATAAGTGGTTTTAAGTTTCAATTATATGTTCATGTTCTCTCTATTGGAAGTGCAAGATTAAATGAGCCATTTATGTGAACTAGAATAAGAGGATAAGTAGGGGCATCATACATTTGGAAATAGTGTCTTAACATCTAGTCGTCATAATCTACTTGAGAATAGAAAGAATTACAATTCCAAACATATTATATTTCATTTACGTGCTTGTATTTTTGCGCTTGTATGAGAAGCAATATTTTGTTTCTGATGAAGGTGTACTGGATCAAGAGATAATTGAAGATTGTGTTCTAGTGGTTCAGTTTGACTCGGCAAAACAATATTTCAATGACGTCCAATGACATGTTTTCCATTGAATGGTCAATTTCTGAAAGCTCAGAGCTCATCTCTCTGGTACCTGAAAGCCCTTGAGTTATAATTCATCTTTTCCTTGTTTTGAACTGCTCCATGGAACTATTCATATTGTATCTTCCACCTTGATTATGTTGATACTTTTGTGATATAGAGGTAAGCGTATATATCGTTATCTGTTCCTGTTGGTATTTTCCAAGCCAAAAACTTCAACAGATGTTGCAGCATCGGCTGAGTTGGCACAATAGGCTTGTGGATGACTTTTCCAGTTGTGGTTGTAACGGATTGGTCTTCGGAATGGTTCCTTCTATTAGCCTTTTCACATCTTCCTTAATTTGTTGCATTGGCCACTGTCTTTTATACTCTTCACTATTTATTGTTTCTTGGATTGTGAATTCTTCACCTAGCACCACTCTGCATTGGACATTGAACACATATCTCTCGACATGTGCTTTAGATCTCTAGATCGACTCTTAGCTACATGGTATGGTTGCATCCTCAAGTATTCTTTTTACTTCTGGATTTCGTTGTGCATGGTCCACCACTTTTCTGGACATGGTCTGCAATTCTCTGGATTGGCTCAGTGATCTCATTTTCTCTCATGAAATGATGAATCAATTGGGATAACGAACCGATAAGTTGGGAATATCGTTTTAATGCTTTCTTTCTCTTAAGGCGTTGTTCATATTAGTATCGCTTGGGCTCTCCAATATATTGCTGCTGCTCTTCATTAACTGGCCTAAATATGGTCCAATCGCTTGTTCCCCTGCAAGCGAGCGTGACCGTGTTTATTCGGTCTTCTTCAGGCAAGCGTGAGATTGTCATAAAAAAAGGCATTCATGGGGCGAAATACTTCTACTATTCTTTCTACATATATTGCTAATTTCTACATATAATGTTAGCAGCGATATTTTCTAAACTTTGTTTGTGCCTTTGGCCTCCTAATTTGGCATTGACCATGCTCTTTTAATGTCTCCATCGACATAGACTTTGGAATGGCTGAGGGTTATTTAATTTCCAATTTATCTCAGTATGTTAGCAGATATAAACTTATCCCTTCTACCTTTAAGGTGTCATGTAATGGTATCATGGGTTGTCTCGATGTTAACAGATATCTCAGGTTATTTCCAATTTATCTCAGGATGTTAGCAGATATAAATTTATAATGGTATCATGGGTTGTCTCGATGTTAACAGATATCTCAAGTTCTCCCGTTCAACTTATATAGGTGTTATATAATGATATCATGGATTCTATTATAGTGCTTAGCTTCTTAATAGCAATATATCAAAATGGTTCCTCATACTATGTTATGAATTTTTTAATGATGGTTTTCAACGTAATAGGATTATATACACATTTTCTCTATAAAATAGAATAGTTAGCCGTTTGTGTTGTGGCTGTAGGTTTAAAAAACTTAAAGAATAACTTAGAAATTCGGGTAAGAAATTTAAAGAATAAATTAGAAATTCTAGTAAGATTATGAAAAATTATGGCAAAGATTTTTGAAAATTTGGGTTACATTTTTGGGTGTCCTAAGGGTTTTTGATGGTGATGAATCCATTTCCACCATCAAAAATGCAATTCAAACACTCCAACTACTTGATTTTTTGAAAAAAATTTACTGGATTTCAGCAAACCGTTGTCGTTTAGGTTATTTTGTTGCATTAGTAGACAACTCTTTTGTCAGGTACATGAGAAGTCGAGTCTCGCATTCATACAAATTAAAGTTGTAAAAAAGGCACGCCCCACCTAAACAATATGAAAGAATAAAAATTAAGATTGTAAATTATAAAGTTGTAAAAAAGCACGTCTCGCCTAACCAATATGAAAGAATATTCAAGTCTGATTCTTAGACTAATCAAAGAGAATGGGAAAGAATAGAGTGGTCCAATTCTTAGACTAATCAAAGAGATTGGGAAGAAATAGAGCGGCCTCTTTCTTTAGATTGATAAAGACAATAAAAAATGATGATTATAAGTTCGATTTTTTGATTTTGATCAAAGAGAATGGGGATAAATAAGTGCACAACAATATTTAAAGAATGAGAACTTAAAAACATCTAACAAGACTATTTTTTTTTTTTCACAAGAAAAAAAAACAATTTTTTTCATTAGAAAAATAGTTTATATAATCATGTCTTGTCCTAGATTCATCACAACGCTAAATATTATGGCCAACAAACCTTAAGAACCATAGAGAAGAAGATAACGCTGGAGTCAAAAAGTGTCATGATGTCGTCCATTACATTCCATGATAGGCCACCATAAAGGATACAAAAGAGTAAAGTCATCAGAGTCTAGAGGTATAACATCCCTCGAAATGTTGATTCACCTTGAGAAAATAGCACAACAGTGTGAGCAAGACAAGAAATATACATTAAAAAATTTCCACCAAAATATAACTAAAGGATAATCATCGTATACAGATAAAAAAAACAAAAAAAAATGAGAAAATGAACAAAATCACCATATCTATGCTATAAATCAAAGGGGTCTTAGATCCATAGCGAGCATCATTGACAAGGTAATCAAATTGCATCATATGTGATTGAAGGGAAATTCAAATCTGGTACTTCAATAGAGTTTCAGCCCTATGCCCACTCGATTCAATAACTCCTTTGGAGTCACTAACGATTAGGATCTTCTCAATGGAAAGCCAAGCAGTACAATGTAGAAAACCTCCTATAGTGACACCACTTTTACCCTAGAATTAGAATCAGGTCCATTATACCAATAAAAGTGGAAGGCTTGAGATGGGCTAAGCTCTATATAGGCCCCGTCACTGCACTAATCATTAGACGATGCCCCATCCTTTAACAAAATGTCAACGGATCTTAGGTTTCCATGGACCAATCTCTTGGAAATAGGAAACTATTTTCAAATTAGTGATCAATGGATCAAGGGATTTGTTTTTTAAAATGCTAGCATTTCTACATTGCTAAATTCCCCAAAAATTGTATAGTAAGAAAAATTTGTATCTTTTTAGTCCAATGGCCCAGTGAATAAGACAAGAGTCGATAGAAGACCAGTGCATCACTACATTAATCTTAAGTATTTGTAGACCTCCCAAATAGCAATCGCAAATGAGTAAACCAAAAACAAATGCATAGTATCTTCGTGTGTTAAACCACATAAGAGGGTGTCTCCTTGGGCCCTTGAAACCCCTTTTAATCATATTTTCCTAATAGAGGGCATCTACCCAAGCCCTGGAAACCCCTTTTAATCATATTTTCCTAAATGAGAATTCAATTAAAAAGAACCAAGTGAAACATTTTAACTTTAGTGGAACTTTCCACTTTCACATTAGAGTCAACTAATATGCATGGAGTTCAGGTTGATTGTTCATGGAAATAAAGGAACAAGCCTCTTTAGCAGAAATGTTTCATGTTGATTGATGCTTGACCTCCCCACACTAGCTTATCATCCCTATGAGATAAAGAGATCCTTGTGTTGCACAAGTTATTTCAATAAAACTCCCATCCGATCTCATACTCATCCAGAAGATCAATATCTCAAGAGGGCGACCAATTCATAGGTATGAAGGGCATCGACAAGCACCATGAATGGCCAAGGAGAAAATATTGTGTTCATTCAAAAATTGTATGGTAGGAGTCGAGAGGTTATGAGCCCTTGTGAGACCTTGTATGGCATCTAATCCAATTAAAACTTTTTCTTCACTTCCCACCTCCCAACACAAATTACCATAGAACCACGGATTAATAAGCATCAAGCTATGCCATATGTTAGATGTATGGTAGTAGCCGAGAGGTTATGAGCCCTTATGAGACCTTTTAGGGAATCTAATCCAATTAAAAAAAATTCTCCACTTCCCACCTCCCTACACATTACCACAAAACCATGGATTAATAAGCATCAAGCTATGTCATATGTTAGATGCATTGGTTTTTTTGTAGGAGCCCTAGATGCTACCCAATCCTCCAAGTTTGAGTGGTGAAGGTACTTACCTTAAATAGTATCTTGTCAAATGTTGGGTTCATTGGAAGCCCTCCACGGGTTCTTTAGAGAGTAGGGTGAGGTTGAACTGTCTAGTATCCCTTATAACCTAACCACCCACCTCAATCAACCTTGAGATAGAATTGAATCTAATCAGATGGTATTTCCTTATATTACCAACACCTGCCCAAAGGAATTTTGCTATGATTGCATCAACCTTGTGGATGATCGCCAAAGGTAGATGAAACGGGTGCATCCAATACACCGATATCCCTTGCGAAAATTCCTTGATCATTGTAACTCTTCCCCTTAGTGTGAGCCACTTATGATCCTATCCCTTGCAGAATTTCCTTGATCATTGTCACTCTTTCCCCTAGTGTGAGCCACTTATGATCCAATAGGGATTTTTTTTTCAATTTTATTAATAAGCTATTTTTAGTTTTATTTTTCATAATTTTTTGGCTTCAAATGGAAGCCCAAATACTTAAATCCATTGGGCATACCTTTGAATTCTCCTCGTCTAAGATAATTTCTGATTTTTCTTTGTTAATGATGAGGCCCGAAGCTCTACTAAATTTTGTATTGACTTGGTAGCAGACCTACCATTTTGATATTTTAGATTTTGGCTTCTCCAAAATAGAGGAAATCATCAATGAACATTAGATGTGTCTCCTTCACTACTCTTATTCCTCTATTGAGTGCATCAATGACCAGAATAAAAAGTAGGGGCGAAAAAGCACACCCTTGTCGCAATCCTCTAGAGATTTGGAAGAAATCTATCAACAAACAATTGATTAATATTGTGATGTTCTATCTACGAGGACTACTTACTAGTATCACCTAACCTTTGTTGGAAGATGCCTATAAGCCAAAACATCTGTAAACTCATGTGAAATGTTCCCCTGGGAATCTTGTAAAATTTGGAGTGATTGCAAAGGGATGATTATTTTTTTAAGCTTCTTTCCTTTAAGAGGGAATCAACCCTCCGCTTTTGGCACCCCAGGTTTTGCTTGCTCAAAGAACTTAACTCTTTGCTTTCTTATGGGTTTTAAACTAAGTGACAATATACATCTTTGTATGTAATGTTCCCTATCTCATGAACTGGAGACATGACTTCAACTTGCCTAGTCATCTCCTAGTAGGCTAGGGAGAAGGAAAAGTTAATCTAGAAGATCCATGAGAAATTTTGTTATTAATAAATGAAAAAAGTAAATAATAAATAATAGAAAAGGAAAAAAAAAACATTTTATTTAAAAAAAAACAAAACAAAACTAAATTAGTTGGGAGATAAAATTGACTTTTTTTTTTTTTTTTTTTTTTCAATAAAATAATATTAATGGGAGATATAAAACCTTGGAAAAGTCTCAATGAAAAATTACAAAAGGAGAATGGAGCTCAATGATTGATAATTTGATTCCATCATACCATTTTCTATTGGTGAAGAGCTCCAGTGAGTTCACTTCCGAGGGTTTCTGGTGAAGCCCTCACATTGGCTTTCGTGGGTCATTTTCCACCCTAGTATCTCATCCGTCTTCGGTGGACATTTTTGCCACCCTAGTGGGTTGCATAATTTGGGTTATTTCTAAAGGTCTGACTACAATTTGTCGCATGAGATAGTTGGTATCATAATCTTGTTTTGTAGGTCTATTTTTCATGTACGAAGTGTCGAATGCAGTCATCCTCCCATAAGATCAAATACAATAATTTTGAAGTGATCTCTTGTAATTTCCAGAGTTTGCTTCCTAGGGCCGTGAGCCATTTCTGAGCAGGAACGAACTCCAGAAGAATAAGAGGCACAGGTTTTATTCCAAGCCAAGGAAGGACACTTACAGTGAGAAGAAGAAGTCACTTTCCATCCATGATTAGCGACCAGATCTGAAACTACACGTAAAAGAAATTGAAGATGTGGTTTTCTCCAGATCAAGGGTTCGATGTGCCAAAGTTCCAAGAGATTTTCCAGAAACAAGAGGCCGAATATATATAGAGGATAGAGCCAAATTAATTTGAGTAAGCAACAATGATTGAAAGGTCGAATCTATTTTGTTTTAGCAGAGTCACAAGGATCGAAATTATTATTCTCCATCAGGGATTAGAATTCTGTCATTAATTAAGTCACATTTGCCTTCGAAGACTAGTCGACTTCTATTCCTTCACCAAGGATTGTGTCACACAATTAAAGAGGTCCAATTATAGGTGCAACAACAATGGAATTTAAGGGTTAAGTTATTTGTCTATTGATAATGAAATAAGAGGCCGAGTTCTTGTTTTGACTGTGGTTTATAAGTCTGATTTATCCCAGATCTAATAGAGCCAAATTATTGTGTCTAGAAAGGGTGTCAAGGGGCCAAGATATAAAAGGAGAGGGCCGCATTATTTTGGGAGCATCAATAGTCCCAAAGAGGAAAACCAACATTGATCTCAAGTGTCGAAGTATTGCACATTACAGAAGACCCACATACTGCCAGGTCAATCTAAAAAAAATCAACGTGTCCCTCGGTTGTATTGTGAGGAGACTGTTGGTTTATCTTAGCAGAGAATGTAAATAGGTTGAATTGCAGGGGTATAAGACATTGAATCATGGCATAAATTTCCAGAACAATTGTTTCATGGGTCGTGTCTTCTGCACTGTAGCTTATTGACCCTTTAAAGGAGTTGAGCATGTATCTCAAGGAGTCATTGATTTGTATCTGAGATTCCTCCTTCCTGTAGCAGCTTGTTGGAAGAAGCTAGATTGGGAACTTTATCAGATAAGACCTTCGAACAGAGTTGCTACTTGGTGCATGTTCCAGGTGTATTATCAATAATGGCATTGTATATTTGGCATTTTCTCTTAATAAAGGATTAATTTTTTCCTCAAAATTGCTCTTGGTTTAGTTTGCACATAAGTTAATTGACAAAATCTCTTTGTTGTTTCCTTGAATGATTTTTTTGAGCTTCCAGTGTTTATTAAAAAGTGTCAAAGAGAATTCATTAGGATTTTTGTAAACAATTGCTTGAAAACATTGGGATTATCTTCTAAATCTTCTCTAAGTTATGTGTGGCACATTACATTTTACGGACTTGTGTAAATTCTGCTCTGTGAAACAACAATTAAATTTTGGATGCATACTTAGTTCTGCTTCGTACATTAGATTGCACGGACTTGTGTAAAATCTTCTCTGTGAAATGACAATTAAATTTTGGATGCATGTTTATAAAATTTGGAGTGATTGGGAGAATGAATTTATTTTAGCTCTTCAATTTGGTGGCATGTTGATATTATTCTAATAATTCTTATGTTTGGCTTGGAGCCTAAAAGAATGGTGTTTTTATGGAATTTTAATATCTACCCCATGCTACTTTTATTTATGGACTAAAGGGAAGGTCAAAGTTTTTATGGAATTTCAATATCTAACCCCAATGCTACTTTTATTTATGAATTGAAAATTTATGTATAATAATAACAATTAGAGGATAAACGAAACATAAAGGTCAAAATAGGGATTTCTCTTTTTATTTTTGGATTTATATTGAACAAACTACGACATAATCTCAAATATAAAAAATATTGTAAAAAGTCTCTAGATTAATGAGTCTTTTCTATTCCATAGAAAGATTTTAGATTATCTGTTTTCAGGATCATGGAGGATTAAGGAAGAGAGAGGGATTCAAATCCTCGTACTTATGATCCATACTACGAATTAGCTATTCGCCGCTTTGGTTTGCTCAATGATCTCTCCAAGAGGTAAGAGTTCATGTGTAACAAAATAAATGGAGTAAATGTGTATACTATATCATGTATGGATTGTATTGGCAATATAATGAATACTACAATTGGATAAAGAACAACCTGGTCAACTGTACTGCTCATTTTGTTCAAAATAATTAATTATTTTCATCTCTTTTTTTGTTCTGCTTGGCTTGGCCACTATTGGATTCAGGCAACAACTGTGCTTATATCCATGCTTTTATTTGTGGATTGAAGGATATAAATCTATGAATAAAAAGGGTAGTACTAGAGAAAAAATTTGTTCTTAATCTGTTGAATTTATACCTAACCGATAGGAGTATCTATATATGTAGCCTTGGGAGCTGCAAAGCCAGTTTTCCCCAATGGATTTCGATTTCATATCTTTGGCTTTCACAAATATGCTAATTGCTCAATTACTCAACATCTACCATAGGAGTGAAGCCACTATCTGGCCTCAAGGAGGAGTACTTCCTTTTTTTCTCAATAAGAAAAAACAAGAAAACTTTCTATTATATAGAAATATGTTTACATATACTTTTTGCTAGAGATATTCCACAAATATCTCTAATACCACTTTTTAAAGTGTTGTCATTGCTACAACACCCTTCAAATTTTTCTTACCTTCAAGTTTTAGATCCTCCCATTGATCGTACAAACTGTAGTTTTGAGTCGTTAAAGTTGTTCCATGGTTCACTAAGTTTTTCGAAGTGTTCAAGTCCCTTTCTAAAGAAGCCTAAAGTGTCGTCTTTTGTTAGATATGGCTCTGACACAACTTTAAGAGGTAGCTCCGACACACTCTTTTGCATTAGTTGACCCTATGGCTATTCGCGAGTAGGCTAACTACTCAATTACTCAACATCTACCGTGGAAGGAGTGAAGCCACTCTCTGGCCTCCAGAAGGAGCACATCCTTTTTTTTCAATAAGAAAAAACAAACAAACTTTCTATTATATAAAAATATGTGTACTTATACTTGTTGCCAGAGATCTTCCACAAATATCTCTAATCCCACTTTTGAAAGTGTTGTCGCTACTACACCACCCTCCAAATTTTGTTTACCTTCAAGTTTTGGAGCATCCCATTGACCATACGAATTGTCGTTTTGATTCGTTAAAGTTGTTCCATGCTTGTACTCTAAGTTTTTCTAAGTGTTCAAGTCCCTTTTTAAAGACGCGTGAAGTGTCGCCTTTTGTTAGAGATAGCTCTTGCACACCTTTAAGAGGCAACTCCAACGCATTATTTGCATTAGTTGATCCTATTTGTTGTTAAAACATGTGCTAAAATGTTGTCGTTGTTATAACACCCTCCAAAAGTTTCTTACAGTTGATCATATGAACTGTCGTTTTGAGTCATTAAAGTTATTCCATGCTTATTCTCTAAGCTTTTCTAAGTCTTCAAGTCCCTTTCTAAAGAAGCCCGAAGTGTCATCTTTTGTTAAAGATACCTCTGACATACCTTTAAGAGGCAACTCCAACACACTCCTTTGCATTTGTTGACCCTATTTGTTGTTAAAACATGTGTTGGACACATTCTCATGGCATAATGCAACTTTTGGTATCAGTCGACACTTGTGTCGTAAAGATATATCTTAAGTGTCACACTTGTAGAAAAGTGTTGTTTTATTGTCATTTTACTATATATGTTTTGGTTTTGGGTATGTGTATCTTCTTTTCACGCACATGGTTGGATATGTGTGCTATATTTTCTTACTCTCGTCCCATTGATCTCACACTTGGTCAATTTTGGGGTTTTTCCCTGTCCTCAACTCTTGTATAACTCATGAGCGTATTGCACATTCCCTGTGATGAGATCCTTGCCTACTAGACTTGCACATTGTGCCCCTCTGAGGACATCCTCCTTCACTGCGCATTGATCAAACTCAGAGCACAGTCAATCAATCCTATTGATTACACTTTCTCAATTGTATAATCCTAGATCAAACCTGCCTTGAATTGTGCACTACGCATTCTCAATGACTAGTAGGGCCATCTCTGGACCCTTGCCACGCTCAAATATGCAATCCCTTGATCCTTTTCCTCATCCACTGTGTACCGCACAGTTACAGTGCCCAAGCTTGCCA
The DNA here is from genome assembly GCA_034641835.2 of Pinus albicaulis. Classification (NCBI taxonomy): domain Eukaryota; kingdom Viridiplantae; phylum Streptophyta; class Pinopsida; order Pinales; family Pinaceae; genus Pinus; species Pinus albicaulis. The sequence continues at coordinate 1,352,540,636 of CM076582.1, read as the reverse complement.
CTCGTTGACGGTGTTGGACTCGCCAACATTCAAGGGATCTCCCTGATATGAAGGCCCAATTAGACATCACATCATTTGGTGTAGGAGTCCTATCCGAAATACAACTCGATTGCTTGAATGGTGGGTTTTAGTGTTATGCCTTGGCTGCAATAATGCATAGAATGATGTATTCATGAATTTGGGGAAGCAAGTGTATAACTCTGCAGAGGATCAAGTGCACTGCATGAAAAGTTCTAACACAACAAGGGGAAAGTGAGAGAGCTCCTTAAAATTATGTAATAGTACACAACTTGAAAGGAAAAGACGAGCAAAAAGAAATCACAAGTTAGCCTACAAAATAGTTCACAAGTTAACCATGATGTAAATATACAACAACATACATTCAACAATATTCATACTAATGCAAACAAAATAGTTCGTAAGCGTTAGCGTAAATGAAATAACATATATTGCAAACATCACAAGAATAGTCCTACTATATTCACAACATATGCATGAAAGCGTGTCGGCTATGAGCTTTTATTAAAGTGAAAGTTCCAAGCATATATATACAATTGACGAATCGCTAGTCCTAGTAGTGGAACATGAATCCAAAACCTGCTCCTCTAAAGAAAGATACTCCCTCTATGCTATAAAGAAGCCAAGGCTTTCAACAAAACACCCAAGCTTCTGATCTTAAGCCAAAATCTTGGCCAAAAGCCCTTTACATGACTAATGAGAGTATATATTTTAAAAAAAGGGGTGACTATTCATCTCCCTTTGTGACTCTTTGACTTCCCTCATGACTGTTTAACTTCCTACATCCATGAACTTTGGACTCCATTACAAACTACTCTTCACATTCCACAATTTACACTTGGAATTTCATTAATTAATTACAAAGAATATTACAATATTGCTCAGATCCATATAAGACAAAATTGGGCAGAGTCACTAGACAACCTAATAAGATAAAACAAGTTAAGCTCAAGTTTGGGGAAACTCGAGCTCGACCACCTCCACTTGTATTTTCTCAGTCACATAGAAGTGCCAAGATTTGTACTATGCGGTGACTTCCCGAAGCTGTGCGGTGGGATCAGGCTGGAAGTGGTTCTAGCCTCCATTGCATCTGGGTAGAATGATTTAGAACCAGTTTGAATTTCCTTCTTTAGCAAGAGAAATGTAGTGTTGATCGGCCACCAATTTACTTCTGCATATTATTATTGTTCACCTCCAGATCTTCCTTGGTGGCGATCTGCCTAAGCTGGTCCAAGTGTTCATTAAAGGAAATTTCAGCCTAAAAGTGCCCATGAAATTTTCATGTAATTTCCATGTCATAATAGTAAACCAATAAAAATCCTTTAAATTTAAAAAGAGGTACATGTAAATATTTTGAAGGGAAAAGAAGAGAACTGCTCTTTTTAATTGTATTTTTCATTTATCTCCTTATAGGTTTACTCAAATTTCAAGTGTAGACACTCATTGGATGCAGAATTAAATTTCACATCCAACGAGTACCCAGTATGCGTACTTTTGATAATATCCACGTCGATAAAAATTGAAGATATAGTAAAAAAACGTGTTCACATCCAACGAGTACCCATTATGCATACTTTTGAGATTCCCTGATTCCTATGTTTGGCCTTAGTGAGTGAGCCAACTGAAGGGATATTGTGTGATTTTTCCATGAAATCCACATTGTTGTATAATCGTGCATATGAGGCCTAAATGTTGTAAATGAACCAAGCAATTTGTTTGTGACTCTGAATGATCATCTGAACTTGTGCTTTCTCCAGCTCTACATGTTTCCCTATTTTCTTTCCCAACTCATAGGGGTCCCCTTTGTATTACATTGACCACTTGCGCACATGAGCGATGGCTGTGTGAACATCCTTGAGGTCTTTAGCATTATCTTTGCATTACTATTGCATTTCATGCAATCAGACAACCTCTTTATGCACAGTGACAAGCTCCTCATAAAGGCATCACATGGTCTCTCCTAATGTCGATACTTGTCCAAGTATGGTTGCCTTAAGTTCTTCGAGACATGCTTGTGTGGAAGCTGCTTTTTGGACCTCTCCTCGTAGATGTTCAACATCTTGTCTTGCAGCTTGCAGGTTCTTTTCCATTTGTCTATTCTCGGCCATGATATGCTTCATGTTCGACTCAGTAACACCTGTGAAGGCCAAGTTCGTTGTAACAATCGCTTCTAGATTTCTTCTGGTGTCTGTCACAATCACCCTTTCTCTTATGAATGTAAGAGGCGTGAGCTCGTCTAGGAAATAATTTTTTCTCACTTGTACAATCTTCTTCTGAAGCTCATCGTAAGTTAGATTGTACATATCCATGACCAAACCATCATTAAGAGGAACAATGTCCTCTTCTTCACTTGGAGATTGCTCTGTTGTTGGAGGAGGGGGAGACTGAATGGTGGCCGATTGAGTGCTCGACATAAGCTCAACATATTGGTTCAATGGCTTCCGTTCCACCTCTGTGTCTTGGCTCATAATCAAATATTTAATCTCTTGAGAAAGTTTCTTCTCCTAAAATTGTATGTTCTCCTTTTCTAGTTCTCATTTTTTCTCTTGTTCTTCAACCTGTTTATGTGTTGCTTCTTCTTCTTCTATCTTTCGCCTTTCTTCTCCTTCTCATTTATACTTCTCCTCTTCTTGTTCTTGTTTCTGCCTTTCTTCTTCTAATCTCTTATGCTCTTGTTCTTCCTTCTGCTTATGTTCTTCTTCTTGCTTCCTCTGTTTCCTCCTCTTTTCTTCTGCCATGGTCGCTTTCAGGATGATTGGATATGCTTTCATCTTACGACTATGCTCCTCTACTAGGCTATGCGCAACAATCCTCTTGTCATTCTCACGCACTGGGTTGCGAATTTCTGTTGGTTCTGCCTCTTGAGTGGCTTCCTTTTGAGAAGTATCTTGTGATGTTCTTGTGAAGCTGACAGGTTTGTGAGACTTGGAGGCATTGTAACAATTTTCCATCTCTTCCTCCTCAGGCCTATAGAATTCCCTTCTTGGCCACTATAAATGAATATTTGCACAATGTTCTTTAAAAACATTTCTAAGATTTTATGGATTGAAGTACAAATGAACGAATGTGAATTTCTCTACCTCCTTGCCTTCGGCTTCAACAACTTTCATATTCTTAATATTGTACAATCTGATTTTCAAAGAAAGAGTGGGCCAAGGTGCTTTCTTCTTCCTCTGCAAAACTATTGACAACCCTGTGGAAATATGATAAGCGACTTCTTGCATAACCAGCTTGTCGGTGGCAAACCTCGATAGAAGATGTGGATATTTCTAACTGCCAAACACTCTGAGATAAGTGTCATCCGGTGAGGCAAACTAATCTGCTATTTCTAAAACTGCTTGCATCGCATTATGGGTCATGCAAAGTGGTTCTTCCTTAAATATTAAATTGTATAGTGGGATGAGGAAGTGATCAAACAACCTTTTCATTACTCCTTTGAAGCTGCAATGTGAAAGCAACTTGCAATAAATGTACATGGTAGTTTCTCATGGTGACCAGGTCCAATTCATGTCAGGTAATCAATTATGAGCACAAATTGAAACTAACAGATAAGAAAATATGTAGAATCTGGCTTGGTCACCCTTGGGAGGTTTCTTAGCATTGGTCACATGGATTCTCAATTGTTGAGCCAACAAATATGATTAGTTGAACAATTTTTATTCGTTCACAACCTAATTACGCAATAATGTTTAGCTTTCTGGGAAGGTCTCGGTATTGCTTTGACCATAGATCCGACAACATAAGATTATCAAGTACTGATAGGCCTTCCTGAGAGATTTGGTCTTGTAATTGTTTCTATGTGGTTGGCATAATTTTGAAGGCTCGTTCACCCAACCTTTGACAATATCCTTTGTGCTCAGGTAGTTGGTGAGTGCGTAAAAGTGGGAATCCATGTATGATTTTGGCATCGGTAAATGATACATGAGGTGATAATCATGTGCCATGAAATAGACAAGCCTTTGTCCGTTGGCACTGGTGAGTGTCATGGTCTTGTTATCTGTGTCACTAGTGATTCTCAATTGTTGAGCCAACAAATATGATTAGTTGAACAATTTTCCTTCGTTCACAACCTGATTAAGCAGGAATGTTTAGTTTTCTGGGAAGGTCTCAGTATTTCGTTGACGATAGATTCGACAACATAAGATTATCAAGCACTGATAAGCCTTCCTGAGAGATTTGGTCTTGTAAGTGTTTATAGGTGGTTGGCGTAATTTTGAAGGCTCTTTCACCCAACCTTTGACAACATCCTTTGTTCTCAGGTAGTTGGTGACTACGTAAAAGTGGGAATCCGTGTATGATTCTGGCATCAGTAAATGATGCATGAGGTGATAATTATGTGCCATGAAAGAGGCAAGCCTTTGTCCGTTGGAACTGGTGAGTATCATGGTCTTGTTATATGTGTGCAACAATATCCAATTGGCGATGTCTTCACATGGAAAAAATGAGTAGTTCATGAAATCTTGTGTAGTCCCGACCTTTGGAAATTGATGTACACCTGTTGGTCTTAAAGATCTTCTTTGAAGTTTTTTTTTAGAACACTTCGTTCACCTTTTGCCATGTAATGTCTGACTCTTTCTCTATGAACCACTGAGTGTTTGAGAAAACTGATAAGTTCACTGGAGTACTCTCAACTGCCTCTCTGATGCTACTTTATGTGGTGTCCTTTGAGATAGTTCTCTTGGGATCCATAGTGATAGTAACTAATCAAGAGAAGTCCTCAAAAATTGTAGTACCTGCAAGTGAGAAATGTACTCATGAAAAACATCCATTAGCTCAAGAAAAATGACCCCTGAAGCAAGATCCAGGAAAAAACGACAAGACTGAGAGGAAAAAGTTGCGCAATCTCTAACTTGAGGGAAGAGATTGACTTCATGAACTGCACATTGCGCAGTCTCAACAATCAAGGGGGAGGCTTGAGGCTTGATATTGCACAATGCGCAGTCTCAGCCTGGGAATACTGAGGGAGAGCAATCTTAGTGGCCAAGGGCAAGGGTTGAGCCCTAGAACCGTGTAATGCACAATTGGGCAAGCCAGGGACTGCGGATTACGCAATCTCATAGGTCAAGCACGAGGATTGAGCCTTGGAACTGTGAAATGTGCAGTGGAAAAAGGCAAATGATGGCCAAGTGAGGGAGATTTTCCTGGGAAGGGGATGAGAAAGTGGCAGATCTAAGTGATAGTGAAAGTAAGAGTGCAGATCTGAATAAGGCAAGATATATTAGTGAAAATCAAGTGCATAAGACTAACATGCAAAAGGAAAAAAAACATGCATAGGAAGTCGCGGAAATGATGAACACCAATGGGAAAAAACAAGAAGTCGATGCGACATTTATATTTTCAGATATGGGAAAAAGTTCATACTTTGGTTCGCTATATTTTCAGAGATATGAGTCGAGAGTAAAGGGCTTTTGTATGCTCCAAAATTCAGTCTCTAACAAATGTCCCGTGGAAATTTGTCATAACTTTCTCTTCATGCATAGGATTTGAATTCCTTAATATTGACTAAAAGTGAATGGACTGTAGTTTCTCGAGTAGGAGTTTCAAGGTCGAAGTTTGAAACAGTGACACATGGCATCTTGTACATGTTCTCTCTATTGAACCAGTCCATAATCAAGTCATTGTGAGATATTTGGTATAACTTTATCTTGAGGAATCCAATGTTGTTTTGACTTATGACTACTACTGTAAATACAGATAACGAGAAAATGCAGATAAAATCACAAGAGCATTAGGAGCAATATTACCACATAATTCTGAAAAAAGGAACACCACAGTTTGAAACCCCAAAGTTTGTGTTTTATTAATCAACAAAAGTTACAAGAGCTTTTCAAAGCATGTGCATGATTCAATGATCAAATGAAATAATGGAGAGAGACCTCTAATTTGTAGATTAATTTTCCAACAACTAGTTGGCTTGATCTTCTTCAAAGTAATCTCGACCGTTGAAAAATATTTGATTATATTTTAATCTCGTTCATCGAAATTATTTATTTTTTGAGAAATTTCGAATTTTTCATTTAATTCCTTTCTAATTAACTCAAAAATAATAATTTTGAGTTAATTACCTCAAAAATTTGACTTTGAGAGTGCAAGCTTCTGTGATCCATAACATTATAATTATAAATCTTCCAGGAAATCACAACGGAATTTTTAGAATCGACGCGTTTCGAACTACCAACTGTAGTTCATCATCAGGATAATGAGGACTGGCTGATCTGACATACACATTTATAACCTGAAGAGAGAAGCAACGGTAAAAACCCTACAAGTTAAAAAACGGTAAAAAATAAGAAAAATTATAAAATAATTCAAAAATATAACTACCAACCTTTAAAAAAAAAAAAAAAAAAAAAGAGGGTCAAAAATAAAACCAAACATAAAAATATAAAAAGACATAATTACCCCTTCATATAAAATCAACCCTAAAAACTAAATTAACTCCCCCATAGAAACAAGAAAAACAGGTTATTAAGTGAAAAAATATTCAAGTCAACGTCAAAAATTATAAATAAATTATAAATAAAATTAAATAAAATAAAATAAATAATAAATAAATACATGAATGAATAAAATTAGAATTAGAAACAAGAATTAAAATACAAAAAATAAAATAAAAATAAAGTAAAATTAAATTAAAAATATAAAAATAAATTATTAGTATTTTATTTTAATATATATATAAAATAACAAAATAATAATGAAAAGACCAAATCATAAAACTAAAGAATAAAAGGACACAATAAAAAGTAAAATAAAAACCAAAGAAATAAAGTCAAAGTCCTAAACTAAAAATAAATAATTTACAAATCAATAAAATAAATTATGAATGAAAAAAAAAATTATATATATATATATATATATATATATATAATTTTAATGTATTTTATTTTAATAAATAAATAAATAAAATAACATAATAATAATAAAAATACCAAATCATAAAAACAAAGAAAAACAAAGAAAACAGGATCCTTACAGGGAATGAAGAGATGGAATCCAACAACTGCTCACTTTCCATCCATCATCCTTGTTCAACGTGCGGGACCTCTTCTCAATCTCAATCACCTCCCTAAATTTCCGGTGATGGAAATGGTCAACCCTAGCAAGGATTCTATCGTCCTCCATACAAATGTGATGCTTCGTCTTTTCCGCATGCTCAGCTAACGCAGAGGACTTAGTTCTACCATGCCCAATATCTGCAGCATGTTCCTAGAACCTCTTATTAATCGACCAACCAGTTTCACTAATGTAGGGAGTCCCGCAAGAGCACGAAATCAAATAAACACCTTTCACGCTTTTAGGGTCCAACTGATCTTTAACCAATTTAAGGGAGCCCCGAATGGTGTTTAAAGGTTTAAAAGAAGAAGAGATCTTATGCTTCCTTAAAATCCGAGCAATCTTGTCAGTAGTACCTTGAATAAAAGGTAAATGAACTTTACGAACAGTGTCACTGCTAATCTTAATCTCTATGGTTAGTTTTGATGTTGTTACTCTCTATACGAACATTCCTACCATGGAGGCGGTAGGGGTTATCAGGCGTATCACTGATCATGATACTGCTAAATTGGTGGAAATTTGCCTCACGTCTACCTTTTTTAGTTTTGAAGGAGAATTTTATGAGCAAACCTGTGGTGTAGCCATGGGTTCCCCGCTCTCGCCGGTGGTAGCCAATCTTTTTATGGAAGATTTTGAATCTAGAGCTTTGGCAACGGCTCCTTTAAAACCCAAGATTTGGAAGCGGTTTGTTGATGACACGTTCATCAATTGGTCTCATGGTCGTCTTGAATTAGAGGCTTTCCATAGGCACTTGAATAATCAATCGGACTCCATCAAGTTCACGATGGAAACAGAAACTGATGGGAACCTTCCTTTCCTAGATGTTCTCATCTCCAGGAATATCAATAGCTCTTTCTCGCACCGTGTATATCGGAAAAAGACACACACGGAGTAGTATCTGCATTTTCACTCTCATCATTTTCTTGCTCAGAAACTTGGAGTTTTGAATACTTTAGCTACAAGAGCTCTTAGAATTTCTGATAATGATCATTTAGATGAAGAGAAATCCCATCTCCTTAAAGTTTTCGGAGAAAACGGTTATAGTAGAAGTCAGGGTTTGAAGGCTTTCATGAATGCAAGCAATGGTCCTAGACGGATTAAGATTAGCAGTGATACTGTTGGTAAAGTTCATTTACCTTTTATTCAAGGTACTACTGACAAGATTGCTCATATTTTAAGGAAGCATAAGATCTCTTCTTCTTTTAAACCTTTAAACACCATTCGGGGCTCCCTTAAATCGGTTAAAGATCAGTTGGACCCTAAAAGCGTGAAAGGTGTTTATTTGATTTTGTGCTTTTGCGGGACTCCCTACATTGGTGAAACTGGTTGGTCGATTAATAAGAGGTTCCAGGAACATGTTGTGGATATTAGGCATGGTAGAACCAAGTCCTCTCCGTTAGTTGAGCATGCAGAAAAGACGAAGCATCACATTTGTATGGAGGACGCTAGAATCCTTGCTAGGGTTGACCATTTCCATCACCGGAAATTTAGGGAGGCGATTGAGATTGAGAAGAGGTCCCGCATGTTGAACAGGGATGATGGATGGAAAGTGAGCAGTTGTTGGATTTCATCTCTTCATTCCTTGTAAGGATCTTGTTTTCTTTGTTTTTCTTTGCTTTTATGCTTTGGTCTTTTTATTATTATTTTGTTATTTTATTTATTTATTTATTAATTAAAATAAAATACATTAAAATTATATATATATATATATATATATATATATATATATAATTTTTTTTATTTTTTTTCATTCATAATTTATTTTATTGATTTGTAAATTATTTATTTTTAGTTTATGACTTTGACTTGATTTCTTTGGTTTTTATTTTACTTTTTATTGTGTCCTTTTATTCTTTAGTTTTATGATTTGGTCTTTTCATTATTATTTTGTTATTTTATATATATATATATATATATTAAAATAAAGTACTAATAATTTATTCTTATATTTTTAATTTTATTTTACTTTATTTTTATTTATTTTTTGTATTTTAATTCTTGTTTCTAATTCTAATTTTATTCATTCATGTATTTATTTATTATTTATTTTATTTTATTCTATTCTATTTATTTATAGTTTATGACGTTGACTTGAATATTTTTTCACTTAATAACCTGTTTTTCTTGTTTCTATGGGGGAGTTAATTTAGTTTTTAGGGTTGATTTTATATGAAGGGGTAATTGTCTTTTTATATTTTTATGTTTGGTTTTATTTTTTACTCTCTTTTTTTTCAAAGGTTGGTAGTTATATTTTTGGATTATTTTATAATTTTTCTTATTTTTTACCGTTTTTTAACTTGTAGGGTTTTTACCGTTGCTTCTCTCTTCAGGTTATAAATGTGTATGTCAGATCAGTCAGTCCTCATTATCCTGATGATGAACTACAGTTGGTAGATCAAAACGCGTCAGTTCTAAAAATTCTGTATGTGATTTCCCGAAAGATTTATAATTATAAATTTGACTTTGACTTAACTACCAAGGCCCAAGGGTTCAAAATCTTTTGAAATTTTCAATATTACCTTGGTCGGGGGCCTCCAAAAATTAAAACTTCTAAAACTGACGAATTTTTAATTTAGAGAATTAATTTTTCCTAGGACCTAAAATTAATTAAATTTCTGGCTTATAATTTTAATTTAATTTTTCCAAAAAAAATTAAATAATTGACTCATGAGGGGATTAATTATTTTTCCAACCCTCTAATACTTTAGCCATGGTGCCTAGCTATGAGGGACCATGCACTAAAATATTTTTACATCAAGATATTACAATTTGACACATGAAGGAGGAAAACCCATTCATAATAAATCCTCAAAAAATACCCAATTCTGCGACCCAAAATATGATCTAGTAGATCAAGTAATATTTAATAAAATAACCTAGCCAATTAGCTCTGATTATTCCCAAAATACTTTTACAAACACGACAAAATCCACCCTAGCTTTGGGATGAGGTTGGAGGGAAAAACTATGTCGATCATTTGTGTCTAGAAACACAGATGAATCTGTGAGAAGAAAAACCTCCTAAGATGGAAATCGTCACCAAAATGATAGGCTTACCTAGGTCATTACATACATGATGGTCTTACTAAGATCATTTACATTATAAACGTGCAGAATGGGTTTACATATTTTACAAATATGTCGACTGGTGATGAAATTTGAATGGCACGAACACCTCGAACATGATAAATCCAATTTGCAAAAATGGGGGTGTACTGTTGTGGGTTGGTTGACACGGAGTGGTCAAGACATTGGCTACATGGATCTGATGACATAGCTAATAGAGACAGAACCAACCTCATTCAAGGAAGCAGTAGAGAAACCTGTATGGGTTGATGCCATGGTAGAGGAATAGGATTCCATTGTCTAAAACAGTGTTTGGGAGGTGGTCCCAAGACCAGCAAACAAATCAGTGGTAGGTTTGAGATGGATTTACAAGGTAAAGCATGCAGCCGACAAAAGCATAGAGAAACACAAGTCCAGATTCATGGCCAAGGGGTACTCTCAGGTAGAATGGATTGACTATGAAGATACCTTTGCTCCTATAGCAAGGTACTCTCCCATCAAATCAATTCTTGCTCTAGCTACTCAGATGAAGTGGAAGATCCACTAGATGGATGTGAAGACATCATTCCTCAATGGAGTTATTTAGGAGGAGGTGTACATTTAACAACATGAAGGATTTGAGACCTTCGACAGAGACTTGCATGTGTGCAGACTCAAGCGAGCGTTGTGTGGATTGAAACAAGAACCCCATGCTTAGTACACTAGGATCGATATCTACCTCACCGGTTCTGGCTTCACCAAAAGTGAAGCAGATGCAAACCTTTACCACATTTTGGTAGAAGGTAAATTGTTGATTATAGTCTTATATGTTGATGACTTTATTTTGACCGATGATGAACAAATTATCAGGTCTTGCAAGGACCTTGCAAGACAGCTTGAAATGAAGGACATGGGGTTGATGCATTATTTCCTCGGTTTGTAAGTATGACAAGGAGAAGGGGAGAAGTTTGTCTCTTAGGGAAAGTATGCCAACAAGATACTTCAAAATTTCCACATGGAGAGATGCAAACCCATGGAGACTCCTCTAGCGACCAAATGAAGGAAAGAGGATGCCACTTCAGGTGAGGAACTGGATGCTACCATGTACAAAAATTTTGTGGGTTCACTCATGTATCCGGTTCTTAGCACTCCGTGAATTCTACTAGGCTGAGGATAGATTCACGAAGGTAACCACAAACCGCTTTGGGTTGTGAAACTGGTATTCTCCAACCGGAGGGGGCTCCCTCACTCGACAAACTCAAAGGTAAGAGACTTTAAAACATAAATTTTTGCAGAGACCCAGATCTGAAGAGTTATTTAAAATATATTGTTTGGAATTGATAAAAAATCTAAAATATGGTGTAGTTGTAGGTGATCAAAGTTTTTCCAATAATATCTACGCATAAACCTAGTCATCACAAAGGTATGCTCTTGATACAAATTTTGGATAAATAAAGGGTTATGTAGTATAGTGGGAAAACATTGAGAGATTGATCTGACATACACTCATGAAATAATGCTTAAAGGAAATAGATGATATTTAATAAGGAGTTAACATGCTCCATTTGCATCTGAAACACCATAATACAGTAAAAGTAGAGAAAACTTATTTGAATTCTATAATTATTGATTTCTAACTCTGATTTTAAGGAAGAACTCAACAATAAAGACACACATGAAATCACAAATGCAAAATTTCATACCACAGTATCCTTTGCAATGATTACTGGGAAAAACAGTGCATTTAAGGCTTTACTTCATTCATATTAGAACACAAAACTACACCATAAACTGAAGTTCGATGCCAATATTGTCCAACCCATTTTTCTTTCAGTTTACCATCTCAAATAGACATGTACTAAGAAATGAAAATATGTTGGATGCAGTGCATCCTCGATCCATGAAGTGGATCATACCAAACTAAAAAGTGGAAACTTAGTGTTGTTTACAATCCTTTTCCTAAAATGATTATAAAAAACAAAAAAAAATTATGATCGTTATCACTGTTCTAAATTCAAAATATCTTAACATTTTTCAAGAACATCGAGGCTTATCCATTGCATAACAAAAATGAGAAAAAGTAAAGCATTGACAGTGAACTGGGATTTTGTTTCTCATTAGTTAGGTAGCGCGTTGCATTGTCATATTTCCCTTTCAATCTTTGACAACTAGCATCTTCATATAACTTGTGAAAACCTGTAGGCAGGGGTTGTGTAGCAACTGCGTAGCTGCACTTCCAATACTGCCTCCTTTACACCATTGGGCTTCCCCAAATCAAAACCACAGTATCGTAGGGCCTTCAATATGTCCATAACCATCTCAACATACTGACAAAAAGACTCACAACCTTCACAAAAAATGGAATTTCAAAACAAATTCATAATTCTGCCACTAAAAAAAACTTTGAAAATAGGTCCTGAAGAAACACGTGTCTCCCAAACTGTAGATGTTGTGAAAAACCGAGAGAGGGTTTTGTACTTTTATTTGTGCTTGAGAGAAACCTTCTTATGTTTCCCAAAATTCACCTCCATGTGGTTGAAAACCGTTCTGCAAAAATATTTCTAAAATGGGTTTTATGTTCAGTAGTGGGCAACGAAATAGGGGTTGATGAACCTTTCCATTTTCAAGAACTCATTGGTTTGGTTTGAGAACCATAGTTGGACCTCCTCTTTCTGTTTTTGTGCTGCTTCAAGTCCATATAACTTGTTTGAGGTGTAGTACTAGTGCTTTCTTTAATGGAATAATAATTCCGATTTTGGGAACCAGTCCTTATTTCAGCATCAAACAAAGAAACTTCTTTAGAGAGGGCTTCAATACTAGCATATTACAAGCTATTCAGTGAATTGGAATCAAATTTCCCAGAAGAAGAAACAAATTGCTAATTATATCCTTTCCTTCCATCAAGAACAACTTTCAAGGCATGTGGAACATCTCTACTACCTCTGACATAGGAAATTTGCTGCAAGATATTGAATATTACATCTCTCAAAACCATATTCTTTGAATCGTTCTTTATGGCTGCTAAAAGTTTCAATATAGAATGCATATCGTTAAGTGTCAAATGATCACTCTCTAACAAGATAGTTATGACTTGGCTTGGGAATATGAATATAGATCATCACATACTAAGAGTCCAACTAAATGTGAGCATGTAGATTTGATGGCTTGTAACAATGATAAGCCCTTCTGTATTTAAGGTAAGGAAAACAATATTTGATCACTAAAATCATAGATAGAAAGAAAAGGTCCAATAGATTCTTGGATGCTAGATCATCTGATTCACAAATAGCTAGGCAAAGAACTGCTGGAATGTGGTGAAATACATCACCAAACCATGTACCAACTTTTCCACCATTAGCAACAAGAAACTGATTTCCAGTGTACCCGAATCCGATGCCTTTAATGTGGCATTCAATACCTTGAACTTTAAAATTATGTTGAACCTCCAAATCGATACACCGCAGTCGATACAAAATAGAAATTTATTGCAAATGGACACCTTGTTTCCTCAATGATATTATAAATCAGCAATTGCAATAACTTCACATTGATCATTCCTGCATTCACTTTATTGTCGTAAGTGTACTTGTGGGTGAGACAGTTCACATATTCTTTGGCATTCTACTCTAATTTTCCAACAAATCAAGCTGCATCTTCGGTGTGAAAAACAAAGTCAGGGGCAAGTCTAGCATGATTCTTCAAATTGACACTGACTTTCGACATTGACTTTCAGGACTTTGTGACATTTTATATGTTCCACATGACGAAATCATGACAATGACTCCTCAGGACCCACTGATGTTTCAAACTTGAACCCAAACCGGTGAATGACCAGACACATGGTGATGTTATAGATGCATGACACTTGAACTTAGGAAAGTGACAACGTTCGTAAGTTCGATTTATTAAAAGACCGCAAACTAATGATTTTGAAATGATGATTTGAAAGATACCAAAATAATGACCCTAACATTGGTTCCATTAGGGATGGTAACCTCCTAGTGAGGTGCCAAGAACAATAGTGCAAACTAGTAGCCTATCCATTAGGCAATGGAGTCAAATACCCAAAACTAAAACTTAATTGACTGGCTGAAAATCCAACCATCGACTAATGGACTGAACTTATATAACTGAAAACCTTAAAGGAAATACAAAATTTGACAACACATCACCAAATTCTTAGGGACTTCTCCTCGGACTTCAAACTTGATGATAGTTAGTAGATTTTTGGCTTAAACGATCCATCAATAATCTTTAGAAATCTTTTCGGTAGTAATCACATTATCATTAATCACATTATCGTGAATAAAGTCTAAAAGTCTACTTGTTTGGAAAAATAACCGATTATTGGACTATGTAAACAGAATGAGTGAAAATCAGATCAGTGATTAAGTTTAAATAGATGTAGGAGATGCAAAGAAAACGGATATAACGACTATTTTTGACTAAGCAAATCCACAACGGCTAGTTTTAATAATTAAAACAAAATAATAAAAATAAAATAAAAGTAATCTACTAATTTAAATATTAATTACAATTTAAACGGCTAGTTTGAATATTCAAATTAGCCGTTTCAAATTGTAATAATATTTAAATTAGTGAACTACTTTATTTTATTTTTATTATTTTGTTTTAATTATTAAAAACTTGTAAGTTATTGAATTTCTTAGTCAAGTAGGCTGATGCCTGTTTCTTTAAGTCTCAGCTACTCTGTTGGGAGGCTGAGGCAGGTGGATGGATCACTTGGTCACCGTGATGAACCACCTTTGTGCAGTTATGGGCTGCATTCATGATAATGTGATTATTAGTCTTCAGATTATTGATGATAGTTGTCCACAGATGTTGAAAGTATATACACTAGGTGATCACCTCTTTCCAATGTAGTCAATCAAGAAGATGGCTACTTGACTGAGTTTTTATCACAACTCCCTTGAGCAAGAAGAAAAAGGAAAAGAGTGGCAACTCAAAATTCCATTGATGTTGAAAACCAACCTCTATAAATAGCACAAGCTTCCATAGTTCCTGCAACAAACTGGCCATGGGAAGACAAACCTATTCCTTTATTGATTCCAGGAAGTCAACAAAGGAGTCATAAAAAACATAATTGGTTGCCTTCACTTGAGTACTATGTTCATCAATTTTTCTCTATTCAACTGAGGAAACCACATGATCAGCAACACTGATGTTTTCATCTAGGACAACTTGCTCTTCTTCAGTAGACTCTTTATTTTATGAACCCTCTTCTTCATCAGAATTTTCCTTTTTAGAACTCGGAGGTAGATCTTCCTGAACAAAATATTCTGGTGCAAGAGGCTTTAGAACCATCCCTTCGCCTTCACTACTCTCCTCTTCTTGATCTGGCTCAATGTACTGAATTTATCCATTAACCTCTGGCTGATCAGTTTCATTTGCAGCTGCAGAAAGTGTTCCTTGTTTGTACTCTACCTGAATATCTGGGAAACAAACTTCTTTTGTTTCTTCTTGAGGAAAAGACAACTAAAGTAAGGCTTCTTCAATTTCATCAGTCATTACATCCTGATCATAGATGTCAATTCTCATTAGCTGAAACAAATCATCTAATTTTCCACAAAATCTTTCTACCAACACTCAGAGAATGATAAGTTTGTTTAAAAATTGTACAAAATGATGAATAGAAATCTGTCAGAGAACAAATACTTGTAGTTGGAAAACCTTCATACCATGATCTGGTTTTATCCTCTAATGTTTCCATAAACATTTTCATCAATGAGTCATCATGAAAATTAACTTCAATTCTACATACATGCATGTGGAATTTGACCAAGTGAAGAGCAATATCTTCTCCCTTTCCATCTCTAAATATTGGGAGGTAATTTGACCAATCAATGGGAGGCACGGGATTCATAAAACCAGGAATATGAAATATGTCCATAGGTGCATACCTGGCATTCGTTCTTGCACCCATCTTGAAATCAGACAACAATAATTTTTGAAATTATTGACCTTTGATCAGTGGAATCACCAGAAATTTCAATCTGTTGGATCCTTTGAACTCGGAGTCGCCAGGTGAATGATTTAGCATTGGGATGTCCAACTTTTGTTCACCATCAGTGATTACATTTTATCTTTGTCGTTCACACTCGGGGAAAATGTGACCGTTCAGTCCCCCACAATGACGCCAATATGTTAGCACTCCGTGAATTCTACTAGGTTGAGGATAGATTCACGAAGGTAACCACAAACCGCTTTGGGTTTTGAGACTGGGCTTCTCTAACCGAAGGGGCCTTCCTCACTCGACAAGCTCAAAGGTAAGATACTTTGAAACACAAATTTTTACAGAGACGAGATCTGAAGAGTTCTTCAAAATATCTTGTTTGGAATTGATAAAAATTATGAAATATGGTGTAGGTGTAGCTGATCAAAGTTTTTCCAATAATATCTATGCATAAACCCAGTGATCACAAAGGTATTCTCTTGATACACATTTTGGAGAAATAAAGAGTTATGTATTATAGTGGGAAAACAGTGAGAGACTAATCTGACATACACTCATGAAATGATGCTTAGAGGAAACAGATGATAAACAAGGAGGTAACATGCTCCATTTTCAACTGAAACACCAGAATACAATAAAAATAGAGCAAACTTATTTGAATTCTTGAATCATTGATTTCTAACTCCAATTTTAAGGAAGAAATTCAACAATAAAGACACAAGAAATCACATCCAAAATGTCATACCACAATATCCTTTGCAATGATTACTGGGAAAATTTGTGCATTAAAGCATTTACTTCATTCATTAGATCACAAAACTACCACATAAATTGAAGTTTAATTCCAATATTGTCCAACCCTTTTTTCATTCTTTCTTTTTAAATAGACATATACTAAGAAATGAAAATATGTATGGATGCAGTGCATCCTCGATCCATGAAGTGGATTAGACCAAACTAAAAAGTGGAAACTTAGTGTTGTTTACAATCCCTTTTCTAAAATAATAATAAAAAAACAAAAATATATGATCCTTGTCATTGTTCTAAATACAAAATATCTTAAAATTTGTCAAGAGCATCGAGGCTTATCCATTTCATAACAAAAATCATAAAAAGTAAAGTAGTAGCAGTGAATTGGGACTGCGTTACGCATTGGCTGGGTAGCACGTTTCACTGTCATATTTCCCTTTCAAAATTGACATCTAGTTGTTGATTGGTGATCTGAGTTGGTTGCCACTTATGCTACATGTCCATCCTTTCAATATTTTACAATTAGCATCTTCATATCACTTGTGAAAACTTGTAGGCAGTGGATGTCTATTGATTGCATAGCTGAACTTCCAATACTGCCTCCTTTACACCATCAGGATTCATCAAATCAAAACCACAGTATCGTAGGCCCTTCAATATGTCCAGAACCATCTCAACATACTCACAAAAAGACTCACAAACTTCACAAAAAACCGAATTGCAAAACAAATTCATAATTATGCCACTAAAAAACATTGTGAAAATAGGCCCTAAATAAACGCCTATATTTCCCAAATTGTAAAAAAAAATTAAAACCCAAGAGAGGTTTTTGTACTTTGATCTGTGCTTGAGAAAAACCTCCTACAGTTTTCCAAAATTCGCCTCCATGTGGTCGGAAACCATTCTGCAAAAATATGTCTAAAATAAAATAGTTTTTTTGTGCAACAGTGGGCAACGAAACATGGGTTGATGAACCTTTCCATTTTGAAGGACTCGTTGGTTTGGTTTGATAGCCATTCTTGAACCTCCTCTTTCTGCTTTTGTCCCACTTCAAGTCCATATAGCTTGTTTGAGGTGTATTACTGGTGCTTTCTTTAATGGAACAAGAATTTCGATTTTGGAAACAACTCCTTATTTTAGCATCAAATAAAGCAGCTTCTTTAGAGAGGGATTTAATACCAGCGTATTACAAGTTATTCAGTGAATTGGCATCAACTTTCCTAGAAGAAGAAACAAACAGCTGATTATATCCTTTCCTTCCATCAAGAATAGCTTGCAAGGCATGTGGAACATCTCCACTGCCTCTGACATAGGAAATTTTCTACAAGATATTGAATATTACATCTCTCACAACCATGTTCTTTGAATCGTTCTTTGTGGCTATTCGAAGTTTCAATATATAATGCATATTGTCAAGTGTCAAATGATCACTCTCTGAAAAGATAACTATGGAGTAATTTGGGGAATATGAAGATATATCATCACATACTAAGAGTCCAACTAAATGTGGGTGTGTAGATTTGATGGCTTGTAACAATGATAAGTCCTTCTATAATTTAAGGTAAGGCAAACAATCTTGGATCACTAAACTCATAGATGGAGAGAAAAGGTCCAATAGATGCTTGGATGCTAGATCATCTGATTCACAAATTGCTAGGTGAAGAGTTGCTAGAATGTCATGAAATACATCACCAAGCCTTGTACCAACTTCTCTGCCATTATCAACAAGAAACTTATTTCCAGTGTCCCCGGATCCGCTGCCTTTAATGTGGAATTCAATACCTTGAACTTGAAAATTGTGTTGAACCTCCAAACCAATACGCTGCAGACGATACATAATAGCAATTTCTTGCAAAGGGACACCTTGTTTCCTCAATGATATAATAAAATCAACAATTGTAGTAACTTCACATTGATAATTCTTCCATTCACATATTTTCATGAGTGTACATGTGGGTGAGGCAGTTGACACAGTCTTTGGCATTCTACTCTGATTTTCCAACAAATCAAGTTGCATCTTCGGTGTGAAAACCACAAAGTCAAGAGCAAGTCTAGAGTGATTATTCAAACTGAAACTGACTTTCGACATCGAGTTTCAAGACTTTGTGACAGTGTATATGTTCTACATGACGAACTCATGGAAATGAATCCTCAGAACCCAATGATTTTTCAAACTTGAACCCAAACCGTTGAATGACTGGACATGTGACGATGTTATAGACACATGACACTCGAAATTAGGACAGTGACATCGTTCGTAAGTTAGATTTATTGAAACACCATAAACTGATTTTGAAACGATTATTCAAAACAGACCAAAATATTGACCCTAACATTGGTGAACACACGACCAGACATGTGTTATGTAGTGAACCAGTTGAGCCAAGCCATGGTTCGACCGACCAAATTATTATGGAGGGTTGTTAAAAATGTACTACGGTACCTCAAAGGCACCACTCAGTTTGGACTTTGGTATAGACGAACAGAGGGAGTGAAGCTGCAAGGATTCATAGATGCAGATTGGGCAAGAAGTCCATCGGACTGGAAGAGCACATCAGGAGGAATTTTCAGTGTTGGGTCAGCAGCAGTTTCTTGGTACAGCAGGAAGCAGAGATCTGTGGCACTCAACTGAGCAAAATAAAAGTACATGGTTACCACTCAAGCAGCAAGTGATGCTATATGGATGAGAAATATTCTTGTTGGGTTATTTGGTCAGATGATGGATCCTATTGTGATTTACTATGACAATTAGAGTTGTATCAAACTCTCTGGGAATCCAGTCTTTCACAATCAATCCAAGCACATAGATATCTGGTACCGTCATCTACAAGATTGCGTGGTACCACCATCTACGATATTGTGTGCATAGGCAGATTATGTTGTTGCAATACATTCTGATAGAGGAGCAGGATGCAGACATTTTTACAAAAGCTTTGTCAAGAGGTAAATTTGAGTCCCATAGAAGCAGGATTGAGGTATCTGATAATCCCTTTCTTTCTGAGAGGGATTGTTGAAAATACAACAAGAAAATCTAGTTTTGACTTTGCCTTGGTCAAACTAGATTAAAATTTCAATTTCAATTTCAGCAGAATACTTTAAGGTAGTTAACTGAGGTGACATGGATTTTGTCACTCAGTTTAGTTCTACATGATTGATTGCTAATTTGTAGTAATCTGATTCAGTTAAGTTGAGTTATTTTCAATTAAACTTGTTCCAACTGTTGCAGAAACTAGTGGAGAGTCAAGTTGTGTAGTGTAACTCCAGTCACACTCAGTGGCCATCTAGTCAACTAATCAATCAACCCAAATCAATAGATGCATGCAGAGAATTCGAGTTACCCGGTTGAGATTGGAGTTCAAGGGCAGTGTACTATCAATTGTAATCTAATCCAAGTTGTACATGTGGTGCATGCAGCCAGAGAATTGACTTGTGATAATTGTGCAATTCCTTGGTGAGAAATTCCTAAAAAATAGTGACAATTTCCCAAGGGAACAACGTAAGGAAATAGGAGCTTAAAGGCTCGAAAATTTGGCTAAGTATTGGCCAAGTTCAACAATCAGGCAGAGGATAGAAGATACATATGAAGATTGAACTTAAGCTTGAGCAGAGCATATTCTATTCATCTGGATTCTTTGATTAATGCAATACAGATAGTAAGGGGCTTTGGGCAGTTTCTTTCCCCTACATAAATTTGTGTATGTGTGTTGAATTTTGATGCATGTTAATGATTTGTGTTCTCGGTCGTGAATTTTCTTCTGCAAATCAATATAGTAGATTCTAGTCTTGTGATTTAGCCTTGAAGAGAAACAATTGTACCAATAAATTTTTAAAATTATTTAAACTAGTGAGAATAAAAATTGTGATTGTATTTTTGTTTTGTCGGAAGATAAGAGGTTGAAGTTGAAATGGTCATCGTAAATTTAAATTGGTGAATATGTATAATATAAAATAAGACAACTTAGCTTAAAGTAGCATTGTGTAAGAGACATTGTAATGTATTGTGTTATAAATATATTGCTTTGATTAAATATATAAATTAATTAATTAAATTAATAACACAAGTATTAGATCAAAATTAAATTAAAATAACTTCATGATATTCATATGTAAAATATAACTTATTTGAAAGGAAAATCAAACTAACTTAGATCTCTATTTAACTCCCCATCTACCAAGTGTCAAAAGGGATCAGATCTTTTGAGATTCCTCTTAGCACTTGATAAATTAGAGTTAAATAGATCTAAGCTAGTTATAAATATTAATTAATTTATATATTTTAATTTAATTAAAATTATTGATGGAAATATATATATATATATATATAAAATAATAATGCTAAAAAATTTGTAATTGATATTTAAAAAGCGTAAAAAAATTACAGAAACAGATTAAAAAAATAAATAAATCAATCAAATCAAATCTTAATTCAAATTATAAATTAATCAGGATGAAAATGTTAAATTATATATTATATCTATAATATATTATAATTATGCTCATAGGCATTTTATTGTGGAGTTCTTATTGGTGACACTGTTGAGATTCGTCGTCCTCAACAATTGTCGCCCAAATCCCAACAGTGTCACCTCGTACTAACAACTTACTTATTTTCTCGTGCTTCACACAAAGTCCATCTCATTTACGAACCTCGTAAACCTGGAAGTGTTATGGAGTCAAGTGTCGGATATGGAATCAAGATGAGAACTAATCTTTTGCATCTCATTTACAAATTTACGAACCTTGAAGTCTCCAATATGGAGTATAGATCAGAAATGATTTATTCCATCTCATTTATGAACCTGAACTCTAGGATATGGAATCTAGATATCCGAGAACTAATGTGTTGCATCTCATTTACCAACCTTGAAGTTTCAGATATGGAGTATAGATCAGAACTGATCTGTTGCAGTCCAAAAACTACTGCACCCACATCAAATCCCTCATAATGAAACCAACCAACTGAAAACATATGAGAAAAACCAGAGATATTTCCCCAATATTTCAAATCAGACATATTTCCTCAATCTTTCTTTGAAGCATATACAACTCGGCAGACATCACTCCTAAACTCTTCCAAAATGCTTCTACAAAGTAGACATTTGGATTTCTCAACGTAGAACACAACATCTACACTTTCCCACTTCCCCTTTCCCAGTCTAATTATATGCTTACCATCCATGGAATCATAGAATACAGTATGATAATTTGTCCTTATTTTTGCCTCTGAGTATATCCTTCGCACACTAATAATGCCCCAACGTAGGGAACCTGCTTTGATCTTTTTGTAGTGCATTTCAAACCACCCGAAGTCCACCATTCGAACAGCCGAGAAAAATCCCTTCAAAACCACCTGGAATCCACCATTCGAACAGCCGAGGAAAATCCCTTCAAACCACCCGGAATCCACCATTCGAACAACCGAGGAAAATCCCTTTGTGAATGAGGC
Source organism: Pinus albicaulis (assembly GCA_034641835.2). Lineage (NCBI taxonomy): Eukaryota > Viridiplantae > Streptophyta > Pinopsida > Pinales > Pinaceae > Pinus > Pinus albicaulis. Next base: position 1,352,518,348 of record CM076582.1, on the reverse strand, counting down.
AGCGTGCAACACACAAACTATCAATCCCTAAAACAAATAGACTTTAATCGAAAGTACATGGAAGATAGAAATCAATTGGAATCTTGTTTTGTTTAAGGATTTCCATAATTCCTCCAAAAGATTTAACTAGGGATTTGTATTTTTCTAGCCCTTTTTCTCAACGATAGCCACAACTTGGGATCAACAAATTTAACTAATCCCATCAAATATTTTTTGTGTCTAGATAATGCAAATGTAGTTGAAATAAAAAACGTAGTCGAGATAAAAAAAACAAAACATACTCAATTATTGTTGATACTTTTGAGGATGAATATGCTAATATTTGATATGTTGTTGCTACACTTCTTATTGTAGGCAGACGCAACCATAATTTGAGCCCGAACATCATTGACATTGCAAGATGATACTTCTGAGGATGTAGATTCTAATATCTAATCTATTGAATCTACATCTATTGTTGCTACACTTCTCAATGGAGGCAGACGCAACCACCATTTGAGCCACAACAACATTGACGTTGCAACCTTCCTGCAGTTTGAATATCGAAAATGAAACCCTTAGACTTTGTTCAGAATGCATAATGTGTGCAGCTGATATTTCCATTTTTTCAACAATTCAGTGATTGTTCAAAATTTGTTGTTGTTATGTCTAAAACTCGGTAGTTATAAGCTGATGGAATAGGAGAAGTGCCACTAGATATTTGTACAGTGACTCTTGGGACTATTAATAAATTTGAAACTAGTCTCTCTGATAAAACTCTCTGCTACATACTTGTCACTTAACTAGAAAACCAACCACTTCCATCCTACATTACATGACACGAAGTGTGTTTCCTGAGTTAAATATCCATAGGAGATAAAAATGGAGTCGGTCAAGAGGTTTCGTGTTGCGGTATTATTGATTTCCTACTCCCAAAATTTTTCTGGGTGACATGTGTCTAAGGAATTGTTTGTAGCGTTTAGCATTATCACAATCTTTCTTGTAAACCAGTCAACGTACGTCAAGTACATTTCGAGTCGGCGTTGGATTCACTTTTAGTGTCGTGGTAAGACTTTAAATTCTTAGTTTTATTTGCATTACATACTAAGGGAGACAGAGAAGAGAGCTAAGCGAAACCATGTCTGTCACTTTACTAGTATCTAGAAAGAGGTCACTTTCTTATCAATAAGATGCAGAAATTACGAAACCACCCACTTCTAAGAGGTTCTGCCCTTGTAAGTCGATAGTACATTTTTCTCCAACAAGAAGTCCCGCTAATCCAAATCCCGGTCTAGAGGCATCTGTGGTCATTTCATTTAATGGTTGTGAGTGGTGTAGTTTCTTTTGCAAGAGATGCAAAAGTCATTAGATATGGACAATATATGTGTTACAAAATCAATGGAGGCGCTTGAAAAGGCCATAGTTAATCGCACAGGAAGAGATTTTAATCATGTTGAGAACTTTCAAAAGGAAAACGCAGTATTGAAGCAACAAGTAGAAAGTCTTTCTCGTGATAATACTATTCTCAAGCGAGCAATAGCCATACAACACCAACGTCACAATGAGCATGATGAAAGAAGTCATGAATTGGATCCTGTGAAGCAAATTTTATCACAAAGAGAAGAGCAGCTAAGGACTTTACAGTTAAATAAGTATGCTCTCACATTGCAACTTTTTCGGGCTAAGGAGTACCCTCATTCCTGGATGTTTTATGAAATGTCAATCTAGTTTCACCCTGATGCTTGGTTCATTGTTAGTAATCAATCCCCAATAATGGGAGTTATGTCTTGGTACGAAGGAGACTAATGGCAGCAAGGGAGCAAAGAATAACATTCTAATTTTCTTGTTCGATACCAATTCCATGATATTCAACCTGAGACATTACAATCTCTACCAGTACATGACGATCATGATTCACAGCAACCCCTACTCTGGTATTCAATCCAACCACTTAAATGCACGACAGTATTCCACTGGATATGCTTATTTTTCATCAATCACTTACGCGGGTAACGCTTCACCGCTTCTACGTTGTTTTTTACTATTTCACGTAGAGGAAAACCTAGAGGTTCCCTTGTAACCTCAATAGTTGCAATTTTCCCAAAGCCCCAAATGAATCCGGCAGGATGTTAATATGGTTGTAACTCAGGCCTAACTCCATCAAGCACACCAAATGGCTGATCGATTATGGTATATCCACCAGATGGTGAATGTTCTTGCTGGCGTCGAGGACTACCAGATTTTTAACGTCACTAATTTCTCGAGGGAGACATCTAACATTGAAATATACATTCGTCACATAAATATTTACATACTCATACTTCCCAACAAAAAGATGCTTAGACTATCTAAATAACTTGATATACTCTCCTCTCCTGAGGATAAAGAGTTTTGGATAAGTTCATAAACTAAGTTTTCCTCTATCACTATATTGTAGCCATAGACTACCTTGGATATTTTTGGTTTATGGGATATCATTTTAATAAAATATATAAATAAAAGTATAGCTTTAGAAAGCTTATAATTTTAGAGCTGAAATTGGTTTTTAATGTGACTTTATGATCACCATGTCGTAATTTTAGACTTGAAATTGGTGTTATAATTTTAGACTTGAAATAGGTTTTTAATGTGACTTTATGATCACCATGTTAGGAAAGGTAGATTAGGTTGTTGGTTTGTATTAGGCTTGATTATATCTTCTTCACCATCTAAAAAATATTTAGCATGTTGGTATTCTCATCCACTATGGTTGAGATGTCTTTTATTAATTCATTAGTTTAAAAATATGGTTGAGATGTCTTTTATTAATTCATTAGTTTAAAAATATTATTATTGTTAATTATGTTTAAAATAGCAAGCTTGTGTATGATCTTAATGGAGTAAAGTAAGTGATTATGATTAGAAGGTTTAAGGATTTGAAAACATATATTGCCAAGTTGATATCACCATGGTTCACTTCCATGTAACCAATAGTAATGATTTTTCTTGTTGGTTAGGAAAGTGGGACTATCCAAGGGATTTAAGCTGGTGACCTTAATGTTAAGGAGTGCCTTAAACGTGCAACCAATCACTTTATATTCAAAGTCTTGTTGGTGTAGGCAATAGAAATGTTGAAAATATCAAAGAAGATATCAAACATATCCCAAACTTCATGCATATATTTTCAAAAATTTAGGTGCTTTGTTTGGAAAATTTATTTTACTTGGTTCACTATTAGGTTGGAACCCCCAAAAAAATTTCAAAATTTTGATATCCAATCCCAAGATTAAGTATTGGTACTTAGCCACATATTTGGTGCACTCAAATTCAAGCTTAATAACATAATGGAATCCTTCCCTTTAAGAGATAATTCCCAAGCAATGGTATTTCTTAGTGTCAAAAAGAAATATAACTTCATATTTCCTTGTGATGTTTAACCCTAACTTTTCCATGTCTAACAATGACATCAACGAATATAAGGCCCTAGAGTCATATAAATAGTTGAAAAGATGAAGTTTTTTGAGCTCTAAAGGGTGGGTTCTTAAATTTTCATTGACCTCCAAGAAATTAGTGGAATGTAGAGGGTGTTTCAAGTCATAGCCTTATTATACTATTTGCTTTATGCCACTCCTTTTGTCACGAAAAGAAATAGCAAGCTCGTGTATGATCTTAATAGAGTTAAGTGATTATGATTAGAAGGTTTAAGGATTCAACAACATATATTGCCAAGTTGATATCACCATGGTTCACTTCCATGTAAACAATAGTAATGTTTTTTGTTTTTGGTTAAGAAAGTGGGACTACTAAAGGGATTTAAACTGATGATCTTAATGTCAAGGAGTGCCTTAAACGTGCAGCCAATCACTTTATATTCAAAGTCTCGTTCGTGTAGACAATAGAAATGTTGAAAATATCAAAGAAGATATCAAACATATCCCAAACTTCATGCATGTATTTTCAAAATTTTAGGTGTTTGTTTTGGAAATTTTATTTTACTTGGTTCACTATTAGGTTGGAACCCCCAAAAAAATTTCAAAATTTTGATATCCAATCCCAAGATTAAGTATTGGTACTTAGCCACATATTTGGTGCACTCAAATTCAAGCTTAATAACATAATGGAACCCTTCCCTTTAAGAGATAATTCCCAACAATGGTATTTCTTAGTGTTAAAAAGAAATATAACTTCATATTTCCTTCTGATGTTTAACCCTAACTTTTCCATGACTAACAATGACATCAAAGAATACAAGGCCCAAGAGTTATATAAATAGTTGAAAAGATGAATTTTTTTGAGCTCTAAAGGGTGGGTTCTTAAATTTTCATTGGCCTCCAAGAAATTTGTGGAGTGTAGAGGGTGTTTCGGGTCATAGCCTTATTATACTATTTACTTTATGCCACTCCTTTTCTCACGAAAACAAAATAAATAAATAAATACTTGGAATATTCTATTTACAACCAACATTGTCTCAGCAGTTTTATTTGAGTCTTTAACACTAGATAAAACTCGCAAGCCCTTTTCCCTTCCAGTGTTAGCCTTGATATCTACTCAAAACTGCTCTACTCCTATTTTTGAAGATATATTTGTTGACTATATATACATGGGAGCACAAACTCCACTTGTTGCTCATCCAAAATCAAAACATGATAAAAATACTAAGGGATTCCATTAAACTCATGAGCCCTTTTCCTTTCCAGTGTTAGCCTTGAGATCTACTCAAAACTGCTCTAGTCCTATTTTTGGAGATATATCTATTGACCATATATACATGGGAGCACATACTCCACCTGTTGCTCATCCAAAATCAAAACATGATAAAAATACTAAGGGATTCCTTAAATTGCAGCAGAGGACACCATTTCAATTCATTTAGGCTTTTGAGCACCCCGTGAAATGTGTGTTTTTCAATTGTTTTTTTTCTCCCCCTTCCAAACAACTTCTCATCATAATCTCCAGGATGTTGTTCAAAGATGGTAGAATATCACAGTGATGTCTCTTCGAAGATTTCTTCTAGTTTAATTATGAGTTCGGTGTAGAAATATGATATATTGTAGATTCTAGTGTAGTAACCTCCTAATTCCTCATTCCTTTCATGTACACATCCTTGTTTCCTGTAGTGCTACCTATACGTCACTCTACATTCATCTACACTTCTATCGGCATGTCTTTGCACCCTTTTGGTACAAATGCTAACATATAATCTAGTGGACTCAAACTGAAGAATTTAATGATAAAAAATATAATCTTAATTCAAAATATAATTTAATTAATATAAAAAATGTAAATTTAAATAATTATATATGTATAATTTACATATAATCCAAAAATTGTAAATTTAAATAATTATATATGTATAATCTACATATAATCAAAATGTGTACCAACAATCAATAACAATACAAAACGTGTAATTATACTTTTGAATATATATATATATATATATATATATCTGCGATGGGGTGCCATTAATGTTGGACAAGTGGTGGAGGAGGCAACAGTGGAAGTTGTCCAAACTCCACAAGCGCCCTCACCCCATGTTAATTCGATGTGATAGCGTGGAAGGTTGTCACCCGAGACGATGGATATTAAACTCTGCTCTTGGAGTTGGCAAAGCATTATTCGGTCGCCGAGGGAGATGGTAGTGTTTTGTAGTGTGGTAAGGGTCATGGAGCTCCTGCATGCCTCGTCGAGGTCTCGACCTTGGGGGGGAGGCAGAGAAGCAACTAGTAGGTGTGCAACCTGGGGTGTGGTGGTGGTGTTGGTCAGCCCTTGGGACCCTGGAACGCCTAGGGAGAATGAACCGATTTGTATTCTCGTCGGTCCAATTGGGTTGTGTGATGCGGTGCATGTGAGAGGGGAGGAGACAGGGCTCTCGGGCCTTGGCAAATTGTCAGAGAATTTCCATTTTTTTATGAGTGTGCAGTAGGGAATTTGGTTGGTGGCTTGTGATTTTGGATTGTTCGGAATTGGTGGCAAGGCAACTGGTTCTCCGAGTCTCGGAGAGGAACTGTTGTTGTGAAGGGTAGGGCACATCACGGGAAGCACACCGAGGCAATTGTGGAAAGGGCAGTTGGATGACGCGAACCGCCCCAGAGGCATCGAGTCAGGGATTCCTAGCGTTGTTCCTCCTGGGTGTGGGGAGTAGTTTTCAATTACGGCAAGTGCTGGAGAGACCCTCAATTCTCCTTGGGGGTAGTGGTGAAGGTTACATTATTGTTGGTTGTAGTGTGTGGGTGGGAGGTTGGAGAATTTCGACGGCATTATGGGAACAGTGGGTACGCTAGGATGCCACACCACAGAGGGAGGCCACACTATGGGGGTGGAAATCCGAGGCACATAAAGCAATCAATGCAGGACAATGGAGAGTCATGGGATTCGTCAAGACGCTGAGAGACAGAGGAGGGCGTTGCAGGCTCTCAAGGTTGTGTGGTTGCATCAGCGACGCTAGAGTATATTGCCACTAAAGTTCAGAACATCCAAGTGAACATGGGCATCCTAAAAAATCACAGGTATGGTGACTGCAACAAATTGGTTGCTTACATCAATGACATTCAATTCGGCCAAAGTGAAATCATAGAACAACTAGATTACATGCGACACCAACAAATGCGCTCCAACAACCACCTTTGCAATCTAGAAGCGAGGGTGGAGCATATTGATTTTCATAAGCATGAATATGTTGGCCATTTCGCAGCTCCCCTTGTAATTCCCTCGAACCCCTCTCCTTAACATGTTTCTTTATGTTGTGTTTAAATTTCTTTTTACTGTATGTATGACATGCCTTCTAGGCCACCAGAGAATAATACATGGAGCCGGTTGCTCATGTTATCCTCGAGGTCTCAATCTCAACAAGTCTTTTAGACTAAGAGAAAAAGGTTTTTCAAGATGTATTTTGTACTCTACACTTTGATGATAATCTAATGAAATGATTTTTATTTTTTTTAACTGAAACGGTTATAATTTATTTATAGGTAAAAACTGGTTGGGTCAAGGCCAAATCAACCATCATTACAAAGCTTCAAGCCAGCTTTCCATGACATGAGAGACTTCACTATAAAATCCAGGGAATAAATATTTGAGAAGGAGTTTCATCATTTTTGCTAAAAGCTCCTTGCGAGAGAAGGCAACCTTTGTTTACATTAGTGTCCACTTCCTTGTTCGAACCTCTAAGAATGTGGAAAAATTGGTACGAGGAAAAGTCTAGCAACATCAACTTCCTTTGAAGGATATTATTTAGGATTGGATTGTTGAACTAGTCCTCCGAATTTAACATCTTCGGCCAAAATTTCCGAGTCGCTGAAAGCTTGGAATTTTCTAATACCTTTCTCATGAGCAATTTGGCAGGCTTTTAGCAAACCAAGCATTTTTGCACCTAGCAGTCTCATGATTTCTTTTGGAGGCACCGTTGAAGAAAATCATTGCTTTACCCTACTTCATCCACCACACTTGAAAGATTTCGTCCAAGTCCCGTAAGCGCCATCCTGGATTGGTGAAGGGGCAAGCTGAGATTTGTTTTCTGTCCTAATAAACAAAGGTTCCCATCCAATTATTTTCTTCAGGAAGGAGAGAGCTTTCGGGTTTATGAGAATGTTGAGTCATTGTTTCAAAGAGAGCTTTGGCTTTGGCTGCAACCGTCGAAGGGGACCAAGAAGTGTTATTGAAAACATGCTCATTTCTTGCAAGCCATATTTTCCAACAGGCGTATTTGGGGATGGGATACCAAACACGGAACCAAAGAGACTTGCTGAAAATTGCATGTGGATAACGCACCTTCCAAGTGGAAAATAAATCAACCACAAAGATGAGACATTGAGACCTTAAAGGATAATGAAATGAATTTTGACCAACAATATATATATATATATATATATATATATATATATATATATATATATAATTGAATTTATATAAAACTAATTCGAGTAAAAATTATCTAATATGAATAAAAATGTTTTTTGAAAATTGTGATTATAATATGGATTGTAATTTGTCTGTTTTCTCAAATTCTTTTATTTATATAATATGGATTGTAATTTGTCTTTATTTTCAATATGTATATCATTTTACTAAGAACAGGTCTGGTTCTAAATAAAATAAAACAAAATTTATATATAAACAATAAAATAGATATATATATTTATTCAAAAATAATATTACATTCAAATATCATTTATACTTGTATAAATTCACTTTTAGACAAAATAGCCCATTTTTACCAATTTTCTTAACTATTTTTTTTAAATCACAATTGTTAACTTTACTTTTAAAAAAATCACAAAAAAAGCCATGATTTTAACACATTATTATTTCACACAAAAAAAATATTATTTATTATTTGTAAAGTCTAACTAATAGACAAAATAGTCTTCTTTTTTAATAACTACTCAATTTTTTTTAAAATTGAATACAAAAATTGAATATTCTAAAAAAATTAATCCACATTTTCAAAGTGTTATATCTATTTATGCAATAGTAATGTAATATATTGTAAACCACAAAAAAACCAATCTTTCTGCAAAATGTATTGCTAGATTGCAAGATTTCAGCCCAAAAAAATCATTTCAACCAAAAAATCATTTTTTTATTAACTATACTACATTTTAACTAAAAAAAAAAGATTTCACCCAAAAAAAATCATTTTTTATTAACTATACTACATTTTAACTAAAAAGTTGTATTTTATTAGTTTACACTTCTTTTTACTTAAATTTTAAATTTTCACCTCTATTGAGCAAATCATCTTTAACAAAAATGTTCATTCTCAAAGCAATAAAAAAAACTAATCTAATTTTAAATTCTTGATTCAACCAATGCTACTCAACAATTTACAATCCTTACAAAACTCCTAAATAAATAAATAAAAAACTCATTAAATATCAAATTTTTAATTTAACCAATGCTTAACAATTCACAATCCTTATAAAATAAATGTATAAATACATGAAGAAAATGGTGAATAACAATCCTTGTAAAAAAAGTTATAAATTAAAATAAATGTTAAAATACATGAAGAAAATGGTGAATAACAATCCTGGTGAAAAAGGTATAAATACATTAAAAAGAAAATGGGAATAACCATCATGAAAAAAATGATGAATTGCCAACGGACAAATCCACCAATGCCACCAAAATTTCAATGTTTTCCCCATAACTACAAAATTGTCATGGTGGGCCACACGTTCTCGAAGTTGTAATTGTTTTAGATAGGAAGATTTCGAGTGACCTTTAGCAAAGACAACTCAGAGCTACGAGACATGCAGGTTTTCGACCAGCACATCAGACCATTGACCACATCTTCACCCTATGCTCCGTGATTGACGAAGAATGACACCACTCTTCGAAAGTCTACTATTGTTTTTGTTTATAAATCTAGGGCATCGAGATCAAGTGATTTCTATTCTATTATGTAATTGCTTGTGAGTGTTTTTACTTAGGTTATTAGTGTTCTTCGTCAAACAACTACCAATGCATAAACCATAAAGAGACAAGAGACACATAATATCAACTATCATCCAGGGCCAAAACCTCTCACTCTTGAGAAGAAAACCCAAACAAATTCTTAACTTATAAAGATTCCAATTGACAAATACCAAAACCAAGACCCTTGACCTATTTGTCTCTCCAAAACCAAAACAAGTTCCCTTCAACTATAAGACCCTTGACCTATTTGCCTCTCCAAGACCAAAACACGAGTTCCCTTCCACTGTACTTGGTGAACAAGTCAATACTAATCAAAATTTTGCTCCTTCCTTCTTCTCAACTACCCTTCAATCTCGATTTCCTCTTGCTTCAAACCTGCACTTAAATTTTGGACCTAATTGCAACATGTGAGAAGTATGATAACTAACTTCTACACCTTGGCATCACTTTGCTTCGAGGGGAGACTCCCTTAACTTGCTTTGGCTCGATGACCTCAACCTTCTTAAGTGACCTTGCCAAGTTTGAATCCTCTGATAATACCCTTGGTTACTTCTGCAACAAAAGCTTCATCTTTACTTCGTACGTGTGACAAGATGAGCCCAAAACATATTTGAAATTGGTTTGATCTTCTTTTGCTCATTGTTTATAGGTTGCCTTCCTTGACCCTTTCATTGATCTTTGCATCACTTACAAACTTTAGTTATGCACCAAAATTCTTCCTTTAAAATGTGGACATGCTGCCCTATTTATAGTTGTTGTAGCCTCATAATAAGCCAACTTGTCATCTAGCTAAGTCGACGTGTCATTTAGAGAGGTATTATTATTCCTTTTGAAGCCGACTTGAAGGGAGATACTTGTGCTCGTCATGGAGGACTATTTATGCTTATCTAATGACTCATACAAAATGTAATATGCCCAAGAAGGGTCCTTCATTCTAATTGACTTTTATGACTAGATGACAAATCCTAAATGTTCACAGTGGGAGTCATCACAAAAAATAAAATTCCTCACTCATGAATCCCACGACACAGATTAAAATAATAATTTTATTTTTCTTCTTTTCATTAATTACATAAAATCACAATTACACATGTCATGAAGACTAAACCTAGTTACACTTTTCAATAATTTCATAGATTTTTTATAAGGTTTTGACTTTGTTCGGAGGGAAGCCTTACTCCAAAGACCCAAAGATATTGGCATCTCGATGACCATACTAACAACTATTACACACATATATTAGTCTGACCTTAGTCGTCTTCACACAACTCATGGGATGTGTATGATTTCATCTAAAAGCACTATTGGGGTTAAACAAGGTTGTCCACTATCACCTATCCTGTTGGGATCTCTATTGATGAGTCTATTACGCACCTTTGAGTCTGTCCTTGGTCATCTTTGCACAACTCATGGGATGTGTAATTTCAAACAAAGCACTAGTGGGGTTAAACAAGGTTGTCCATGGTCCCCTACTCTATTTCTACACGAGGATATCCAAGACACCGATGACTGCCTTCTTCACCAAGTTCAGATATCCATTCTACTGTGTTGACAACTTGGTCATCCTCTCATCATCCCTAAAAGTATCACAAAGACAGTGGCATGCTTTAGCTATGTTTTATGATCTTTGACAATTCACAATCAACCTGCATAAAACTAACTTCAAAAGGGAGGAGGTTGATATCACCAACACATATACTTACTTGGGGGCACAATTCTCAAGTCCCTGCTTTAGTTTGCAACCAACGCTTTAGCCTCAAATCAACAAAGGATATGGATCCTTAGCCCTTCTCGAGAGATGATGCTTTCAACATCATTTCCAAAACATCTCGTCCAAGATGAGCCTCATGGACACCTTGATTTGTCCCCCTGTTTTATATGGCTCAAAGGTTTGGGAATAAACTTTATTTGGGTCAAATTGTGCTTCTCAATTAAGGGAGCCAAAATTCTTCTTCTATGACACATCATTAGATGAAAATAGACAATACCTTGCCACATCATCCTTGCAAAGATTGGAGCTCAACCCTTTCAACTTTAGATGATCTTCAAATTGGTCTCATTCTTGCATTGTGTCCAAGGCTTTGCAAACTCAATAAAGAGTAGGGACTGATATGCTAACTTGGCATATTACTCTTCTCAAACTATTGCTTCTTTACTCCCTCAGGTCGAACTAGATGTTGGCTTACAAAAGTTTTAAATCTCTTAGAGTCGATGTCATTCAATTGGACCGTCTCACTCCTTTCCGATATTCCTTAAATGCTCATGGTTACCTTTCACATACTAAACATGAGTTGACCAAGACTATCAAGGAGAAGATCTACAACTAATTCTAACATGCCACTAGGGCAATCCTCCAAGAAGGTTGCACAAGTTGAGAGACAGCCTCATTGTTCACCCTCATTATACGGTTCGCCACTAGATGCATGCTCTTTGAATTCACCTAGGCCAATTCATAGTAGGTTCTCATAAACTTCAAGTAGAGACAACCCACTAGATTAATAAACCAGACAAAATATGCCAAGTATGTCATTTACCAAAAATGGAGACCATGTGCACTTCAATTTTGGATGCCATGTCTACTACAAGATCAAAGGAATTGCACTTCAATTTTGGATGCCATGCCTACTACAAGATCAAAGGCAAGTTCCATTAATTGTTTAAAGATGCCCACTTTTTCAGCCATCCCAATCAAAGATGTTTGGCCCTATATATAAAGGAAGCTCTCAAGTTCCAAGCACATAATCTTCAACCTCTTATTAAAGCAAAACCCTCATAGAGGATCACAACATTTTTTGGGTACCAACTTCAAACAAAATCACCAAAAGGCCAATTAATACTAGTTCATATCCAAACTCTATATCAATGAAGATCAGTGGGACCTCACCTTGCCATATGAGACTTCAACAACAAAATCATCTCAAATATGTACCTAGGAGACAAACTAAGTCCTTTAAACCTCAACGAGGCACAAGCTCCAACAAGCAACGACGATTTCGTAAACAATCTACACTTGATGCCCTTTCATTGGGCAAACAAGAGTTTTTTTCAACATTTTTCATCCAAACTCAAATGTTAAAAAAGTTCGAACCAATCCTCAAACCCATTAGCTCTTTAAACTTCTCCACCAAGACATCCCAAAAGTTGGGACCAATCCTCAAACCTATTAGCTCTTATTCTCCTACATTGTACCTTTTATATTTATCCTTTTCTATTTATGGATTATATCTTTTATCTTGTATAGTTATGGACTATATCTTTTATAAGAGACCATGTTGTTCTCCACATTGTATAGACATCATTGTACTCAACAATCCCTTTGAACTACTTATAAATGGAGTTGTCTACCGAGGCCACGTTTTGGCCCGAACAACAAAAATCTACCAAAATCCGATCAACTAAATTTTAAAAAATCAAGTAGTTGCAGTGCTTGGAATCCATTTTTTATAATGGAAATGGATTCAACACTATCAAAAACCCCTGGGGCACTCAAAATACGAATGTTTAACAACTGCAAACAAGATTCTGGGCAAATCTTTGCCAGATTTTTTGAAAATCATTACTGGATTCTGGGTCAAAACGCAGCCTTGGTAGACTACACACTTATAAATATAATTATCTTAAACAAACTTCCCACTAATATGCCTATATTTTCCATCTTAGAAAATCTTTCAAATTTTTGAAAGGGTTAAGATAATTTAGGAAATTTCTTGGAGGGATTGGGTGCTAGTGGTTGTTCTCGTCTTCCCCAAGTAAAAAATGGAGCAATAAAAATATGGCTAACAACCTCCCATGGACAAAATCTTTGGCTGTACATGTTTTCATTACCTTAAAAATAAAACCAAAATTTCAGGTAAAAAATAGCATAAAACCAAAACAGATTTCAGGTTAAAATCTTATTAACCAAACAGATTTCAGGTTAAAATCTTATTAACCAAAACAAATTTCAGAGCGTTAAATCTTATTAGCATAAACTGTAATAAGATGAAACGAAGTAAGATTTAAAATCAGACAATAGGAGAGACAACAGCTTAGTGAATCATTTCAAACGAATACATGAAATGCCGAGACTCACGAATACATGAAATGCCGAGACTCTATAGAGAGTTAATTGCACCGAGAGCCCAGACTTTATAGAGAGTTAATTGCAACGAGAGGGATTTTACAATTGAATTTAGTATAAATGTGTAGATGTAATGTAAGAAAGTTTGTAAACTTTCGTAATGTTAGCTCAATATATAGATACATGTCTAGCAATAATGTAAGATAGTTTGTAAACATTTTGTAATGTAAGCTTAATTGTAATAATTATTACACATTATTAATCTAAGCACATCTCTGCCCCCTCCATATATATTACTATATCCCATTATCTCTCTCTACATATATATCTCTCTTCCTCCCCACCCTGTCTTTGCATCTCTCTTCTCCCCTCTATGCCCCCTCTATCTATATCTCTAACTCACCCCCAAAACATACACACACTCATAGTGTGAAGACAGACATTATTCATGACATGAATTGACTTGTATCACAGTAATCCAACCATAAATACAAAACTTAAATTTTCATCCTAAATAAAATTCACTTACCTAAAACTATAAACCATTTGTAATTGGCTACATCCTTATTATTCCATTTTCCATCATTCAACATTGTTAATCATTTTTCATTTAAATAGAGTAACAGAGAATAACTAAATGAGTGACAAAAAAAAAAATAGTTTCATATTACTTCATTCGTATTAATCACATTTTCTATCATTCAACATTGTTACATTGTCACTTTACACTTTCGTATTACAGCGCACACAATTGAAACCAGTCTAGATCCATCTTAACTTCAAATCTATCAAGATCCAAGAAAGATCAAATCTATGGAGGTGCAAACCTTTTTCTCAAGTTTTGCACTCAAAAAAGAATGCAAAAGAGTGTTTTAATCACATTTTATATCATTCAAATCTATGGAGGTGCAAACTTTTTCTCAAGAAAAATGCAAAAGAGTGTTTGCACCTCAAGAGATTTGATCCCTCTAGGCACTTGATAGATCCAAAGTTAATAGATCCAAAATTAAGATGAATCTAAACTGATATAATCATAAAAAGTTTAAATATATTAAATAAAAATAAAAACAAAACACATATGGAATTACTTCACCCTAAAATCTAAATCCATTAAACAAACAGCTCCCTATTAGCCTTATTCCATGCAGACAATATAAGCCCGTGCAAAATCATTTTAATTGAGATCCTTCTATATAACTGTGCAGTCACTAAATTCAGTGATAACCTAGAGCTATTAATAGTACATATATCCATTTATCAATACATGACAGCAAAGTAATACATGAGTGGTCAACAAAATTGAGAACCAGTCTAGATCCATCTTAACATTAAATCTATCAAAATCCAAGAAAGATCAAATCTATGGAAGTACAAACTTTTTCTCAAGAAAAATGCAAAAGAGTGTTTGCACCTCAAGAGATTTGATCCCTCTGGGCACTTGATAGAACCAAAGTTAATAAATCCAAAATTAAGATGAATCTAAACTGATATAATCATAAAAAGTTTAAATATATTAAATAAAAGTAAAAACAAAACACATATGGAATTACTTCATCTAAATCCATTACCTAAAATCTAAATCCATTAAACAAACAGCTCCCTATTAGCCTTATTCCATGCGGACAATGTAAGCCCGTGCAAAATCATTTTAATTGAGATCCTTATATAAACTAACAGCTCCCTATTAGCCTTATTCCATGCGGACAATATAAGCCCGTACAAAATCATTTTAATTGAGATCATTCTATACAACTGTGCAGTCACTAAATTTAGTGATAACCTAGAGCTATTAATAATAGCTACCTCCATTTATCAATACATGACAGCAAAGTAATACATGAGTGGTCAACAAAATTGAGATAACATCGGCATCCATATAGTACAAATAACAAATACCCTTCACAGATCAACTTTAATAACAAATCAATACCTAGCCTTAACAGATTAATACATAAGTGATACAAAAAATTAGGATAATATATTGATCTATTCACAGATCACCGTTAATAACAAATCAATACCTAGAGTTAACAGATCAATACCTAAGTGGTAAACAAATTTAGGATGACATATTGATCTAACTAATAACAAGAAAAATACATCAGTAGTCAAATTGGCAACAATTTGCGGATCCATAGTGGCAGAGACATCAATTTATTAATCTTTAATAGATTGAAGTTACTACAAATCCAACTGATCAAAGGAGTTGCAAACAGTGGTTGTAATTAAAAATAAAAAAACCAAAACTTCAACTTAGAAACCTTGTCTAGATACCCCTGGTAATACTTGTTAAATCCGGAATATACTAGATCTTACTAAATATGGAATATACTAGACGTTTAATACTAGGCATTTCCATCTGTCAACACTCATTAGTTCAATCACAGATACTTGTACAGATCCCCATCTATCACTACCTAATAAATCAAAGCTAATAAAGATACATGCATGTATATCTATCTATTGAAGAAAAAAACACCAGATGTACAGAAGCTGTTGTAAAAGCCGCACCTGTGTGAAGAGTCAAGTTCTCCCAAATCCATGTAATCAAAGGCCAAGATATTCTGGCTAATCAAATACGAGGGAACTCTTGTTGTCTAGGCCACGGTGGTTCTGAACATCCTAAAAACGATCATAAACCACCGGGGACCAGACGACAACAACACCCTCGCCTCATCTTCCTCTTCCTCCCTCCACGTCAACTGGCAGCTATGGGAAGACCAAATCAAAAGAGAACAAAGGGCTAAAAATCTGATCAAAGTTACAGGAGGAGAAGCTCATCAACACCATTTCGGTAGTTCTGAACATCCTAAAAACGATCATAAACCACCGGGGCCAGAAGACAACAACACCCTCGCCTCATCTTCCAATTCCTCCTCCACATCAACTGGCAGCGATGGGAAGACCAAATCAAAATAGAACAAAGGGCTAAAAATCTGATAAAGTTACGAGGAGAAGCTCATCGACACCATTTCGGTAAGAGAAAATCCCAAAGGAGACAGATTGCTGTTTCCGCCAAAACCCTACAATCCCTGTATACGAAGGCGAAGGTGCTCTTCTCATCTGGACAACCATGGTTTACCATTAATAAACGAAGAAAAATAAACCATCGTGGCCCAGATGTGAAGATCACCTCCCAGACCCCTTCTCTAAGGAACACCGCCGCTTCCTCCATTCAACCAGTGCATCTGCCTATGAGTAGATATCTCGTATATATAAATTTTGAAGGACCGCCCTGATTAGGGTTTGAAACTTTGAAAATGAAACCCTAACCAGTGTTAGAGTTGGATAGTTAGAACAACTTGTCCAACCATGGCATCTGTGATATCTCGTATATATAAATTGTGAAGGACCGCTCTGATTAGGGTTTGATACTTTGAAAGTGAAACCCTAGCCAGGGTTAGGGTTGGATAGTTAGAACACAGTTGTCTTCCATCAACGTCAGTGGATGAATATAAAACAAATGGCCACTGATTTTGCAAAATAATTATCTCGAAATGTGGCCAATTGTCTGTAGGGTGAAAGTTGAAAATGGTATTGCGGTGCAAAGTATCTTGAAATGTGCCAAACATTCTGCAGGAGGGATGTTGAAGACGGATGTTAAAGGTGGTATTGCTGTGCAAGTGTTATGTGTCAAAAAGTTAAATAAGACAGGTAGCGGCGGATTATACTGTTATATTCTTACTTACACTTAAAGCAAATATAGAAAATTCATAAAGTCTTATTGAAGTATAAAAATTAAAAGTTTAGTTTTTTATAATATTTTGTTGAGTTAAATGGGGCTGCTCTTATTGAAGTATTTATTATGGTGTGACTCATAAGATTCTTAAAAAAATGAGCAAATGGAAGAAACCAAATGATCGGTTGTTTTCAAAGACATATTTTCTCCAATCTAGGAAGTGAATCAAAGTATATAATGAATGGTCCTTAGAAATGCAATCCAAAGCCTTCCCCTATAGTCAGCCAAGTTGGGCTTAGGAACGTCAGTTTCAATATCTCTTTCTTTATTTCCCATGGGTTCTATCCGAGTCTCACTGGAACCTTTCTTTTTACCTTGATGCCAAAAGAAATATTTCATTAATGGGAAGCATGGAACAGTAGTTGAAACAAGAACTTCAACTGGAATAGCAATTGGAAAAGCAGTTGTAGCTAGGGGTTGTTACTAAAGCTTCAATAGTACTCCAACAGGGCTATGCAAGGTAAATTGTACATAGGTGGGTGGTTGTTGGTAAGAGTAAAATAGAAAGGCAAAATTCTAAGTGTTGCTCTGGTTGTCCCCATAAAGTCTTTATGGTTGAAGGAATAGGTTAGGGCATCGAATCCATAACAAAGGTAAGACTTGGATGTGGCAAAATGGCAAATGGTTTTGTAAATGGGATATTTACTTGAATGTGTGCCTCATAAACTCTAAAGAGATAAAGGCTTTCACTATGGATAAGCTCCACAAGCATAATTGGGATAAAGATCTAGGGAGAAAGAGAAAGTATTATATTGAAGAGTTTAATCTCACTCGTAATCATCATGGAAAAGTTACATAGGGGTCAATAGCTCATGGAGATCCAAAATTCTTATTTCTCAATTAAGAACTAATTATCATCAACTTCGTTGACAAACATAACGTTGGAAAATACCAAAAGAGGGGGAGAAGAATGTGTATTTTCTGCACTTCCTGAAAAATGGCAACATAAAAGCAATTTATTTTAGAGTGTGAGGCTTTCAAGGACAATAGGTACAATAATATAAATAACCTGATAGATAGCTCTTAGGATAATTTATTCAGTGAGGGGACTAAGAAGTTGGGAGGGCTCATTGTCAAGTTGCATAAGATAAGGACTTAATGTAAAAATCAATTGTGAGGCGGTTTATACCATGGGCTATCTTTAGCAACTTGGATATTATAATTTCTTCTTCTTCCTCTATACATGTTAATGTAAATACACACATTATGTTTGTAGTGTTTTAGCCATTAAAATCATTCATCTTTTTGTAAATGTACATAAAATTAGGTTTTTATCTTTATACTTGATTAAAATAATTAGTGTATATAAAATTAGGTTTTTTATCTTTACGCTTAGTTAAAATAATTATAAATAATATTTGATAAAATTTACATGGAGTACTAATGCAGTTACATGTAGAGAGTATTTTTGTTTTCATCGAGATGAATTGGCAACTAAGCTAGCTTTTATTGTTTAGTACTCATGTGAAACCCGGTATAGGACTCAAGTGAAACCTACTATAGGGTTGCTATAACTTGTAGTTGGAGATTAGGGAGATCATATACTCATGGAGTTTTGAACTAGTGACCAACACTCAAGGAGTATCTTAACGGTGTACCCATGTACCAACTCTTTTATGTCCTATGGACCAGCCTGAAAATGCACCGAGAGTCGTGCTAAACATTTTTGCAAAAAAAAAGACACACATCTTTATATGAAAAAAAAAAATTTATTTATTTAATTTTAAAGTTATATGTGAATCACCCACAGGGGTTTGGTTCGACGGTGAAGAGTGTGTTGTTAAGACACTTGTGATGAAAAGGTCACCAGTTCCAATCCCCTCGTGGGAAAAAATTTCAACCACGATAAGGATTGGTGTGGCCGAGGTCTGGTGCGATCCCCGAGTGATTTTGATGGCTTAGATGCCCCTCAGTCGCGGTTTATCAGACCATAGGTTTGGCGTGATGTCATCTCAGGACCCACACTACCAAGCAAACAACAACAACAAAAGTTATATGTGAATCACAAAGAAAAAAATATAGATAATATGAGGTCACATAAGAGCTCGTATCCAATCAGTTAGCCACCTAGATAATTTTATATTTATACCTGGTATCAGATCGAAGAGCTCGTCAAAATATTCCAACGATGCAAACGACACCTCAATCCGAGTTCGTATGAAAAAGTTATGTTTAGTCAAAGTTTCAATCTAACTGGTAAAAATTCAAAGTCAAAGTCAACAATCTTCCATGTGGAAGGTCGTACATATGACATGTAGTAGCAAAGTTAGTGGGCCTGGTAGGACCTAGAGTGCAAATGTGGCAACCTAGTCAGCAAACCAGGTGGACCCACAAGCAAGTGATATGGTTGCACCACAAGTCGATGCATGGCAAGTAGGTGAAATAAATGGCTTATGATGTGGACCAATGAGAGCCTACCATGTGGCCCAATCACATAGTGCCGAATGATACCTAAAATTAGGCCCAAGTGGCCTTTGCATGGTGCAACCTCTATGTTTGTCTTATTCTCACGATTTTGGGAGTCGTTACAATATGAAGATACAATTTCCATATATTATATAGTTTGAAAACTATATTAAAACTAAAATTGGGCTTTAAAACCATATTAAAGCAAAAGTAGGAGTCCATGGGTTTTGAACCCAAAACATCCCCCACAACAAGTAACTTAATATGATTATGCTAACCATTGTGCCAACCACACACTTTGTCTTATTCACCCTCACATTTTTTAATAAAATTTCATTCACATGGTTCAAAGGAAACCATGGTGAATGATGGAGAATACATGAGAGATCAGGGTGCAAGCAGGTCAATGAAGTCATGAATCTAAAGGTTCTAGTAATCTTGTTAGAGCATATGTTAGGGAATATTTTAAAGAATATTCTCTATGAGGGAATATTCTTAAGATTCTATGGGGGCATAATTTTGAAGGTGTCATAACTATGTCGAGTTTATACTCAAACGAACTAGAATTTTGTTAGGAGTCTAATGGTGTAGTCCATTTCTTCATCTGAGCAACAGATTTTTTACCCGTGTCCGAGAAGAGAATCTTGTGAGGAAACTTTGAGATTCCCAAGGAGTCCAAATTTGACCGAGTCAGAAAGGAGTTGAGTTTATAGTCATATTTCACAGATTTTGGCAAGGAACATGATGAGGTGGGAAGTTCCTTCATCCGAGTATTCGATTTTCAAGTCGTCCCCAAACTTGGAGGTATAAGGTGCCTTGTTTCCATGTCCTTATTTGATTTTGTTGAGATGATGATTTGATGTTGAGATATTTGTTTGCCATTTTGTTGGAGGATATGTGTATGCCACTTCACGTGACAGATTAATATTTTGTCGTGTTGAAGGAGATATTTTATGAGTGAGAGTTATTATAGAAGAGTGTCTCATGGAGAGACATGCCACTCTAGTTAAGGGAGTTCTTCCTTGTATTGACAAAGAACACATCATGTATTCATCGGCATCTTGCAACAATTAATGAAGTAGCCTCCCCACTCTTGACATCGGGCCCGAAGACATAACCCACACTGGGTGAACTTCGTTATCAACTTGTGTGTGTTCTTTGATTTTATGCTTGTCTTTATGTTTCCCCCTGAATGTATGCACATGTGGTTTTTCATACTCTTTCACATCATAGAAGTAAAAGATCTTGGTTAATTCTAGTAGCTCAGAGATTCAGATCAAGTTCGGTATCAGAGTAGTTTTCTTGTTGATGCGAATTGCGAGTGTGAATTGAGCTCGCAACAAGAAGGAAAATTGAGGATCACAAAGATCTCTATGAGACCTTATGCAAGATGGAAAGCATGTTAGATATAATGTATGCATGTTATTAGGAGAAAATGACCATTAGGGGAATTTTGAGGTCTAAAATGGGCCTCCTAAGGAAAATGTAAAATCAAAATTCACTTTATGAGAACTAATCACATTTTAGGGGATGACATCATCCCTAATGGTTGAGGTGGCATTGGTTGAGTTAAAGGTACTTACTTGTCACAATCTCAATGGTGGATAAAAAATCATGGTTAACCATGGTAGTACTCTAAGTACTTTTAAAGTCATAAATTAAAGTACTCATTTCACATTTTTTGAATAAAATATTATTATTGTCATTTCATATTTTTTGAAAGAAACAATGCATATCTCTACACAATCTTCATGTATTTACACGCTTTTCAATAAAAATTATATTTGTATATTTTTAAATATTTATTTATAAATCAAATCATTTCAATATGTAATATAAAATTGATACATAAAACAATATATTATATTATATTATTTTTATATAGCATATTAATTACATGTTATTATAGAATTTAAATCATATAAACTTTAATTAATAATATATTCTATAATTAAGAATTTATGAAATTATATTTATATTTTATTTTAAGTTATTTGAGTACAAAGGACAAATGTATTAGTTGTGCAATGATAATGATTTTTTCTTGAAAATTTCATTCTTATTTATAGTCACATCAATACAATTTTTTTATTAATTTTATTTCAGTACAACTTTTGAATTGAATTTAACCATGGTTACATGGATTTTGGTGCAAAAAGTGAATTGCAAATTCATAAATATTATTTTATTGGTTTAGCTATTATTTTATTATTTATTTAAGAGGCCCTTTTTAGAGCTCAAAATTCTCCTGATGAAAAGAGGAACAAGAGAAAGAGAGAGTAGAGGACGATGATCCATCTCCATCTTCAGGTGAATATTTTTCTTCTTCGTCTTCTTCTCATCATTCAAATGAAGAGATCAACGAAATCCTTCAAGCAAAGAATGCAGAATTGAGGAGACTTCTACAAGAAGTAGAAGAGGAGAAGCAGATATTGCAGCTTCAATTACAAGCCACAAAACAGGCCTTGGAAAAATTGAAGTGCAACGAAGGCTTAACAAAGCCATCATCACCTGCTTAAAAATCAACCGTTGAGGTAAACAATGTTGATAGTTCTTCAGTTTCATTTTCACATGATGTTATTTTTGTTGGAAGCCCGAAGGTACCCATTTTAGGATTGGGGTACACTAAAGGAGAATTCTCAAAGGAAACAAAAGCAAGGGTTTCTTCAAACAAAGAATCCAATCCATTTCCCAAGTCATCAAGGAAAGAGGATGATAAGAACACATCACAATATTCCCATGACAATGCACATTATAGAGGAAGGGCTAAGACAAGATCTCACCACCAAGATTGGTCCAGGGACAACCAAGAGAGGTATAAAAAGTCTGAGTATGCTAATATTCATTTTGATTACATGCAAATTGGTAATAGTGAACAAAACGTGTGGCATAGAAAACCATGTTGTTTTTGTGGCTTGTATAACCATGTGGTTGCCGAGTGTTAGAAGAAAATGGCAGCAAAGAAAAATACAAGACATATAAACCCTTCTCCACATCAGGCTAGGAATAAGGTCAAGCAATATTGGAGGAAGATGAATTTTTGCAGTCATTGTAACAAGCATGGGCATCATAGAGCTACATGTTGGGAGCTCCATCGAAAGCAGTGACTAAAAGACCAGAAAGAACATGAAAAAGGAACCAATTGGTGAAGTTGTTTAACAAGAGAATCAACTCCAGAATGATGATCCATTCGCTTTGTTAAGTGAGAGATGATATTGTTAGAGATAGTAGCTTGTCATTACTGTGAAGATTTCTTAATATAAGAAATCCTACTGTTAATTCTCGATTTACTTCTCCTACTTGATTAAATACACAAGTTATTAATCTGAATATTTAGAATAACAATGAAGTAAATACATATAATAGCCTACACATACAGATCATTTACTAAATAACACGCTCATATGACAAAGTGACACACAAATTTTTCAAATAAATGTCCCCAGAAAAACCCAATGCAGGAAAATTGATGCAGCTAGCTTTGGAGGGTTTTTATTATTAAGCAGATTCTAAGTACAACAAGTTCTGGGCACTAGACATGGTTTTCCCTACAGATAAATCACGACAGTTATACCTTTTTCTCTCATAGATAGAAAATATGGCTGATTTGCACCCTCAAACGGGATTTACAGAACTCGAGCCCTTTCTGGCCCACTGAAAACCCCAGTACTTATCCTCAACCCTCTACGTCAGCCTTCCTGGCCTGCGTCAGCCTCTGCACTTCTCTGGAAGGGCTTGTGTCACCCCTGAGGGGCTTACGCTGCGCTGACGCTACCGTGATTGGGCTTGCGTTAGCCCTGCGTGGCTCTGGGATGCCTCTGCGCTGCTCGGTACGCTACCTCTCTGTCGATGTTGTACTCTTGGCCTGGAATCAAATCACCCCTTTTCTAATACTTCCCCTCGTTGCACTACAAACTCCTCTTGAAATTCTTAGCAAACCACACACTAGAATTTCACCTTAGATTTAGTGCTCCACCAATGTGTGTGTCCTCCAACTAACCCCAAGCCCTTCTCTTATAATTTTCCTCGTTGGGAAACCAACAGTCGTGATCTAATATCTAATCGACAGCTACGATTAGAAGTTGCTTGATCCGCGTCACTTAAGTCACTCTCATCACATGTTTAATTTAGTTCACTTTAATATTTTAATTTTCCTAAGTTGGACTTAGGGGTCCTTAATTAAAAAAATTAATTATTTGAATATATCTTAAACCTGATGGTATTCTTCCAAACACTTGCTGGGTCTTGGAGATCTCATGTACTCCAACTCCTCCACAAATTTTGGGAGCTAGAGCACATCCGATGCTACCCCAAAATATCAACACTCCCTCTTAGCGAGGAATGTGCTCTAGCGATACAAACACTCCGAAGTACTGCATTGATCTATAGCATCAGTCTCCGCGCTTATGCTTGGCCTATTTCCCTTCATCACCGCGTTGCTACTACCCATGGATCGTCCACCGTCATTGCTACATATGTACTCCAAATCCCTCTCAAATTGTTGCATCGTGCTGCCAACTATTGTACCGCAACTCAGTTGTTGAGAAGTAAGCAACTGAAGGACTCGTGCCCAATGACAGACAAGTTAGTCAAGTTGCATCTCATCACTGAAGCTCCATAGGCTGCTACTCTACGCTGTCATCCTGAAGCCATTGCACTGCTTCAGCTCTGCACTGTGTAAGCATGCCTCCTCTGTGCTGCTGAAGTACCATCAACCCCTTTATGTTTTTTCTTCTACGTTGTTGCTACCTCTACACTATGTTTCTCTCTCTACAACCTCCAGTTCTGCCTTTGCTCCATCAGTGATTCTCTGCACCCATTGCTCTAGTCATTCCTGCTATTGTTTTAAGGCTCCCATACCACTGATGCGATCCAAGAGTTAGGCTACTCAAGGATCCCACCAACACTATGTATCTTCTCTACTGATCAATGTTGCCCCACCTCCATGGTTCATGAGTGCTCATGGCTATGTAATCGTCGTAGTCATCATCTTCTTTAGCTGCCGTAGCCTTGGAACTAGAAGCTTCCTTGTCCTTCTTCCTTAGAGGAAAATTGTTTGCGAAGTGTCCAAGTTCACCACATTGGAAACATTTGATATTAGATAGATCATCCTTCTTTTTCCCTTGCTGCTTCTTAGATGCTAGGGTTGCATATTCCTCTTCTTCCTTCTTCACCTTGCTTGATCTGGCGCTAGTTTGTCTCTTGGTCATCCGATGGATTTCTTCTTGTCGGAGGATAGCCCACATATTATCCCAGTTTGGAAGGTCCCGTCTACCAAATATGCTTTGGAAAAACGTTTCTCAATCCTTTGTGACTGCATTTAGAGCAATCCTCACCATGACATCATCCTCCACCTTGACCCCCATGGAAATCAGTTGATCCTGAATCACCTGCAACCTGAAGAGGAAATGATTGATTTCCTCTCCCTTAGTCATCATAAACAACTGCATCTGGTACTTTAGAAGCATCTTCTTCTGGACGGATTTCCCTTGATATAGTGTGGTTAAATCTTTCCACATATAATTAGTCGTCTTCTTCTTAGCTATGTGTGCTACCACATGATCATTAACCCCATCCATAATGAAGCTCTTGGCATTTGCTGCTGCTTCATTATGCTTCGCGAGAAGAATAACATCAGTTGGTGTAGCCAAGATGCTCTCTACATGCTCCCATAAATTGTATGCCTCCAACACTGTCAGGATTCTGGCCTTCCAGATAGAAAATTTGGACAAGCCATCCAACCTATCCTAATCACGCAGTCTGTGTGGCGCCATCTACTCAGAAATAATCTGTCATAACAGATCCTCCTCTCCCCACTTTTGTTGCTACCCTCCACAAAAACTTGGATTTAGGGTACTTGGCGAGAAAGGCACCCTCTTCTCCCTCTAAAAATTGATTTCCTCCCTTGGAAATCTGCAAAATACAATGAATCAACTCTCTTCGATCACCCTATGATCGATCCTCAAATTTCTTTGGCAATGAAATCTGCTAAGCAACTTTTCTCCTCCCGCTCTTTGTCAACTTAGCTAGGCACAATTTTGCACCAACATAATCTCCACCACACCAGCAATTGTTGAAGATCTAAAGTTCTGCTTCTGGACCATGACAACATAGCACAACAACCCCAAAATTAGACTGTGTCCCTATGGATGGCCTCTGCATGAGCAGAATGGCTCAACGCAGCGCAGGTTGCGCCTATGTCCCTTTGGAAGGCACTGCATTGTCTCTGCATCACCCAGATGGGAATGTGTCAGCCCCTGCGTGGCTTTTGTTGGGACTACATTCTCCTAGTGCTACGTTGCCCTCTATGGATTCTTTGTTGCTTCGGCTGCTTCTTTGCAACAAAAATTATTCAGTCGATTTGCTGGAGATTCAGCTTGATCTTCAATCGCTCTAATACCATGTGAATAATTCTTAATCTAAGAAATCCTACTGTTAATTCTCAATTTACTTCTCCTTCTTGATTAAAAACACAAGTTATTAATGTGAATATTCATAATAACAACGAAGTAAATACATATAATAGCCTACACATACAGATCATTTACTAAATAACACACCCATATGAGAAAGTGACACACAGATTTTTCGGAAAAATGTCCTCGAAAAACCCCAATGCGGGAAAACCGGTGTAGCTAACTCTGGATGGTTTTTATTATTAAGCAGATTTTGAATACAACAAGTTCTGGGCACCAGGCATGCTTTTCCCTACAGATAGATCACAACAGTTATATCTTTTTCTCTCGAAGACAGAAAATATGGCTAATTCACACCCTCAAATGGGATTTATAGAACTTGAGCCCTTTCTCGCCCACCAGAAACCCCTATGTTGCTCCTCAGCCCTGTGTGTCAGCATTCCTGGCCTACGTCAGCCTCTGCGTTGCTCTGGAAGGGTCTGCATCACCCTTGAAGGGCTTACGCTGCCCTCACTGAGCCTCCGTCAGCCCTGCATGGCTCCTGCTACCTTTGTTGGACTGCGTGGCTCTGGGATGCCTCTGCGCTGCTTGGTATGTTGCCTCTCTGTCGCTGTTGTACTCTTGGGCTAGGATCAAATCACCCCTTTGCCAATACTGCCCCTCGTTGCACTTTAAATTCCTCCTGAAATTCTTAGCAAACCACTCCCTAGAATTTCAACTTAGCTTCAGTGCTCCGCCAATGTGTGTGTCCTCCAACTGACCCCAAGCCATTCTCTTATACTTTTCTCGTTGGGAAACCAACGGTCATGATCTAATCTCTAATCGATGATTAAGATTAGAAGTTGTTTGATCTGCGTCACTTGAGTCATTCTCATCACATGTTTAATTCAATTCACTTTAATCTTTTAATTTTCTAAGTTAGACTTAGGGTCCTTAATTAAAAATATTAATTATTTGAATATATCTTAAAATTGATGGAATTCTTCCAAACGCTTTCTGGGTCTTGGAGATCTCATGTACTCCAACTCCTCCACAAAATTTGGGAGCTAGAGCACATCTGGTGCTGCCCCAAAATCTTAACAATGGCCACATTTTGTAAATCACATGTTGTGAGATGATTGTAAAGGTGACGAAGTGTTTGCCTCACTTATGAATTCAACATGATGATGTTTTCGGCCTTTTGTTGATAGTTTTTAGTATTGGTTTCTATTATGATTCTGATGTAAACTTGACCAATGAGTGTGATAGAAAATCTTGGAAAGTATGGGGATTTCTTAGGTCATGTTTGGTCTTGTAAAAAGAACATGTATTTTTCAAGATGTACTACAGGTTTGCATAGGATGCAGGTGTCAGTTCATCACTTATCGCTCCGAAGGACAAAGGTGAAGGAGAAGGAAGTGTGGCATGTTAGGGAATTTGTTGTGTAGATGAGGGAGTACAACAAATTACAGATTGTGTTCATGCTTTTGGAGGACCAAAAGATCCTCAGTGGGGAGGAATGATCAAGGTGGCTCCAGAAATGCTCAAAAATCAAAGATGGCTTTAGAAAGGCTCAAAAATAAAATTCATTGGATTGCAATGAAACTAGTATCAGATCCAATAGCTCGTCAAAATATTTCCAATGGTGCAAATGACACCTAAATCTGAGTTCGTACGCCAAAAGTTATACTTAGTCAAATTTTCAATCAAACTGGGAAAAATTCAAAGTCAAAGTCAACATTTTGCCACGTGGCAAGTCATACATATGACACATGGCAGCAAAGTCAGTAGGCCTAGTGGGACCCAGAGAGAAAATGTAGCAACCCAATTAGCAAACCAGGTGGACCCGCAAGTAGGTGACACAAGTAGCATATGATGTAGACCAATGAGAGGTTGCCACATGGCCCAATCACATGGTGCCACATGGAACCTAAACTTAGGACTAAATGGCCTTGGCATGGTGCAACATCTATTTTTGTCTTATTCTCACATTTTTGGTAGTCGTTGTAATATGGACATACAATTTCCATATATTATATAGTTTGAAAACTAAATTTGGACTTTAAAACCATATTAAAGCAAAATTAGGAGTTTATGGGTTTTGAACCCAAAACCTCCCCAACAACAAGTAACTTAATATGACTATGCCAACCATTGTTCCAACCAAACACTTTGTCTTAGTCACCCTCACACATTTTTATAAAATGTCATTCAAATGGTTCAAAGTGAACCATGGAGAATGATGGAGAATACATGAAAGATGAGGGTGCAAGTAGGCCAATGAAGTCATGAATCTAAAATAGATTCTAGGAATATTGTTAGAGCATATGTTAGGGAATATTTAAAAGATTATTCTCTATGAGGAATCTTTAAGATTCCTTGGGGCATAATTTTGAAGGTGTCAGAACTATGTCGGGTTTATACTCAAACGAACTAGAATTTCGCTAGGAGTATAATGGTGTAGTCAATTTCTTCATCTGAGTAGCAGAATTTTTGCCTGTGTCCAAGAAGAGAATCTTCTGAGGAATCTTTGAGATTCCCATGGAGCCTAGATTTGACCGAGTAAGAAATGGGTCGAGTTTATAGTCATATTTCACGAATTTTTGCAAGGAACATGATGGCATGGGAAGTTCCTTAATACGAGTAGCCGATTTTCAAGTCATTCCCAAACTTAGAGGTATAAGGTGCATTGTTGCCATGTCCTTAATTAATTGTGTTGAGATGATGATTTGATGTTGAGATCCTTGTTTTCCATTTTGTTAGAGGATATTTGTATGCCACTTTATGTGAGAGATTGATATTTTGCCATGGTGAAGGAGAGCTTTTATGAGTGAGAGTTTTTATAGAAGAGTGTCTTTGTGGAGATACATGTCACTCTAGTTAAGGGAGTTCTTCCTTGTATTGACAAAGAACACATCATGTATTCATCATCATCTTGCAGCAATTAATAAAACAACCTCCCCACTCTTGACATCGGGCCCAGAGACGTACCCCACATTGGGTGAACTCTGTTATCAAATTGTAAGTGTTATTTGATTTGATGGTTTTATTAATGTTTCCTCCTCTTTAAATTATGGACATGTGGTTTTACATACTCATTCAAATGCAATTCTGCTAACATAAAAATTGTAAAATATATTGGTTAATTCTAGTAGCTGAAATATTTGGATCAACTTGCAAAAATCCGTTAAATATGACTATAAACTCGACCCCTTTTTGACTTGGTCAAATCTGGGCTCCCCAGGAATCTCAAAGATTCCTCACAATATTCTCTTCTTGGACATAAGAAAAAATTTGTTGCTCTAATGAAGAAATAGACTACGCCATTAGACTCTTAGCGAAATTCAAGTTCGTTTGAGTATAAACTCGACATAGTTCTGACACCTTCAAAATTATTCCCCCAGGGAATCTTAAAGAATATTTAAAGATTCCTCATAGAGAATATTCTTTAAAATATTCCCTAACATATGCTCTAACAATATTCCTCGAATCTTCTTTAAATTCATGAATTCATTGTCCTGCTTGCACCCTCATCTCTCATGTATTCTCCATCATTCTCCATTATTTCCTTTGAACAATTTGAATGGAATTTTATAAAAAGGTGTGAGGGTGAATAAGGCAAAGTGTGTGGTTGGAACAATGGTTGGCATAGTAATATTAAGTTACTTGTTGTTGGGGATGTTTTGGGTTCAAAACCCATGGACTCCCAATTTTTCTTTAATATGTTTTAAAGCCCGATTTTAGTTTTAATATAGTTTTCAAACTATATAATATATGGAAATCGTATGCCCATATTGTAACGACTCCCAAAACTGTGAGATTAAGACAAAAATAGATTTTGCACCATGCCAAGGCCACTTGGGCCTAATTTTAGGTTCCATGTGGCACCATGTGATT
The DNA here is from genome assembly GCA_034641835.2 of Pinus albicaulis. Classification (NCBI taxonomy): domain Eukaryota; kingdom Viridiplantae; phylum Streptophyta; class Pinopsida; order Pinales; family Pinaceae; genus Pinus; species Pinus albicaulis. Next base: position 1,352,488,473 of record CM076582.1, on the reverse strand, counting down.
GGGCCATGTGGTAGGCTCTCATTTGTCCACATCTATGCCACATCTGTCACCTACTTGCCATGTGTCGAATTATGGTGCAACCACATCACCTACTTGTGGGTCCACCTAGTTTGTTGGATGGGCTACCACATTTTCTCTTTGGGTCCCAGTAAACCTGTTGACTTCACTGCCACGTGTCATATGTATGATCTACCACATGGAAAAATGTTGACTTTGACTCTGACTTTTTCTCAGTTTGATTGAAACTTTGACTAAGCATAACTTTCGTGTATGAACTCGGATTGAGGTGTTGTTTGTGTCGTTGGAAATATGTTGATTAGCTCTTCGATTTGATATTGGTTTCATTGCAATCCAAGGACTTTGATTTTTGAACCTTTATGAAGCCATCTTCAATTTCTAATCATTTCTGGAGCCACCTGGATCACTAACCCTGGCCCTAAATGAGGTTAGAAGGAGGATGTTACATAATTACCCAACTCTTGTTGTCATGTTATGGAAATGGGGTCTAAATTATTGATCTTTTCAACCAACTCAAAACTCGAATTGGATAATAACATTATGTTCTTCTCGTTAAGATGATTTCAACGAGATAAATTTTGTTTCAATCCAACTCCCAGATTCAGAGATATGGCCATTTAAAGATTAACCATCTAAGTAGTGCCACCTCACCAACCTGCCATATGGAAGTCCCAGTCGGCGCTACTATGCCACCTGGAAGTGCTATCATGGTTTCCAACGTGTTCATGTTGGTCATGTAATACCCACTACGCCACAAGTTTGACCCAACTCACATGACATACGTGCTATAGGAAAAGTATTATGGGTGTGAGCCCCTCGAAGGCTACATCACCCCAGAACCACTTTCCTTGGAATTTTTTCTTACTGCCTCTTGTTGTTCCTTCCAGGGGCAATCCATCCCCCTTGATCCATACACCAATACCTTTACACCACACGACGCCTATCCCCCTGAACGGATCCATATGCCACGTCATCCCAAAACCTTAACCCCGAAGGATTCTACCAAGTGTTTTGTCCAAAATCTTCAAGGACCGAGGGTCTAGGGTGATGCCATCCTAAATGTATTGATTCGATGATCCAAATTATGCCCACCAGATCTACGGTATGCAGGGGCTCAACCCTATCTTGGTATGGGGAAGGAGGGGAAGGTCCCATGTTCATAGTTTCACGACTAGTTCCACTGATATTATCTGATGGTTTGAGTTACACCCGCTATATCTTATAGTATGTGAGGCCTCAACCCTGTATTGGTAAGGGAAAGGAGGGGAGGTCCCACGATTACATCCTTGTCATCTAATGGTGTTTGCAACTTGTCGTTCGATTTGCATTAATCTACGTATTGGTCGTGGTGGTTATGTTGTCAAGTGGCCTATCATATGTATATTTTTATAAGGCCCATTCGCTTGCAATTTTCAAAGAAAACACACACACACCCACATATATATAACCAACGTTGTCCTTCCTAAGCTTATGAGTAAAAGTCGACCCAGTAGCTAAGACGTTTTTAAAGAAGATATACATGTGACCAGCAGAGATTGATCTATCTGTGCATGCACTAGCCACTCAACCAATTACAAACTCATATAATTATAATAATTAACGTATTCTTAAGAAAATATACAAGGAACACTTTGACAGAGGAATCCACATTCCTTATTGTGAGCATGAACAATTTATTAGCATGGTGACTAAACATTCGAACATGTTAATGCCAATAGTCAATCATTAATATAGATTCCCATCTCTTCATGCTTATATAGTCTTGGTTGTCTCAAAATCAAAAATATTCACAGGACATAAGTCATTCCTTAGAACCTTTATGCAGTGTATTGCTATTTCCCCATTCATGTTGGAAAACAACACTCCTCGGCATTAACATAGTGTTATTTCAACACAGTAAACAAAGACATAAAAGGCACAAACACATAACATGGTTACATACTTATCTTACAAAAGATATGAAACTGAGAGTGGGACTCTAACTCTCCACCCAACCATAGACAAGTTATAGCCACAATTACTTGCAACTATCACCCCTTAGCCAGATTCCAGTGTTTGAGGAGAAGTGCTTCTTAAGAGGAATTTCAACCAATATAGATAGTTGAAATAGAATGTTGCAAGGCCTCTTTGCCTTCATCCACCAGGCACACAAGCTTCCACTCAGTCTCTTATTATTCTTTATACCACATCAACATTCATGCTATGATATCACCCTACAAAGACGTTCAACTCACTTTCAAGAGAAGAGAGTCCACATTGAGGAAGGCTCATTAGTGGACAAGCTACCGATGGGTAAGAAGTCACCTCTTTAGGTGGTTCATCAGTTATTCAAGCACCTGAGCTTCATCCCTGAGGTAACTCTTGGTGGTTCATCAACCCTTGTAATCGACTGAGTAAATCTTCCCAATCCAGTAGGTTCATTAATTCATAAGCTTCTAGTGGTTTCTTCAGCCTTACAGACAAGCCACTTCTTTCTATATTTATTTCACCCATCCAACCTCTATGAGGTTTCTTCATCTGGCTTATTCTCTCTAGAGCTTGATTAGTACAAATTATGATCGTTTCCATCTCTCTATGTTTCACCTTCTCCCTTGGAGGAAATTTTTCATGCAATGCACTTCATTGCACGTTATCCTCCATTGTCTCCGTGCAAGAGAGTGAGAGTGATTTTTTTTCCTGCGTAAGAGTGCCCCCACTTCTACACTACTCCCCCCCTTTTCTAAACTACTGCCTATTGATTTTTGAGTAGCTTGGGAGGTACTCCAAGCCCTAAGGTTCAAGGTTTGGAGGGAAAAGTGCCACAAGGGTCACTTGTGGGCTTGGAACCCAAGTATGGGGTTTTGCACCAAATCGTGTTTTGTGCATTTCCATGAGCACACTTTTGCATGTGATTGGATACGATGATAGAGGGAAGAAAGGATAATCCAATGCTTCAAGAATCATAGAATTTTGAGTTGTAGGAGTGGAGTTATGAATTTTTGAAGATAATTTTGGGGTTGACGCCATAAGTGTCAAGGTCGACCTAAGGTGTTTTTAGGCTCATGACAGTTGGAAACCCCTAAGATGTGACGTTTTGGAGCCCTTCATTTATTTATAAATAGAAGGTGATATATGAGGGTATTCCTCATCCAAAAAGTGCAACGAATACATTAGAAAGGAGCTTGTTGAGAAGGATTATTACCGTGTTAAGGTCGCAGCAAGGAAGGGAAGGATAGCGAGGAGATTAGGATAGTTTCCAAGGGCTTAACAAGGGTTTGAAATTGCTAGAAAGAAGATGTGATTGTTTGTTGGGTAGGCCGAGTTAAAGACCCTTTTTGGAAGTTTATTTGGGCATTGTTTTAAGGACAAGGAACTAGTATAATGTTGTTTACAAGCTTCAGGTGGACTGTGTGCTAGGCTGCATGCCATAACACCACAATTAGAGATTGCGTAGAAGATATTGAGGGCTCAAATATGCCCATAACAACGACATGCTAGGGGAGATATCAAATGAAAGTGTGCCACAAAATTTTGGAGGGTTATTTGTGGATTGTGAGTGGGTTTGTTAAGGTTTTTTCAGTGTGACCAAGTGCCCTAACTAGCACAGTACATAACAAAAAGTTACAAACATATTTGGAGTAGCGTTAGATGTGTGTTGGGTCATAATTTGTGACCAGTTTTGCATTAGTTTACATTGCAGCCTGTGGGTGCCACTTGGAGGACTTTTCGTGGAGATGAAAAATCCATCCTAGGAGAGGAATCTACAGTGTAGTATTGGGCATCATTGGCCTAATGGAGGGCAGTGTGTTGATAGCCCAAAGTAGCCCTAGACAATCTATCTTAAAGTGACGAAGAGGAGATGAAGATTGGGTGAAGATTGGTGCTGAAGTACAATGCCTTATGGACAAAGGTGACTATTGGCCTGGAATTTTGGAGCTCAGGAATTAAGCCTACCCAGAGAGCAGATTGGATTAACTCATGTACATGCAACAAAAGTGACTTGCAACAGTGTTAGGTGGCAGCCCTCCTAGAGTCTCGATGTGTTGTCCTCTGAAGGAATAAGGGGCGACTAGTGATCAGTATAGAAGAGAAGGACCGACAGGACAAGATATGACATTGGAGCTGGAACAAAGTTTGTCATTGTATCCTTTATACCATATTCTGTTGTATTATTCATATTTGGTTTAATATAACGAAGATTGGGGTTGTACATTATTGTAAAATTTTGTTAAAAATTGTGCATACTTTTGCATGTGTGATTTACTACTTTATATTTCCTCTATGCAAAGTAGTTTTGGTTGAGATTCTTGGTTTGGTAGCGTCAGTGATTCTAAGACTCTAACCTAGACACAAGATCATGGAAATTGAACATGGTATCAGAGCGTGTATGAGATACTTTGGAAGTCTGTGAATCAAAGTTGTGCGCAACGAAGTACATCATGAGAGGGAGTTGGTCACATTGTAAGTGAAGGGCTCACTATAATGTCGAAGTTGTAGGTAAGTCTCTGGTTGGAGTACATTTTGGAGGGGTTATCCAACTATAGTCCTTGGAAGCAAAGGATCAGGCTAGTCTTGCAGGTCAACAGGATCTGGAATTTTTCCGATAAAGTCTTCAAGAAGCCAACCGACCCTAAGGAGCTGGAAATATGGGAATATTTGGATACGAAGATGAGGTTGATCATCCTGGATGGTGTGAAGGATGCCCTAATACCTCATTTTTTTGGGAAGAACATTGCACATGAGATGTGGATGGATCTTCAGAATTTGTTCCATACTAAGAACGAGAACTAGGTAATGGTATTGGAGGACAAATTGAAGTGCACCAAGATGATAAAGGGTGAAGTAGTGACTTCGTATATGACGAGGTTCTCTCAGGTCAGATATGAGCTTGTTGTCGTCTAAGTCAAAATTTTAGATGGAGATATGGTGAGGATTTCCTTGAAAGGGTTAACCGAGGAATGGAAGCCCTTCATCAAAGGAATCATTTCCAGGGATAACCTATTAGACTAGAATAGACTGTGGGATGAATTCATTAAGGAAGAGTTGTGAGATGAGGATATTCATCCAATGAAGAGGGTAGATGAGGACATGGCACTAACATCGCAAATGAAGGGTAAGCTGAAGAAGGACTCGAGTAAAGTCAAGTATTTCAACTATGGCGAGATGGGTCCTTTTTCGTCGAGATGTCCGATGAAGAAGGGAGATGATGAGGAGAGGAAAGGGAAGCAGGTCATCAATGTTGACGCTTCAGCTAAGATATATGATCTCACCAGGAGATTGGAAGAGGAGGACTTTGCTATGATTTCTCATTTCTCATAGGGTACTATAAAAATTATGGATGGTATGGGGATAGTGGTGCGACAAACCAAATGACACGGTCATAGGAGGTTTTTGAGACTCTAGCTAAAAGGGAGATTTGAGGATCGGGTGTTGTGCCATTCAGGATGGAGACAGGATGAGTGCTTTAGGTCTAGGATTTACTCTTTGTACCAGGATTCAGATATAGCATTATTTTTTCCTCGATGATCAAGAAGAAGGGGTTTGATATCTTATTCCAGGATGGGAAGGCAAGACTCGGGCATAGAGGCTCTAGCTTCGCTAGTATTGTTCTTGGAGTTAGAGATCGTTGTATATATAGGTTGACATAAAAGCCTATGGATCATTTGAAGCATGTGGAGCATGTGTAGGTTCCTAAGGAGTAGGTGTAGGTGCAGGCTTTAGAGGGGAAGGTACAAGTTCCAGCGAAGAAGGTCCATTTTCCAGAGGCTCAGAGGGAGTCAAGTTCTAGCGAGAGATTGTAGGTTCAGAGAGAGTCTTTTCAGCCCAAGAAGAGCGCATGGTGGAGAGCAAGGGTGCTTCCATATCTACCAAAAAGGAAACATGGAGATATTGGAAAGTGATACAAGAAAAAATAAGAATTAGGATGCTTCTAGTAGTGACAATGACACTTCTGAGAGAGGCGTAGTTCACAGAACAAGGATTGTTGCGATGATAAGCACCAAGAGTTGGGCAAGTGTTGCAAGCAGTGACGATGATGATGAGTTACTTCCTAGTCTTGGAAGTACCTCCCTCACTAAGAGGGAGTGTTGATTTTTTAGTAGATTGGGAGGTACTCCAAGCCCTAGGGTTCGGGGTTTGGAGGGAAAGGCACCACAAGGGTCACTTGTGGGCTTGGAACCCAAGTATGGGGTTTTGCACCAAATCATGTTTTGGGCATTTCCACGACAATACTTTTGCATGTGATGGCATGAGATGATAGAGGGTGGAAAGGAGAATCCAATTCTTCGATAATCGTCGAATTCTGAGTTGTAGAAGTGGAGTTATGAATTTTTGAAGATATTTTTTGGGTTGACACCATAAGTGTCAAGGCTGGACTAAGGTGTTTTTAGGCTCATGACAGTTGCTAGACCTTAAACTGGGACGTTTTGGAGCCCTTCATTTATGTATAAATAGAAGGTGGTATGTGAAGCTATTCCTCATCCAAAAAGAGCAACGAATACATCAGAAAGGAGGATGTTGAGAAGGATTATTTTTGTGTTAAGGACGCAACAAGGAAGGCAAGGAAAGCGAGGAGATTAGGACAGTTTCAAGGGCTGAACAGGGGTACGAAAATACTAGAAAGGAGTCGTGATTGTTTGTTGGGTAGGCCGAAAACCCTTCTTGGAAGTCTGTTTGGGCACTATTTTAAGGGCAGTGAACTAGTATAGTGTTGTCCGCAAGCTTCTAATGGAACGTGTGCTAGGCCGCAGGCCATAACACCACATTTAGAGCTTGCATAGAAGAGATTGAGGGCTCAAATATGCCCATAACAACATCATGCTAGGGGAGCTATCAAATGAATGTGTGTCACAAATTTTTGGAGGGTTGTTTATGGAATATGAGTGGGTTTGTTAGGGATGTTGCAACGTGACCAAGTGCCCTAACCAGAACAGTCAAGAACAACAAATTACAAACATGTTTGGAGCAATGTTATATGTGTGTTGGGTCATATTTTGTGACCAGTTTTGGATATGTTTACATTGCAACCTGTGGGGGCCATTTGGAGGACTTTCCATGGAGGTTAAAATTCCATCCTAGGAGTAGAGTGTATAGTGTAGTATTGGGCATCATTGGCCTGGTGGAAGGCAGCATGTTGATAGCCCAAAGTATCCCTAGATAAGCTATCTTGAAGTGACGAAGAGGAGTTGAAGGTTGGGTGAAGATTGGTGCTACAATGTAGTAACTTGATGGACAAAGGTGATTGCTGGCCTAGAAGTTTGGAGCTCAATAATTAGGTCTATCGAGAGAGTGGATTGGATCAGGCCATGTACATGCTGCAAAAGTGACTTGCAACATTGTTAGGTGGCAGCCCTCCTGGAGTCTCGATGTGTTGTACTTTGAAGGACTAAGGGGCGACTAGTGAGAAATACGAAAGTGAAGGACCGACAGGACAAGATACGACATCAAAGTTGCAACGAAGTTTGTCATTGTATCTTTTGTACCATAGATTTTTGTATTATTCATATTTGGTTTAATATAATGAAGATTGGGGTTGTACATTATTGTACAATTTTGTTAAAAATTGTGTATACTTGTGCATGTGTGATTTACTGCTTTAAATTTTATGCTATGCAAAGTAGTTTTGGTTGAGATTCTTGATTTGGTAGCGTCAATGATTCTAAGACTCTAACCTAGACCCAAGATCGTGGAAATTCAACATGGTATCAAAGCGTGTCTGAGCTACTTTGGAAGTCAGTGAATCAAAGTTGTGCACAACGAAGTACAACATGAGAGGGACTTGGTCACATTGTAAGTGAAGGGCTCACTACGATGTCAAAATTGCAAACATGTCTTTGGTATGAGGACATGTTGGAGGGGTTTTCCAACTATTTCCTTGGAAGGAAAGCATCAGGTTGGTCTTGTAGGTCAACGAGATCTGGGATTTTTACGAGAAAGTCATCAAGAAGCCAACCGACCCTAATGAGCTAGAAATATGGGAAGATTTGGATACGACGGTGAGATTGATCATCCTAGATGGTGTTAAGGATGCCCTAATACCTCATTTTTCCAGGAAGAACACTGCACATGAGATGTGGTGGCTTTTCTAAATTTGTTCCAGAATAAGAACGAGAACCGGGTATTGGTATTGGAGTAAATTGAAGTCCACCAAGATTATAAAGGGTGAAGGAGTGAATTCATATCTGACGAGGTTGTCTCAGGTCAGAGATGAACTTGTTGCCATCGGTGTCAAAATTTCAAATGGAGATATGGTGAGGATTGCCTTGAAAGGGTTCACCGAGGAATGGAAGCCCTTCATCAAAGGAATCGCTGCTAGGTAGAAATTTCTAGACTGGAATAGACTGTGGGGCGACTTCTTTTAGGATGAGTTGAGAGACGAGGATCTTCATCCAATGAAGATGGCAGATGAGGACATGTCACTAACAACACAAAATAAGGGTAATCCGAAGAAGGACTTGAGTAAATTCAAGTGTTTCAACTGTGGCGAGATGGGTCATTTTTTGTTGAGATGTCCAATGAAGAAGGGATATTATGAGAAGAGGAAAGGGAAGTAGGTCATCAACATTTCCACTTCAGCTCAAATAGATGATCTCACTAGGAGATTGGAAGAGGAGGACTTTGCTCTAATTTCTCATTTCTCGTAGGGTACTATCAAAGAGGACGGATGGTACATGGACAGTGGTGCGACGAAGCATATGACAGGGTCATAGGAGGTTTTTGAGACTCTAGCTGAATGGGACTCAATTTTGCACATGGTATTATGCAATAAGAGTCAGTTGGAGATCCGAGGATTGGGTGTTGTGCCATTTAGGATGGAGACAGGATGAGTGATGCAGGTCTAGGATGTACTATTTGTACCAGGACTTAGATATAGCGTGATTTTTGTCTGGATGATCAAGAAGAAGAGTTTTAGATCTTGTTCCAGGATGAGAAGGCAAGACTCAGGCCTAGAGGTTCTAGCTCTGCTAGTATCGTGCTTGGAGTTAGAGAGCATGATCTATATAGGTTGAGGGGGAAGCTTATGGATCATGAGAAGCAGATGGAGTAGATGCATGTTCTAGAGGAGTAGGTGTAGGTGCATGCTTCAAAGGGGCAGGTACAATTTCCAGCGAAGAAGTTCCATTTTCTAGAGGCTCAGAGGGATTCAAGTTCTAGTGGGAGCTTGCAGGTTCAGAGGGAGATTTTTCATCCCAAGAAGAGTACATGGTCAGTGGGGAGCAAGGGTGCTTACACATCTACCAAGAAGGAAACATGGAGAGATTGGAAAGTGATACAGGAAAATAATAAGGAGAAGTATGCTTCCAATAGTGACAGTGACACTTCCGAGAGGCATAGTTCACAGAACAGGGATTGCTGCGATGGTGAGTGCCAAGAGTTGGGAAAGTGTTGCAAATAGTGGCGATGATGATGAGTTACATCCTAGTCTTGGAAGTACCTCCCTTGCTAAGAGGGATCATTGATTTTTGAGTATTTTGGGAGGTACGCCGAGCCCTAGGGTTTGGGGTTTGGAAGGAAAAGCGCCACAAGGGTCACTTATGGGCTTGGAACCAAAGTATGGGGCTTTGCACCAAATCATGTTTTGGGCATTTCCATTATAACACTTTTTCATATAATGGCATGAGATAATAGAGGGCAGAAAGGAAAATCCAATGCTTCGAGAATCGTTGAATTCTGAGTTGTAGAAGTGGAGTTATGAATTTTTGAAGATATTTTTGGGGTTGACACCATAAGTGTCAAGATCAGCCTAAGTTTTTTTTAGGCTCGTGACAATTGGCAACGCGTAAAATGTGATGTTTTGGAGCCCTTCATTTATGTATAAATAGAAGGTGATATGTGAGGCTATTTCTCATCCAAAAAGTGCAATGAATACATCAAAAAGGAGCTCGTTGAGAAGGAATATTATTTCTGTGTTAAGGCCGCCACAAGGAAGGAAAGGGAAACGAGGATATTAGGACTGTTTCAAGGGTTTGAAATTGCTAGAAAGGAGCCGTGATTGTTTGTTGGGTAGGATGAGTTGAATACCCTTCTTAGAAGTTTTTTTGGGCACTGTTTTAATGGTTGGGAACTAGTATAATGTTGTCTGCAAGCTTCAGGTAGATTGTGTGCTAGGACGTAGGCCATAGCACCACAATTACGGCTTGGTAGAAGAGATTGAGGGCTCAAATATGCCCATAACAACAATATGCTACAAGAGATATCAAATGAAAGTGTGCAACATATTTTAGGAGGGATTTTGTGGACTGTGAGTGGGTTTGTTAGGGTTGTTCCAACGTGACCAAGTTCCCTAACCAGAACATTCAAGAAAAAAAAGTTACAATAATATTTGGAGTAGTGTTAGATGTGTGTGATCAGTTTACATTGTAGCCTGTGGGTGCCATTTGGAAGAATTTTCGTGGAGGTGAAAATTCCATCCTAGGAGAAAAATCTATAGTGTAGTATTAGGCGTAATTGGGATGGTGGATGGCAACATGTTGATAGCCCAAAGTGGCCCTAGATAAGCTATCTTGAAGTGATGAAGAGGAGCTGAAGGTCGGGTGAAGATTGGTGCTGAAGTGCAGTGCCTTGATGGACAAAGGTGATTGTTAGCATGGAAATTTGGAGCTTGGGAATTAGGCCTACCCAAAGAGCAGATTGGATCAACCCATGTACATGCTACATAAGTGACTTGTAGCAGTGTTAGGTGGCAGCCCTCCTGGAGTCTCGATGTGTTGTCCTTTGAACGACTAAGGGGTGGCTAGTGAGCAGTACGGAAGCAGAGGACCGACATGACAAGATACGACATCGAAGTTGCAACGAAGTTTTTCACTGTATATTTTATACCATAGACTTTTGTATTATTCAGATTTGGTTTAATATAACAAATACTGGGAAAGTACATTATTGTACATTTTTGTTAAAAATTGTGTACACTTGTGCATATGTGATTTACTTATTTATATTTTCAGTTGTGCAAAGTAGTTCTGGTTGAGATTCTTGGTTTGGTAGCATCAGTGATTCTAAGACTCTTGCATAGACCCGAGATCGTGGAAATTCAACATCTCCATTAGTAGTTTTCTATGGTTGCACATAGTCCATTGTCTAGGCAACGAAACCCATGCTTGTCTTCAATATTTTGTCCTCTTCTTACTTGTTGTTAGAGCTAAAGGACACCTGAGCCTATCCTTGCCTATTTTAGTTAAATTTAATGCACATTCAACCCATTTAAGACCACTCAACCAACCAGGAATGTTATTTAAAATAACCCATTTCTTAAGCAATCTCCCTCCTCAAGCAATTGGAATATGTGCCCCTTCGCTCAAAATTTATTTAATCACACTTTATGTACAAAGGGAAAATATTAACCGGGAGATGTCACAGGTAGTCACTCATCTTGCAAGAATCCTAAAGTATTTTCCCTTCTAAGAGCATGCACTGAGAAAAAACAGGTATTGTTGAAAATGAAACAAAAAATTCCTAATTTAATTTTGCCTTTGATTAAATTAGGAGAAAAACAAAATTCCACATCAACAGAGAGATTGAATGAGTTAACTAATTTATTATCACTCAGTTAGCTTAGTTATTTCAAGTTGAGGGATGAAATTGAGTTGTGTACAATGATTTCTAAATTTTAGGAGCCTAGGTTGAGTTAATTTTAGTTGTAACAATTAAATTCAGTTAAATTGAGTTATCGTGAGTTAAAATAGTTCCAACTGTTGGAGGAACTAGTGGTAGGTCTAGTAGTGGGGTTCATATTCAGTGTTTAACCAATTAACTGATCAATCAACCTAAATTAACTCATGCATGCACACAACTCGATTTACCCAGTTGAGATTGGGGTTCAAGGTCAATGTGCTATTAGTTGTAGAATATTCCAAATTGTAAAACTCATGCATGTAGTCAAAGGAAGGCCTAAATAAATTGTGTGATTTTCAATGAGTAATTTCCCTAATTAATAGGGCCTAATTACTCATCCAACAATGCAATGATATAGGAGTTTTCAGGCTTGGAGATTTGGCGAAGTGTTGGCCAAAGGCAGCCAGTTAAGAAGAGGATAGAAGATACTTGTGCAGGTTGAGCAGGGTATATTGTCTTCATCCAAATACTTTGATTAATGCAATACAAATAGTAAGGGGTTTTGAGCAGTTTCTTTCCCCTAGATAAATATTTGTGTATGTGCGCTGAATCTTGATGCATGTTAATGATTTGTGTTCTCGATTGTGAATTTACTTCCACAAATCAGTATAGTAACTTCTAGTATTGTGATTTAGTAAATTTCATGAGCACTTTAGAATCTACATATTAAAATTATACATGGTATAAAAGATATATTCACAGTAGAGAAGAGAATTCAAAGTTGTCATTGCAGGAGGTTCAAATTTCAAGATCAGTGTTGCAGGTTTTCTCTAGGACTGAGAATATGGCTTTTAATGGACTCAAGCTCAAGTATGCTTTGGAAGAGACCATAAATTTTGTGGCATGGAAGATCCTCATGGAGGCAGTATTGGATGATAATGATTTGTTAGAATACATCAAGACAAATGTAGCAAACCCCCAAGCATTTGATGCCCAGGGTCTCGCTCAGTGGAAGAATGAAGTGGCTAAAGCAAGGAGAACCATATTGGAGGGATTTAGGGATCATATTGTCTTGAATATCCATGGGAAAGAGACTTCATTCGTGATGTGGAAAATATTGACAAATTTGTTTGAGAAAAATAGTGACGACAGGAAGTTGGCGCTCAAGGACAAGCTTCAAGTATTAAGATGCAAAAGAATGAAACAATTCCGCAGCACCTGAGCAAGTTTACACAATGTCATGATTAAATTAGTGGGGTCGGTCTTACTATCTCGGAAGAATATTTGGTAGCTCTAGCTCTTTTGTGCCTTCCCAAGTGTTGGCACAATTATAAAGATTCTGTAAATGGTAGAGGGAAACTTCCAAGCTAGGAGCGGTTATGGTCAAATATAGTGCAGGAAGAAAAAAGGCAGAGCAACAGAGATGGGACCTCATCCAAAGTTGAGGATGAGGAGAATTGTGCCTTGGTTGTAAAGGAAAAGAAAGGGAAAGGGAAGAAATCACAATCCATAGGAGATTCCAATCAAGGGGGCAAGAAAAAGGACTTGTCCAAAATCAAGTGCTTTCACTGTCATGAATTCAGGCACTATGCCACGAAATGCCCACACAAGAAAACAAGATATAAGACCTTAGAATGAGCAGAAGGTGAAGCTATAGCTTCAAAATTTGAGCTTGATTTTACCCTCATTACATGCATGGTGAGCACAATGATGGGAAGTGTTTGGTATCTCGACAATGGTGCCTCATTCCATATGACATAGAACATAAATTTCTTCAGTGAACCTTGGAGGAGAAAAACCTTAAGATGCACATCAATATGGGAGATGATGGGAGGTATAGTCCGACCAGTATCGGTAAAATTAATTTTTAGAGGGAGTCTGGCTCCTCTCTCAGGCTCAAGGATGTGATGTTTATTCTGGTCCTAAAGAATAATTTAATTTTTGTCGCAGTGTTAGAAGACTATGCATACGATGTGATATTCAACAAAGGAAAGGAATTCCTGAGGCACATCACCGTGGGACAACTGAAGCAGATCGAGGTTCAGGTGAAGAACCTCTACAGGTTGGATGTGGTAGACCGTGTTGATTTGAGCACAAAGGTGAAGAAGGTGCAGAGCCAAGATGTTGGCGAATTATGGCATAGAATACTTGGCCATTTGCACCATGGAGATTTGAGGATCATGCAACATATCACCACAGGCCTCCCCAATGGGGCACTGGAGCAACAAAATACATGTAAAGGGTGTACCTTGGTGAATTACACAAAATCCACCTTTAATTATTGGCATAGCAGGGTGCATGCAATCCTTGAAAGGATCCATTATGATGTTTGTGGACCTTTCTTTACAACCTCCAGGACCAAGCACATGTATTATGTTATATTTGTATAATATTTCTCATGTAAGTGCTGGATCTTCTTCATGCAGAAGAAAGAACAAACATTCTCCAAATTTGTTGAATTTAAAGCACTTGTTGAGAAATAAATTGGCATGAAGGTGAAGGCTCTCGGGGGCAATAAGGATGGTGAATATGTGTTGAATTAGTTTAAAAAATTATGTGCAAAAGAAGGAATTTGACGGGAGTTGACAACACCCCATAACCCACATCAGAATGGGGTGGTTGAGAGGAAGAACAAAGGTATTGTGGGAGCTGCACCGACGATGTTGCATGATCAGGGACTACCTCTGCACTTGTGGGCCGAAGCATGCAACACAATGATATATGTGTAGAACAATAGTCCTCATCGAATTATAGGGATGAGTAGACCAGAAGAAGTTTTTTCAGGGAAGAAACAATATGTGTGACACCTCGGGATATTTGGATCATCAATATATTGCCACATTTCCAAGGAAGCAAGTAAAAATATAGAGTCGACAACTAAGTTGGGCATATTTGTGGGGTTTACTGATACACCTCATAATTATCATGTGTACTTGCCATCTCTCAAGATGACAGTTGTTCGTATAGATGTGATTTTCAATGAAGAGAAGGAAATAAAGTGTTCCCTTGAGAGGGAGCTTCAATTGCATGCATATTAGGAGTTTTTGACTCCAAGGGAAGAACCTCAAGAGGATGTGGACCAGCCACATGCAAAGGAGCATAGAGTGGAGACAACCACTCAATCATAGACATACAGGGAAGGAAGGAAGCGTACCAGGGAGGCTGACATATTTGTGTAGGATGATAGAGAGAATGCGGGAGCACCCACATCACAACACAAGCAGAGGAGGTCAACAAATCGGTACACATGCTACATGGCTTTGATGAGTGAGCTAGTAGAGACAGAACCAACCTCATTCGAGGAGGCAGTAGAGAAGTTGGTATGGTTTGATGCTATGGTAGAGGAATATGATTCCATTGTTAGAAACCGTGTTTGGGAAGTGGTCCTAATACCTGTATACAAGTCAATGGTGGGTTTGAGATGGCTTTACATGGTAAAGCATGCAACATATGAAAGCATCAAGAAGCACAAGCCCATGTTTGTGGCCAAGGGGTACTCTTAGTTAAAATGGATTTACTATGAAAATACCTTTGCTCATGTAGCAAGGTATTATTCCATCAGATCAATTCTCGCTTTGTCTACACATAGGGGGTGGAAAATCCACCAAATGGATGTGAAGATAACATTCCTCAATGGAGTGATTGAAGAGGAGGTGTACATTGAACAACCTGAAGGTTTTGAGATATTCGAGAGAGAGTCGCATGTGTGTCGACTCAAGCAAGCATTGTATGGGTTGAAGCAAGCACCTCGTGCTTGGTACACCAATATTGATAGCTACATCACCGAGTTAGGCTTCACCAAAAGTGAATTAGAAGTAAACCTTTTCCACACTCTGGTAGAATGTAAATTGTTGATTATTGTTCTTTATGTTGATGACTTGATTTTGACCGGTGATGAAAAAATTATCACGTCTTGCAAGGAGGACCTTGCAAGAGAGCTCAAGATGTAGGACATGGGGTTGATGCACTATTTCCTTGGTTTGGAATTATGTCAGGGAAAGTATGCTAATGAGATACTTTGAAAGTTCCACATGGAAAAATGCAAACCCATGGAGATTCCTCTAGCAACCAACTGGAGGAAAGAGGATTCCACTTCAAGAGAGGAAATGGATGATATTGTGTACATGCAATTGGTAGGTTCACTTATCTATCTTGTGAACACACGAACAAACATGTGTTATGCGGTCAATCATTTGAGCCAAGCGATGGTTCAACTGACCAAACTATTTTGGAGGGTTGCTAAACATGTACTACAGTACCTCAGAGGCACCACTCAATTTGGGCTTTGGTGCAAGCGAACAGAGGGAGTGAAGCTACAAGGCTTCACATATGCAAATTAGGTTGGAATTCCATCAGATCGAAAGAGCACATAAGGAGGATTTTTAGTATTGGGTCAACAACAGTTTCTTGGTACAATAGGAAGCAGAGATCAGTTGAACTCAGTTCAGTAGAAGCTGAGTACATGGATACTAGTCAAGCAAATTGTGAGACTATCTAGATGAGGAAGATTCTTATTGGGTTATTTGGTCATATGATGGAGCCTAATGTGATTTACTGTGACAATTAGTGTTGTATTAAACTCTACGAGAATCCACTTTTTCACGATCTCTCCAAGCACATAGATATCTCGTACCACCATCGACAATATTGGGTGCCGAGGCAAATCATGTTGTTGCAGTACATTATGAAAAAGGAACACGATGCAAATATTTTGATAAAAGCATTGTCAAGAGGAAAATTCGAGTTCCATAGAAACAAGATTGGGGTGTCTGACAATTTGGAGAGGGAGTGTTGAAAATGCAACAAACATTTCCTAATTTAATTTTACCTTTGATTGAATTAGGAGCAATTCAAAATTCCACATCAACATACAAATTGAATGAGTTAACTTAGTTATTATCACTCAGTTAGCTTAGTTATTTTGATTTGGAGGATGAACTTGAGTTGTGTACAGTGATTCTTAAATTTTAGGAGACCACGTTGAGTTAATTTTAGTTGTAACAATTTAATTCAGTTAAATTGAGTTATGGTCAGTCAAACTAGTTCCAACTGTTGGAGGAACTATTGGGAGGTATAGCAATGGGGTGCATATTTAGTGTTTAACCAGTTAATTGATCAATCAACCTAAATTAACTCATGCATGCACAAAATTTGAGTTACCCAGTTGAGATTGGATTTCAAGGGTAGTGTACTATCAATTGTAGAATATTCAAAATTGTACAACTCATGCATGCATTCAAAGGAAGGCCTAAAGAAATTGCACAATTGCACAATTCTTCAATTAGTAATTTCCCTAATTAATAGGGGCTAATTTCTCATCCAACAACACAAGGAAATAAGAGCTTGGAGGCTTGGAAATTTGGATAAGTGTTGGCCAAAGGCAGTCAGTCAGGCATAGGATAAAATATACTTGTGCAGGTTGAGCTCAAGGTTGATCGGAGCATATTGTATTAATCCAAATTCTTTGATTAAAATGAAATACAAATAGTAAGGGGTTTTGAGCAGTTTCTTTCCCCTAGATAAATATATGTGTATATTTGTTGAATCTTGATGCATGTTAATGATTTGTGTTCTCAATTGTGAATTTACTTATGCATATTAGTAGAGTATCTTCTAATCTTGTGATTTAGAAAATTTCATGAGTAGTTTCGAATCTACACATTAAAATTCTACATGCATACCCAACTTGAATTCAATACACTTCTCCAGGTTTTCCACCAAATTTGATTTCATAATCCAAAGGAGGGAGGACATCACATTTACATTTTTAATGAATATCTAAAATCTTTCATTGTCTAGTTCTTCCATTCTAACGTCTGGCTCAGACTTGTGATAGCGGGAGGTATATCCATTAGTGAATATAACATTTATTTCCCACCATAACCACCCAAAACATATCCATGTGAAAATTCCTTGAACCACAACAATTGAGTATTATTCTCCTCACTTATATAGTTATTTTTTGCTGTTAATTATTAAGGACGAATAGCGAATAAACCACACTGCGCCTCTTCACAATAAAAATACGTTGCAAAAATAAAAATATGAATTGAGAAATAGATGCACACACATAATAAAATGACACCATTGTTTTTGGACAATTGTGTTACACCCTCCTCCCACACTTACCCAGGATTACTAGTCCACCAGGTAAATATGTGATGAAGAGTTACTATGATATGACTCAACCTCCTAGGTATAGTTAAGGAAGTGGAGTCAATGAACCTAAACCAAATTGACCTTGCTCAAGAGATAAAGGACCCCCAAGAGCTAACCAACCACTCCAGGTGCCCAACCCCTGAGTTAATTTGCTTTTTCACCAACCTAGGCTCTCAATCACTCCCCTTACAAGGTAAGCCAACGATTGTAAGTCTCTAGTAGCTCCAATAAGCTTGTATCCGAACAACTGTAGACTAATTTACTCAGTTCTATGCCAATGAACTCAAGATTTGAGCCACTTTTTCAGGGCTAGGACCCAAACCTTTTCCCATAACTTAATGAAGCTCTCGGAAATGAAAAATAACAAAGATAAAAAACCTCTAATGCAAAAATTGAAAAGGACTTAACCCGACCCATCCCAACCATGAGAAGCATTTCATCAAACACATCATGAACAAGTAATGTATATGTCATATTTAGACATCTGAACATAGGGGTCTCATACTTATCTGGGAATCGTCAAAACGTCTGATGCCCTCTCATAATAGCTGCAATATCATCTATTAGGTCATGCATTCATTAAAAATTCATTTACTAACCAAAATAAGATGAGATTCATAACTCAATTTTATCATAAAACCATGCTTATAAACAACATATGACCAGAATAATAACAGTAATGGAACAACATTCAAAATGAAATAATAAAAAATATAAATACTCATGAAATACAAGAGGGAAATAGATCTTATTAACATATGTAAATACAACCAAGTCAGGGACTTCTATGTACCACCCAACCATAGATTGGGCTGAACCAAATCTCACTTTCAGCAAATCACCCCCGCGTCATATTCCAAACGTGAATGTGGGATCTCATGGAATAAAACAACCAAAACCAAATCGGGGCTTCCAAAGGCCAGACCAAATCAACCCTCAACCAATGATTACACCTCACAGTTATACATCACTAACCATCACCAGCCCAGTCTCTTCCCAAGCTGTCTAGGGCTCCAGAGTGTTTGTTCCAGCCCTGCTCCAGGACTAGTAACTCAACCCACAACTGCCGTAGGGCTCTAGAGCGTTTGTACAACCAAGGATACATGACTGGTAACTCAACCCACCGAGGGCTCCAAAGTGTTTTTCCAACCAAGTCTCCCAGGACTAATAACTCAACCCAAGTTATTATAGGGTTTACAGAGCATTTGTCCAACTGAGGCTCGAGGAACTAATAACTCAAACCACATCCATAAGTAACTTGAGAACCAATTAGGAAACAAAAGGGAAAAACCCACAACATCATGGATATCTAGGAAATGGAAAGGCTAGGAAAACCACTGTTAATCCAAGAAATCCTCCATGCCAATGATAGATCATAACCAATAACCACATGCATATGCCATGCATGCCAAAACTAGCAAGGAAATCATACATGCAACTCAGTACCTACAAAGAAAACTTGGTGTAGTTGATGATCATGTTGTTACCTTGTGCTTTCCTATTTTTCCTTTGCCTTCTTGCTCCAAATCCAAAGTGTGCCCAAAATCCTCTAAGATTTCTCCAAGAAACTCTAAGTGTGCAAGAGTATGAGAGAGAGAAAGCTCCAAGCTAAAATTGACAAAAGTTTATCACATTGACAAAAATCTATGAACTAACCCTCAGAATTGAAGCCTCTATTTTCTTTGTTTCCATTAATTTCCTTCAATGTCTCTTCCTCACATGCAACATGTGACGCTTCACCTTTCTTTTCTCTTATTTTCCATTATTTTCATAAATAAAATTCCAATTGATGCCACTTTTCCTTTGCCATTTCCTTTTCCAATTTCCATAGCCATTAATTAATCACAAGTGATCCCAATCACTATGTTTTTGCCCAAAATTCATCTTGGAATATGTGTCCCACGATCTTGGTTTTTATGTTTCCTTTATTAACTTTATTACATGAATTTTTAACCAGGGTTGTTACAAAACCCTCCCCCTTATGGGAACACCGTGCTTGGTGTTGAATGAAACTTATAAACCAACAAGCACATGCTTCCGATGGAGATTTATAACATAGCTCGATACAACATTTACATCATATCCATCTGCTGAAAACATAACCAACATATCATGAACACGATATCACTTATTGGAGCTTTATAACACAAATTGATGTGGTATTTACATACATATGCATATATAGACATAACCAAAGCATATACCAAAAGAAATCTGCTCAACTAGCGAATAGAGAAGGATACATAGCCTACATATAATAATCCATCTCCCTTGTAGCTTCATCGGGCCCAAAGTGCTTCCATTACACTTTAACTTATTTTATTTCTCGATTCCAGAGCATGAGCATCTTTCGCTACAAAATGTACTAAGGTTCCAACTGGAATTTTCCTTCGGGTTCCACATCCAATAAAAATAAGTCAATCACATGATTAATATCTTTCAAATACTTCTTAAGCAATGACACATGGAAAACATCATGGAATTTCATTGTCAGAGGCAGTGCAAGTCGACAAGCTACTGGTCCACTCCTGTCAAGAATCTTGAAAGGCCCACAATATCGAGGTGCCAACTTGGCACATGATTGAATCCTTAAGGAGCTTTTCTTGGGCTTGATGTGCAAGTACACTTGTTCCCCAAACTGAAACTCCTTAAACACCTTGTGTTGATTTGAATATCTCTTTTGTATATCCTGTGTTTCCTTTAGATTTTTCTTGATTACTTGCATTTGATGTTCCATCTCTGCCAACATGTCCAGTCCAATCAATACCTTGTTCATTGGATCACTCCAACTGATAGGATTATTACAACTCCGCCGAAAAAGTGCCTCAAATAGACTCATCTTCAAATATTCTTGATACCCAATTTCTGTAATCAAACTCCACCAATGGAAGATACTCTTCCCACTTTCATTGTTGGTACATAACATGCATTCTCAACATGTCCTCCAAAATCACGTTGACCCTCTTTGTTTGTCCATCTTTCTGTTTATGATAAGTTGTGATGAAGTCAAAATATGTCCCCAAACCCACAAACAATTCTTTCCATAACCTAAAAGGGAATTTAACATCCCTGTCTAATACAATATTCTTCGGTTAACCATGCATCCTCACTATATCTTTGATGAACACATGTGCTACCTCACTAGCTGAATTCATAGACTTCACTGGAATTAAGTGAGCTACCTTAGTCAACCTGTCAACCTCAACCATAATAGAATCATGCTGTCTAGATGTCCTTGACAAACCTGTATTGAAATCCATGGAAATGACCTCCCATTTCCACTCTGGAATCATAATCAATTGTAGTAATCCACCTGGATGCTTACACTCGCCTTTTACCTATTGAGAATCCAAGAATCTCCCAACAAAATATGGCACCTCTTTCTTCAAATTCGGTCAATATTAGAACTTCTTCACTGTTATCAATGTCTTCTCACAACTCGCGTGACTTGAACACAAATTAGCATGAAATTCCCTCAAGATAAGATTCTTGAGCTCATAGTTTTCTGGCACAAATATCTTGTCCCTAAATATGACCAAACCATCTATCGTGAGATGATAATCCACATCCTGTTCACTTGTACCCTCCTATAACCTATGCCTAAGCTCCCTATACCTGTCATTATGTTGTCTTGCCTGCAAGATTTGATCCTATAAGTCTATCCCATATGATCTCATAACTACTACGTGATTTACTTGTACTCTTCTGCTAAGAGCATCTACAACCTTGTTCTCTTTCCCTTGATGTACCTAATCTCAAATTCAAACACATTAATCGTGGGAAACCATCTAGCTTGCATGGCATTTAGATTTGGTTGGTCAAATAAGCATCTCAATCCACTGTGATCTTTCATCAATACAAACCTTCTACCAAGAAGATAATGTCTCCACATCTTCAATGCATGGATGATCGTTGTCAAATCAAGGTCATGCGTAACATAAATCTGCTCGTGCTCATTCAATTTCCTAGATTCATAGCATACCACCTATCCTTCCTGCATCATAAATCCACCAAGTCCTCTCTTACAAGAATTTGTAAACACCATAGATTCTTTGTATGGATCTGCGATCTTTAGAATTGGAGTATTTTTTTGGACACCTAATCCTCAACGGGTAGGTGTGGAAGGCGAATGGACAAATGGAGTCCAAGAGACCACTTGGAATGGAATCCAAGGGTCACACCATTGTATTATAAATGTAAATCTATGGTGAATAATGGGATATCTCATGCTTATCTTTCTGTTTATGTGTGTTTACTCTTTCCCAATGTATGTGTACCATGCCTGTGTTTAACATGGTATCAGAGCGGGTGATTGCTGGCCCTGCTCCAATCAGCTAAATTCTAGCTGGGCTCTACGTTTTCTAAAATATTGAAATAGAAAATGCGTAACTCCTATTTTCCTCTCCGCATATATTAGTTGTCCCTTGGGATTCCTCTCCACTACTCATTTATGTCAAAAAAAAAATTAATGGCTATTTCCATCTAGCCATATTCTGACATCACCTCAGAAATTTCTGACCTTAGAAATGGGCACGCAGAGCCAGAGTAGGTCTACCATTACTGTGTAACCGCTCCAATTATTCGTGTGAACAACCGAAACCTGCTCTTATCGTTCACTACGCAAGAATACACAACAATGCGCTTTGTGGTATCGCATCCCCTCGATTGCATATGTGCCCTTCTGAAACGTTTCCTTGGACAAAGAGTTATTGTTTACGGATTCCAATGTAGAATTATTATAGGCTAGTTGTGTATTAGTTCATGAACAAAGTGGATCGCAAAGAGACGGTTAGCCTGGAATAAACTGAGTCAAGCGTGCACTGATATTTGCAATTTATGATGAATGAAAAAAAATGCTATGATATATGGTGGTGTGAGAGAGATAAATTTGGATGTGGTTACCTAAACTGACCCAACGTGACAATAGTATGCACCTCCTCTTCAACGTGGAGCTACCTCTCTGAAATTGAAAGTCGGTCCTGCTGAATGTTGAAGGCAAGTTGACCATAGTGTTTGAATTTGGGTCAGATGAATTACATTTTTCTAAATCGTATTCTGGTATGAACTTTTTATATGCATTGGCCATTGGTAAATTGAAATATTACGTTAATTTTGGTTTGGACGCTTGTAAAAACTCCTATATGGCGGAACTCATGTAATATGTAACTGATACATATGTTGGTTTAGAGCATTTGTATGTGTGTTTAACTGATACATATGCTGGTTTAGAGAATTTGTATGTGTGTTTGCACCATATTAAGCGACGTTTCTTCTTTCGGCAGCATGCTTTATTGATTGCTGAAGATTTCTTATGTAATACGCAGAGTTTCAATGAATGTTTTTATATTTCCAAGAGATTTCCAATGCATTCAATAAACAGTTGAATGAGAACATCTTCATTGTCTTTTTTCCAAGTGAATAGATTTTGCATATTTCTGCAACATCCTCTTGGTCTTCCTCTGCACTTGCCATTTCCACTTGGGAAATTAGACCGTCCACCTCTGTGCCGTCCCTTCGACTCCCCGTCCACGCAACGCCGGCTCCCAGTCCACCTCTGATCCATCCCTCCATCGTCTGTCCTCCTGTGTCGACTCTCC
Source organism: Pinus albicaulis (assembly GCA_034641835.2). Taxonomy (NCBI): domain Eukaryota; kingdom Viridiplantae; phylum Streptophyta; class Pinopsida; order Pinales; family Pinaceae; genus Pinus; species Pinus albicaulis. Next base: position 1,352,465,170 of record CM076582.1, on the reverse strand, counting down.
CACAGTCCCTCCCGCCCTCCCACCTCCCACAGTCCCTCCCCACTCTCCCATCACTAAACGGCTGCCTCTGGAGGACTATGTTCGACTAAACTCTGTGTATGCATGGTATGCTAAAATTTCCATTATTAATGGTGGTGCATTGGATGACCGCTTACCCAATTTGATACATATTCGTATGGTATGCATTACAATTGGCGTTGTCGTTGTATGGTACAATTTGCAACTGATTTGAGATATGAAAATATATGTTGACTATTTTTTAAAGATCGAAATATGTTGATACTTCCCATACAAATTTGTGGAATATATGTGTTGGAGACTGAATTTTGTAATTGAGAAACATTTTCTTGGGGGTCTTGTTCAGGAAGGAGTGGCTTGTGGCCTTGGAGTAGAGCAACTTGGCTGAAGAGCTTATCCTTTGTGGTGAAAAGCCGATCACTGAAGAAGAACATCCACTGATATGTTCATATGGTATGCATTGATTTCCCTTGACTGTGTGTAGTGTTGCATTGAACATGATATATATAAATTTTTGAAGATCACATATCATTGGAAGGACATTGGTCCATTAAGATGGTGTGTTCCATTGTTATACATCCCTCTGTCTTGCTTGGATGAAATATTTTTTCTTTGCATGCTTTGCTTCTATATTAAGTCTATTGCGGGAAGACTTTCCTTGAGGAGAAAAAAAAAATATGGATAGGATTGATGATGCAATAGAATTGTTGAATACTTTAATACATTCCACTGTTGATGGGATGGAAAAAATCAGCAAAGGCACTCTCTTTGACATCCAAAGCTATCTACATAATGCACAAGAAAAGATAGATTTTTTGCAGCTTGAATCTCAGCTTCAGCAAGCAAAATTACAGCAGTGGAGTCATCATTCTGAACTTGTTTCTGTTCAGAAAATTGAAATAGACTCCTATAAACAACAAGTAAATAATGTTGTAGTTGATTCACATTCAGTGCCTAGTTCAAAATCAAATTTGTATGCAAATGCAGATGTTCACACTTCCCAAGCCCATCATCAAACCTTGGGAAGATCTTGTCCACAAAAAACACAAAACTAGTTTTGGATATGACCAAGGAGTTGTCCTTTCATATTCCAGACAACTCCAAGCCCATAAAATTTCAGAGTGTTGGATTTCTTTATGAGAGTTCACCTGCAGCTGTTCCAGATCCTACTCCGCTTCCACAACAACAACAACATATTGTAAAATGCCAACGTTGTGATCGAGTTGGCCATATGAAAGATCATTGTTTCGATCTTCACCCATGCAAGCACTGTGGTCGGCACACTCATTCTTCACACATATGCTTCAGAAACAAGCATCCTGCAAGAACAAAGATTCATCTTGGATGGATCGCTTCTTGGAAATGGGCATCAACATCCAAGAAGATGTTTAATTCGCATGTCAAACCTTGTTCTCGAATATTGAACAATCTTGCAGTTGAGTTTTCTCCATCATCTCATCTTGTACCTGACAGGGGGGAGAATGGTGGTCATCTATAAGCTTCGAAGCCACATAAAGCGAGCCTGAGCCACAACCTGCCATTACAGATTCAGAGTTGTAGCCAGAGACACAACAGTTCAAGTGAGCCTAAGCCACAATCTCTCATTCCAGATTAAGAGTTGTAGCCAGAGACACACCACTTCAGCGAGCCTGAGCCACAACTTGTCATTCCAGATTCAGAGTTGTAGCCAGAGACACGGATGCCCATGAGCATTCCTTTGGTTGGTGGACAACCGTAAACCATCCATGCAAGGTTGATATTATTCCTCTTCAAAGAATTCAGAGCACTTCCTCAAGTAGAAGACTTCCGCTTCTTGCCAGTTTTGGAAGAGTTTTGGGAAATGCATTAAGCATTGTAGTGTTGGTAGTTATCCTTAAAAAAATCACAGGTTTTAGACCTCCCTTCTTCTAGTTTGAAGGTCTCCCTCTTCAAATATGAGGGACACTTCCTCTAGCAGAAGCCCTTAGCTTCTTGCCAGATTTGGAAGAGTTCTGGGAACTGCACTAAGCGTTCTAGTGTTGGTGGTCATCCTTAAACCACCTCTTTATGCCAACATTTGAGAGAGATGATTCAGCCTAAGTACTGCCATGTATACTTTGCAGATTTGTATTACAACTCTCTTCTTGGACTCACACACACCCCTTCGGATTAAGGGGGGGAATGTTGGACACCTAATCCTCAACAGGTAGGTGTGGAAGGCGAATGGACAAATGGAGTCCGAGAGATCACTTGGAATGGAATCCAAGGGTCACACCATTGTACTATAAATGTATATCTATGGTGAATAATGAGATATATCACGCTTATCTTTCTATTTATGTGTGTTTACTCTTTCCCTATGTATGTGTACCATGCGTGTGTTTAACATATTTGTCAACAACTGCTTCAACTGCTCAAAACTGGTTGCACATTATTTTGTCCATTCAAATTTCTTAGATTTTCACTGATAATTTCGTGATGAACCTCCTTTAATAGATTGTTAATCCCATGAATGATATGACGTCATTCACATTCCTAGGATTTTCCCATTCCATGATAGCTCTTATCTTTTTTGGATCCATTGTTATGCCTTCCTTGGAGACCACATGCCCCAAGTAATGTGCTTGTGTCTGAAAGAAACTACATTTACTAAGTTTGGCATAAAACTAATGATTTCTTAGCAATCTCAATATTATTGCTAAGTTTTCGAAATTTTCTTCCTCATTCTTACAATATATCAATATGTAATCAATGAAAACAATCAAAAACTTGTTCAGGTGATGACGCAACACATTATTCATTAAACACATAAAAGTAGTTGGAGCATTAGTAAAGCGGAAAGGAACTACAACAAACTCATAATGCCCATACTTGGTTTGGAAATAAGTCTTGTAGATGTCCTATTCTTTAATGCATACCTGATAGTATCTTGATCTCAAGTCAATCTTCGAGAACACCGCTACACCCTTCAACTAGTCAAACAAGTCATCAATCCTCGACAAAAAATATTTGTTCTTGATCGTCACTTTGGTTAGCTACATGTAATCAATACATAACCTAAGAGTGTCATCCTTCTTCTCCACAAACAATATTACTGCACCCCAAGGCGACACATTTGTCCTAATGTATCCTTTGTCAATCATTTCCTTCAACTGCAACTTCAATTCCACTAACTCCGGTGTGCTCATCTTGTATGGTGCCTTTGATGCGAGTGCTGCCCATGGTACAAACTCAATAGAAAAGTCCACTTCCCTATGAGGCAACAACTCTAAAATATCAGCTTGGAATACATCCTGAAACTGCTACAAAAAAAGATACCTCTCCAGGACATCTGCATCCTCAACATCTGTACCTTCATCACTAGAAATATGCACTGCAAATAATACACACCCTTTCTTGCAACTATGCTTGGTCTGCATAGTTGTAACCATCCTAATTGATGTCGCCTTCTTCTTATCTTTCAAGATTATTTATTCTCCATTGTCATCCAAGCACTCAATAGCCTTGTCATAGCAATCTACTTTGTTTCTATGGAGGTACAACCAATCCATACCCATAATCATATTGTATGATCCCATTGGAAACACATTCAAATGCGCTGATGTAGGCATATAATTCAGCTCAAATGCACAAGATCTTACCTAATGCTGAACTCTTTTATTAGTACTTGTAGCCAATTTCACTAACCAAGACTCTGCATGCACTTCTTTATTCAAACCACACGAATCCACCAGGTTAGGATTAACATAACTATAATTAGCTATATGGTAAATCAAAATAGAAACAACTTGATCACAAAGCTTACCGTCCATCTCGATAATATATTCCTGGTGATCTGCCTGCATATTATCCAACACTACATAGATATGTGGAATACTCTATCCAACATCCCCCACTGTCTCTCCCTCTTGAGCACTATAGATCTGTAGTCTGCCACCCTAATGTTGTGTTATGAAACCATCTCAAAAAATAGAATAAAAGAGAGATCAATGCCTTAGAAATCAGCCACTTCGAGGGGGAAACCTCCAATACATTACATAAATGAACAATTATTGGATGATACAAATGAAAAAACCTACTTCTATATATAGGAGTCTATGGGATCACAATATAATCCTAGCCAACCCAACAATAATAATGTAAGGGCAAAATAATAACAATGTTGGGGTTACAGGGGTACCTCAATAGCAATAAGGGGGTTATACTAACAACAATAAGGGACTATACTAGTAATATAGGGACCTAACATGCCCCTATCCTTCAAAAAAGTGTTGTCCTTAATGCTTGAGTAGCTCCGGATGCTTCCCTATAAAATTCTCATCCTCTCATGTAGGAATCTTCAGTGGGTAACTTCTTCCACCTGATGAGATACTCTGAAATTCATCGATTTCGTAGCTGTCAAGTTCTTGTTTCCATGACTGCTTCAGGTTCCCATATGATTTTTCCTTCCTCATCAAGTTCTGGCAATATTGTTTGAACTGGAAGTTTGTCATCTATAACCTTATTTAAGCATGAAACATGGAAAACTGGATGCACTCGCGAAGAAGCAAGAAGCTCCAATTTGTATGCCATAGTACCAATGTTTAGCAACACCTTGTAAGGACCATAGTACTTTGGCAATAATTTATTATCCTTCTTAGCTTGCTTGAGGGACATTTGTTTGTATGGTTGTAGCCGTAAAAATACCCAATCTCCTACATCAAAACTTCTCTCGCTGCGTTGTTGATCTGCCTGTTGTTTCATTCAATTTTGTGCCAAATTTAGGTTATCCTTTAAGAGTTGGAGAAATTATTGTTGATGCTCGATGTGATCTTCCACTACTTGAACCTTAGAATTTTATCTTAAATATGATGTGATGGACGGTGGATGATATCCATAAAGTGCATAAATGGGGTCATTTTTGCTGCAGTATGGAAGGAAGTGTTATACCACCATTCAACGAGAGGTAACCAATTGACCCGTTGTGTTTGCTTATCATAAACAAAACAACGAAGATATCCTTCCAAACATTTATTCACTATCTCAGTTTTACCATTGAATTGAGGATGATAAGATGAGCTATGAGCTAGTTGAGTACCCAAACAAGAAAATAATTACGTCCAAAAATTTCCAGTAAAAATGGGATCTCTGTCACTTACAATAATATTTGGGCTTCCATATAGATTTTGAATTGTTTCCATAAATGCAATAGCAATTGTACTTGCTTTAAATGGATGAGATAATGCAGAAAAATGCGCATACTTGGTAAGTCTATCAACTACCACCATGATGACACTTTTTCCTTCAGACTTAGGTAAACCTGTGGTAAAATCCATTGAAATCTCCTCCCAACATTGACTTAGAATAGATGAAGGTTTTAGAAGACCCGGGGTCTTAATTGTCTCAAATTTATTTTGCTGGAAAACCAAACATTCCACCACAAAATTTTGAATATCAGATTTAAGGCCATCCCAAAAAAATTCTTTCTTCACCTTGTGGTAAGTTTTTAAGAATCCTGAGTGTCCTCCTAAAGGAGAAGTGTGCAATTTCAAAAGAATATTTTGTTTTATTTGGGAATTCTTACAAATATATAAGCGATCTTTGTACCATAAGGAATCATTTTTCCAACTAAATGTATCATATGTACTAGGATCTTGCTGCAACTTTTGAATGAGTGTCCACACTTCTTTGTCCTTCTTCCATTCATCCCTTGCTTCGGTTATCCAATATGGTTGGATATCAGAAATGGCACAAAGCAATGCTTCCACCTCTTCATCCTTTCTTGGAGAGTGCATCTGCGACAACATTTAGCTTCCCTTTTTTGTAGATAATTTCAATGTCATAACCCAACATCTTTGTGACCCATTTTTACTTCTCTTCTAAAGATAGTCTTTGTTCCAAAAAGTGTTTAAGACTATCATGATCAATTTTTACCTTGAAGTGTCTTCCCATTAGGTAAGGTCGCCATTTTTTTAGTGTGTGTAGTATTGCCAACATTTATTTCTCATAAATAACTTTTTGTAAATACTTTCCTTTGATTGGATGAATTTCAAAAGCAATGGGTCTTTCTTCTTGCATTAAAACAACAGCAATTCCATTTCCTGAGGCATCACATTCCACAATAAAGGTTTTTGTGAAGTCTAGCGTAGCTAAGACCGGTGCTAGGCACATTGCCTCTTTAAGATGTTCAAAGGCCTTAGCTGCTTCAGGAGTCCATGAAAATGCATCATTCTTCAATAATGTTGTTGGAGGTGCTGCTATTCTCCCATAATTCTTAACAAACTTGCGATAATACCCTGTTAAACCGAGAAATCTTCACAACTACTTTATGGCTGTTGGGACATTCCATTCTTTAATGGCTTTAATTTTGTTAGGGTCTATCTTAACACCCTCGTGAGATACAATATGACCCAGATATTCCACCTCTTGTACTCCAAAGAAACATTTGGATCTTTTGCATATAATTGTTTCTCCTCCAATAGTTTGATCACCTCCACAACATGTTGAACATGATCCTTCCAAGACCCGTTGTAGATTAGTATACTATCAAAAAATACTAGCACACATAGTCTCTAAGGAAGGGTCAAAAAATGGAATTCATCAACCCTCAAAATGTGTATGTGCATTGGTATGGCTAAAAGGCATGACCAAAAATTCATAATGACCCTCATGAGTTCGAAATGCTATTTTCGGAATATCTTCCATCTTCATTCTAATTTGATGATATCCTGAACGAAGATCCAACTTGGTAAAATAAATTGCTCCATGTAATTCATCCAATAATTCATCAATCATAGGAATGGGAAATTTAGCTTTAATAGTGAGCTTATTAAGCTCCCTATAATCCAGACACATGCGCCATGATCCATCCTTCTTGTGCACCAATACTACTAAGCAGAGAAAGAACTTTGACTAGGTTGAATTATACCAGCCTCTAACATTTCTACAATCATACGTTCAATTTCACTCTTTTGGACATAAAGATATCTGTAAGGCCTGATGTTTGGAGGAGCACTTCCTGGAATCAAATGAATAGCATGATCATGATAAAAAATCTAGGTGGGAGTCCTTTGGGAGTTTCAAACACCTTGGAATGATTGTCCAAGACTTTTTGGAGATCTGGAGAAATTGATGATTTTGATGTTGGAACTTCTAGTGAGCATAATTGTGCAATTACACCTCATTTTTCTTTCTTCAGAAGCTTTGTCACGACATTAGAGCTTATTATCTTTCCAGGCTTCCCTGCGATACCCCATAATTCAACTTCATTTCCTTCTGAAATTTCAAGAAAAGTTCTTGAAAATTAAAAGATATCATCCCCAAAGATTGTAACCATTCACTCCTAGTACAACATCAACACCTCCCACTGGAATGGAAAGCATTGGAATATTCAATACATATTCCCCCATGGTTAGCTTGATATTATAACATGTTCCAGAGAAATTTATAGTTCCTCCATTTACAACCATCACTTGACATTCTAGTGCTGGGTATAGAAAACAATTCACTTCTTTGGCTACTTTACAATGAATAAAATTATGGGTACTACCCGAATCAATACACACTATTACCTGAGAAGTCCTTCTATCTTGAGAGTTTGAGGAGTGGTAATAACTGCCAATGAATTACACGATATGGTCAGACTCATTTCTTATTCTTCTAGGGTTGGGTCTTGGTGTATATCCTCTTCTTTTGAAGTTTCTTGTTCATTTTCTTCTTCCTCTTCACAATCTATATAAAATAATTTATTCTCAACACACTTATGACCTTTAGTGTATTTAATATCATAACTGTAGCAAAGCCCTTTTGCTCTTTTTATTTCCAATTGTTGTGGTGTCAACCTTGTAGGTTGTGGAAGTCTAGAATATTAATACTTCCATCTTTATAGATGTGAGTGGTAGGCTTCCTTGTCGCCATAATTTCACATTCATTTTTTTTTGTCAATCTGAATGCCTTCTCCAATGAATCAGGTTCCCAAAAGCAAACTTCATTTTGGATGTTATCCTTTAAAGTCCCTATCAAGACATCAATCTTGTGTTCCTTTGGAATATCAGTTACCCTTATATTCAATTTTTGGAAGTCCTTAATGTGCCCCACAGCTGAACCCTTTTGTTTGAGATTTATCAATTGGCTAAAGAAGGTGTTGCTCTTTGTATCTTCATAATGTGCTATCATTTCCTCCGTACAAATTGACCAAGTGACAATTTTTTTATTGGAGAAAATCCATCGATACCATACAAATGTATTTTCTTCTAAATTTAAAGTTGCAATGTGTACCTTTTGTGTGTTTTGTACATTATTGAGATCAAAATATTGCTCCATCTGTAGTATCCATGTTACAGGATCCTTGCCATCAAAATTCCTCACATCCATCTTTGGAATATGGTGAGTCTTCCATCCAACATTAAAGTTTATGAAATCACGATTAACATTCATTTTGTTCTCATCATGAGTTTCCTCTACTATCTTTTCACCATTATGAAACATTTCTAGTATCAAATTTGTCAAACCTTCCATGTCTGCTTTTAGATCATTCTTCATGTTTTCCATTTTTTCTTCCATGTCATCCATCTTAGATTCCATGCTAGCTTCCATGCCATCCATCTTAGCTTCCATGCCATTATTCAAACCATACATGCCTTTCTTCAAACCATCCATCTTAGCTTCCACGCCTTTTTTGAAAACTTCCATTTCATTTTTTGTTGCTCTTTGTGAGAGTGAAATTTGGTGCACTTGCTCTTGTAATTTTGATATGTCATGTTGCGCTTCTTCATCCTCATGAGTCATAGTAGAGCCTTCCGAAGTCTTAATGGGTGTTGAATTCTTTTTAGGAGGCATTTTAGAACCCAATATTGATATCTATTCTACAATATGCCCTTGGAATCAATTCAAACTGATTCTTCAAACAAGACTGATGCAATTTGAAAAAAAAAATACACAACTTTTTCTTGCTTTTGAGGAGCTCGATATTAAAACTGAATTATCTCCGTGATTTCAGATCTTCAATATCTGAAATTTGGTCCTATAGTAGCCCTCTGAATCTTCTTTCGAATGCCACATGTTTGACCTGATTTGGATTCTTTAAGGAAAATTTATGCCCAATATCCCACAATGACATAATTATGGACTGGTTCAATAGAGCGAAGTTGTACATTGTGCCACATGTCACTATTTATTCCTTTGGCTCTAAAATTGATACAAAGGAAACTAAAGTCTGTTTACGTCCTACCGCCATTTACAAAATTCCAATCCGATGCTCATAGAGAGAGTTATGACGATTTTCCCACGGTCACCTCTTTGAGATGAAATTAAAGAGCCTGAAAAAACCCTAACTTCCACAGATCATATCTCCGATTTTTTTTTTTTTTTTTGATGACAACAGTTAGTGTTTATTTAAAGAGCGGCAAACCAGCTTCCGCGGGCTATTACATAGATGCTCTGTCTGAGAGCGCAAACCGGTTTTCTTCTATTAAGACAACTTTCCTTGGTTCCGGATCTGGTATCACTTCGCAGATGGCTTCTCTTGCCGGAGAGATTGCTAACAGAATTATCCTGAGATTGTCGGACAGTCCAAGATTGAGATCTGGATTTTGAATAACTGAGATGTCTTGTTTTCCCTCCATGGGAGCTTGCGGATTCATAGCTGTGCTACTCAGGATGTCAAGAAGAGAACTATCCTTTCGATCGGTTGCTAGTCCTTTAATAAGAGATGTCAAGACATGACTTCTTCTACCAATGGAGCTGGTCTAGATCCCGCTGCATCCTCTCTTCGTACTGCAATGAAAAGGAAACTTGAAAAAGGGCGGTAGGCTCTAAAAGGAAAAGGTAAGAAGAACGGATTGACTGCTTTCTTTAGGGCAAGAACCTTGATCTTAAGCAATCATCGTCAATGTTTCCAATTCAAGTGTTAGAAGGCATCCGTAACTTTGAAACAGGGATCTCAAACAAGGTAATGAAGCCCATTTTTCAATAGTCTTATGGGATATTGTAGTTTGAGTCAACATTATTCACTGAAAGGGATCTTCTACTCCGGAGGGAGCCAAGATTGGCTTCCATATCCGCCTGAGAATTTAATTTCCTGAGAATGTGATAGAAGGTGATTTTGTGGAATTTGGGCAGAATTAGCCTGATTTTTCTGAGAATGGAGGCTAAATGGATCTGAGAAGGATTCTTATGGGAGATCATAGCCTGGATAATTAGCCTAGAGTCCCCAAAGACAGAGATGGAAAGGAAGTTCCCCTTAATTTCCTGAATTAGACCCTGCCACAGAGCAAGAGCCTCTGCTCTGTTGTTTGTTTCCTTGCCCAGACCCCAGGCAAAACACAGCACTGTTGAACCACCGGGACACAAGAGAACCCCACTGCCGCCCGCGGCTCCAGGATTGCCTTTAGAGGCCTCGTCAAATAAAAGACAATGTTCATTCAGTGCTGACCGCCACTTAATGAACTCCTGCTCATCCAGACGAATGTCCCAATTAGAATGGGAAATTGCAGGAGGAATGGGACAATCCTTATAGTTTGGAACCAGCTCTATAATCCAAATTTCCTCCTCACTGTCCAGGTCGATTTCGTTCTTTATGGCAGTGTTGGCTTCTAGTGCCTCCCCCAAAAGAGCTTTGACTTTACTGATAAGACGGGCAGGGTTGCAGCTCTCATTCCTGAATATTCTGTTGTTCCTCTCCAGCCACAGCTTACAGCAAATGATTGTGGGAATCCACATCCAGCCAGTCTTGAGAAGGCTTTTTTTGGAGAGACAGAAAGGAGATAAATTGGCCCAATTTCGAAGAAGATTTGGTATGATTCCGAGGAGCTTTATTTTGTCAGGTCCTAACATTAGGACACCCCTCCAAACTTCTTGAGCAAAGGGGCATGTTAACAACAGGTGATCAGCCGTTTCTTCATCTGAAAAACATAGTGTGCACCTGGAGGGCCCTTCCATTCCACGCCTGCGCAGATTATCTCTAGTGAGGATACTTTTATGTGCTAACGTCCAACAGAAGAAGTCAACTTTGGGGAGAGAGGGAAAGGCCCAAACAAATTTCCATTGAGCAGGATCCGGAGGAACATTTGGAACAAACATCATGCTTTTGTAACCTTCTGATGCTGAGTATGAGCCAGAGAGAGAGCCCCACCCTCATTTGTCCTTAGCAGTAGCCTTTGATGGTGATTTTCCTTGGAGCAAATCCAGCAGTAACGAGGCTTCTCCCTCCAGCCACTGAGGGATCTCCCCCAGATTCTAGCTGTCCCAAAGGCTTGTTGCATCCTCCGTCCAATTGGAGATGTCCCAGAGGGTTTTCAAATTGCAGGTCTGAAGCCAATTTTTAATATTAACGAGTTCTTTCATCTGGTTCAAAGGCTGATCACCGAGAATAGAATCATCCCAGATTCTTATTTTTTTCCCATTACCTGGGATCCAGTATAGCTTGTGACTGAAGTGATCCATTTCCTTTAGACGGAGTTTGAAAACAGGAGAGCCTTTGGAAGTTCTTGGAGGCTGATCCAAGCACCTCAGGCGCTGCCCATGAAAATATTTTTTCCACAGGACCCTCTTGCTCCAACTAGGTTTCCCAGAGACAATGTTCCAAAGAAGCTTAGATCCCAAAGCCAGATTTTGGGTAGCCAGATCACGCATTTGTAGTCCTCCTTCCAATAATGGCATTTAAGAGTGTCCCAGTTTACTAAGTGAAGCCTTCTGTCATTGTTTTCCCCCCCTTCCCACAAAAATCTCCTCAGAAGACCATCCATTTTACTTATGAAGGTTTTAGGGGCAAGGAGAATGGAATGCTGATATAATGGCAGACTTGTGAGAACAGATTTCATAAGGATAACCTTCCCAACATTATTCAACCATGAGGCTCCCCAAGCTTGAATTCTGAGTTTAAGCTTGTCAAGCAGGGGTATCCAGTGGGCTACTTTAGGTTTAGACTTGAAGATTGGTATCCCAAGATATTTAAAATATTCCCAAGTCCAGGAACCTTCCATTTCTAAAAGCCTTGCTATGTCTGTCAATTCCTTGACCGAGCAATTCCAGCCATAGATTGTGCTTTCTAGATAGTTGATCTTGCTGCCTGAGACCTCCCTATAAGTGTCCATCTCCTTCTTGAAGGACCTTGTAGAATTTATGCTTGCTCCTCCAAGCAATAATGTGTCGTCAGCAAATTGGGCATGATTTATGTCTTTGACATTGTGAGCCATTCGAAGGCCAGGCAGAGTTTAGATCTGTTGACTGAAGTTTAGCTGATAGTTGAGCACTGAGGCTTGGATAGCATAAAGGAGCGGAGACAAAGGGCAACCTTGTCTTAGACCCCTGGAGGCTTGGAAGGAATCTGAAGATCGACCATTAACCAACGGTGCGATCCAAGGGGAGGCTATGCAGGATTTTACCCAATTTATGATGGCTGATGAGAAGCCCATTTTCTTCATCACAGTAAATAGGAAATCGTGTCTCACTCTATCAAAGGCATTTTCCAAATCGAGCTTAATCACCATACCTTTCTCATTTCGCTGACAGCTTGAGTGAACTGCTTCTTGCACCAACACAATATTGTCTAGAATCTTTGTCCCTTTGATGAATCCTCCTTGATTTTCAGGGATGATGACTGGCAGAATTTTCTTGAGGCGATTGGCTATTATTTTGGTAATCAGTTTATAACTAGAATTACATAAAGAGATTTGTCAGAATCTGTTAAAATCGGAGGCGCCTTTCTCTTTCGGGATCAAGGCAAGGAAGGACGAGTTGATGCTGCCTCCAATCTTGGTACAAGTCTGAGATTTCCTGACCATTCTCGGCCATATTTATTGATCAGGCTCAAAGGAGCAGATAAACCTTACAAGAACCCATCAAAGGGGATGTTTATCCGGTTCCATGCAATCCAAAACTTTTTTAAGTTCATCCATGCTGATCGGAGCAGTTAGCATAGCATTATCAGATTCTTGAAAAAATTGAGGAATAAGATCAAATGGATAGGCATAAGGATTGATAGGAGGATATTTAGGGGCAGAGTAGAGATCTTTGAAGAAAGAGTGAGTTTCCTGCTTTATACCTTCAAAATCTTTAACCACTGCATTTTGATGATGGATTTCATTAACAATTTTGAAATGTTTGCGTGCTTCAGCTTGCTTGTGGAAGAAGCTAGAATTTTTGTCTCCGGCTTGTAACCAGAGATTTCTGGACTTCTATCTCCAGAATTATTCCTCATCCCTACTTGCTTTATGGAAGTCTTTCTGCAGTTCAGCTTCTTTATGAAGAAGACCTTGAGAAACATCGATTTTTTCCATTGATAATTGATGGTCAGCAAGGTTTTCAAGGGCCTCCTTTCTTTTGGAGGAGGGAATTTTTAGCCTTCTATCCCACTCCTTGAGCCCTTTTTTTAGACCCCTCATTTTTTCTTCCCACACGAAGAATGGGGAACCATGAACTTGCCTGTTCCAGGCCTCAGAGACCACCTCTTGGAAGCCTTCTTGCTGAAGCCACGAAGGACTGAATCTAAAGGGAATGGGGCCCAGGTTTCCATCCATGGATAGGTCAAGAAGAATGGGCTTATGGTCAGAAGTGATGTTTGGCAAGATTTTGGAGGTGGCCATTAGACCGCAAGTCAAGAAAGAGGACTGGACGAGTAATCTGTCCAATCAGGCTACAATATGACTGGGGCCAACCCTTTTGTTGCTCCAGGTGAATTTCCCAGATGTGGGCTTGATATCCTCCAGATCCCAGCCCAGCATAATGTCTTCTACCCATTCTCTAGCTGGGTCCCGGACCGGGGAGCCACCCTTTTTCTCTTCTACCGCTAGAGTAACACTCAGATCACCTACAATAATAATGTTTTCTGGACTGTGCAATGAGAGATAAGACTGAAGCGAGTCCCAACAAAATTTTTTCTCAACTGGTAAGACCGGAGCATATAGATTGAACATACTTACTTGTTGACCAGATTCTTTGTGGAGGAGCTTAGTGAAAAGCCAATGGGGGCAGCATTCTTCATGAATCAGGTCATAAATGGAGCTATCCCAGAAGGAGGCAATCCCACCTGAGGCGCCTCTAGCACTGACAACTCTCCCTTGCCCTTTATGCCAGAAAGCTTTGCTTGCTTGGAGAAGGTGAAGATCCTCCAACTTTGTCTCCTGGATGAGAAGGATTTCAGGAAAATACATCCTCACAATATCTTTCAGGGCTACTTCTTTCAGCGTATTGCCTAATCCTCTGCAGTTCCAGGAGACGTATTTCATTATTTATTGGCTTGGGAGGTTGTCGCTCCTTTTGGAGCCTTGCCTTGCTTGCGCCTGGATCTTGTATTCATAATTCCTTTGAGAGTTTTCTGGGAGCCTTGGAGGACGTCCAGATAAGTTTTTTCCTCTCTCTGTTTCTTCTTGGATTTCCGACCCCTGGCCGATTTGATGGGGGTGAATTGCGAGCTTTCTGATTCAGAGTCTCTCTCTTCTGTTTCTTCCTCAGATTCAGAGGCAAGACTGATGTGCTCCTAGTTTCCTTCGTTTCCTCCTTGGCCATCACCTGTCGAAAGGATGCTTGTTTCTGCACCAGTGCCTTTTGCTTTCTTTGACTAGTCTTCTGGTTCTTCTTGGGTCCCGATGGTTTCCACATTTTCACCTGAGGAGGAGCCAAATTTTGGAGCTTCTTTGGCCTTTGGTTTGGCCTAGGGCTTCCCCCCTGGCCCAAGATTTTTCTTCTCAGATGGCTTTGGGATAGCCTTTCCCTTTTTGACTTCTTTCCATCCTTCTTCTTCCTCCTTGGATCCTATTGGGGATTTAGGACAATTCCGTTGGAAGTGTCCATGCTCATGACAGGTTCTACATTTGAAAGGCAGTTGCTCGTAGTCCGGCTTTTGATAATGGTGCCAGTCTCCAACTGTGAGTTTAACTGCCTCAGGCAAACCAGCTTCTAAGTCGACTTCCACACAGATTCTTGCACAGGTGTAATGGCCCTTATTATCTGCTTTGTTAATGAATCTGCCCAGCCCATTTCCAATCTTCTGCAGAGAGTGAAAGCTCCAGCAATGGATCAGGAGGTTGTGGAGACGGACCCAGACTGGGACCTCCTTAGGGACATCGACTGAAGGATCGAAGTCTGGGGTCCATTTGTTAAGATACAGACCCTAGTTTCCCATGAAATACATACCATTTCTGAACACCAGGTCTTGATCATCTTTGGTGGTGAATTCGAAGATGAAAAAGCCTCTTCCGACCACATAAAAAATCACATTGTTTTTCAGCTGTGGCCTCCAGTTGCGTTGAATCTAGTCATCAGTTGTTTTTGTAGATGGCCAGCGACCCATAAATTGCCCAACCAACCCTCTGTCACCCAGGGCTAGAGAAATTTTTATCGGTTGTTCCTCTGGCAGGGCTATCTCAGGGATTTCCTCCAATTTTTTGATGAACTTCGGGACTTCAGGATTCGGTCTATTCTTCCCTTTCTGCGATAATAATCGATGAAAATCTTCCTCAAAAGAGGACAGAGGGGTGGGAGAGGGCTCCCCACCCCCTGGCTCACCCATGGCGGCGGCTGTGGATACGCAGCAGTCGAAAACCTACCCAGACGCAGAGCTGTGCGCGCTCTTACCTCTCCGAAAATATTGTGAACCAAGATCTGAAATTTTTACAGGAAGTTAGTCAGGATTTTGGCTTCGCTTTATAAAAATTTCAGTTTCTAAAACTTCGTAGAAAAAAAATTTATAGCGCAAATTCCACAATGAACTATTTTAGATGAAATTCGGGAGCCTGAAAAACCCTAACTTCCAAAGATCATATCTCCGAAAATATTGTGAACTTAGATCTGAAATTTTTACACCACGTAATTTAGGATTTCGGGTTCACTTTGTGAAAATATCAGCTTATGAACCTTCATATAGAAAAATTTATGGCAAAAATTTCACGATGACCTGTTTAGAGCAGCGAAACCATAGAATCCAAAGCTCTGATACCAAATGTTATGAAACCAACTCAAAAAATAGAAGAAAAGGGAGATTAATGCCTTAGAAATCAGCCACTTCGAGGGGGAAATCTCCAATACATTACATAAATGAAAAATTCTTGGATGATACAAATGAAAAAACCTCCTTCTATATATAGGAATCCATGGGATCACAATATAATCCTAGCCGACCTAACAATAATAATGTATGGGCACAATAATAACAATATTGGGGTTACAGGGGTACAACAATAACAATAAGGGGGTTACACTAACAATAATAAGGGACTATACTAGTAATATAGGGACCTAACATGTTGTGGAAAATATCTCCTACGATGCTATCCACCACAAATCCAACACTATAAAGATTTCTTGCCATCACCATTGTTCTGCTCCTCAGATTGAAATCCCTCTCCTCTATTAGATGCATTGAACTTCTTGTGCGGTGTTGCATTCTATTTTTTACCTATATCCCAAGGACTTGTTCACTTCTTATCCCATTTTCCTCTAGTCTTATCACTACCCTTCCAATCATGCTTAGTCTCAGACCTGTGCTTCGATTGCTCATAAAAATGCTTCAACTTTTTGATGGCTTCCTCCAATGATCTAGGCTGATCGAACTCAATCCAGTCTTTGAACGCTACCAGAAACCCACTGATGAATCTTTGAATCTTAGCTTTCTCCTCCTTCAAATAATTCATATACCTCAACAACTCCAAGAATTTTATAGTATACTCCTCATCGGTCATAAATCCCATCTTCAACTCGCAAAACTCCTTTGCCCTATCATCATAGTATCTCTAAGATAGATACTTCTTCCTGAAAAGTCTCTCGAACTGACTCCAAGTCAAATATTCTTCTCGAATTCCTCTGAAATTCTTTACATATTCCCACCGAATGTCTGCTTTACGTTTAATACTAAAGGTAGCTATCATGGCCTTCATGTTCTCTGAGTAATCATGCAACTGGAAGAACTTGTTCATCTCAAGCAGCCAAACTTTTTCATCTTGTGACTTATTCATTTCTCCATCAAATGAAGGTGGCTTTGATTTCTTGAACTCATCTGGAAAACATCCCTGTCACTCCTCCTCTAAGGATGATAGTGATGATGACCATGATACTTGTCTGAACTAGAACTAGACTAAAGCCCATGTCCAATGCCTCGTCTATTAGGTGTATCCAAGAACCTACCATATATGACGATATAATCTCTATTCGACCTATGCCCACCATGAGACCTACTACCATATGATCCATTAGTCCTGTCCTCATGTCCATGACTGATATTAAGTGGTCCCTATCTTTGCAAGTCTAACAAACTCTGAAGAATCACTGCATTGACCTCTGCTTTTTTCTCTTGTGCTCCAGTCAGTCTCTCTTGTGATAGAATTACCCTATCATTATATTCTTTACAACTTCTTATCTCTGCCTTCGAATTTCTCAAGGTGTATGCTATGTGAGGGGAGTACTCATCACTGTGATGCTCATCTGATCTGTAGGGAGAATCACGTGAACTGTAGTCCACCATTTTTCTTGTCATATTTAATCTTCTTCCTACAAATATACCATGTAATCTAAACAAAAATATAAACATAATCTTCATACCTCAGTGAAGTTTAGGGGAGGTTATCTCGTCTGCAAAATCAATCTAGATTAGCATAACATACATATATACACAATGAATTCATGATATTCATCATTTGAACATCAACCTATGCATGAAGACACAAATTCAACAATGACCATCACCATGCATACTTAACACACACATAGACCACAAGAATAATGAAGACATATGCAACTGACATGCATTCATGACAAACACATGCAACAACATCACCAGCTTCTACATAAAAACACAACTACAACAATGGCCATTGTTAGCACTCTGTATTTTCCTTAGGATGAGCAGGAAAATTACAAAGGTAACCACAAACCACTTTCAAAGCTGGGATCTAACCCTTCCAGCTTCATAGAGGACTCTCTCTGTACGATTTAATTTCTGCTTTCAGGATTTTAGGCTGGATATTAGATTTCAAGATAGATTTTTCAAATTTTTGGTTGTAAAATGAAGGAAAATTCCATTGGGCATGGAGTCATTAAAATGCTTGGTAATTAATGACAAAACAACAAAGTATCTAAAACAGGGAGAGGTAGGAAAACTCATGGATATCAAGATATTTTATGTTGTGGCTGAGATGAAGAAAAAGGCGATCAATTAAATATAAAGCATACTTAAATGAATTTTATATTTAATCTCAAAAGAAAACATTTATATTGTTTTAAACAATCCAAAGCATAGTACACTTAAGTAAATTGAACTCTAATATTCTTGCAACAATCAGGAAGGGAAATCCATATGAAAACTCAGAAATAAGAACAATTCAACTTGAGGAAAAACATCACCACAACCTCTATATTTATGAAATTGATTACTTTGAGTAAAGTTCACAACTTACATTAGGGAAGAGCTCTTTTCTTCATACATGATCCAATCCTTTCTAATTCTGATTACAACATATTTATAGACTTTCTATTGAACTAACTTCGGATTCCAAAAAGGAATTGATTACAAAATAATATCTAATAAAGATATATAAATTTGTGAAATAGAACTAAAAAATAGGAATTATGGATTGGTTGTTATGTTGAATCTTTAGAGGAAAGTTGTTACTAAATGCGGCTATATTTCTGGAAAAAAATATAAACAATAAACTAAAGATAAAGACAATCACTGAAAAATTGCAGGAAATTTGGAACCGCTGGAGAATATTCAGCCTTCAAATCTAGAAATTGGTTCATTAATGTTGATCCTCTTCCTTGGAATCTGGAGTGGTTGAAGTCGTATTCACAAAACCTGTTAGCTGCCCTTTCAAACTTGATTAGCTCTGCCATCTGTATCAACTAGTTGTCCCTTTGACTGTTATTTCTGAGTCAAAAATATGAAAATATTGCATGCCTGTTTATGTTTCCACCTAGTTGATCAATGAATTATTTGTATTTTGGAGTTAAACCAAACTTATATGTTGACCTGTTTGCCCATAGTATTTGCCTTCATCATATTTTAAATACTTCACCATTGTCGCAAAATATTTGAGAAGAAAATAATTTGATAAATATTCTCCAAATATTTTGCTTAAACCTGTAAATGAATTTCATAAATAAAATCTCAAAATATTTCCTTCAATGATTTTATAAACCATCCTCTTGTCTTGAACTCCATGTCTTGTTTTTAAAATCCATGTCTTGTTTCCTTGAATTTATATATTGATGAATAAATGGGATTCATAAACATATTTTATAAAATCCATCGACTGATTTCCTTCCCATGGTTTTTAAAATACATGTATTGTTTTGCCATGGTTGGTAAAGTATCTTTTACTTTCCTCTTTTACTCCTGTAAAATCTTTGGATAAGTATTTATCCAAATTTTATGTTATGTGCATTTCTCCTTGTTATACCATAGCAAAAACAATATTTCTCTTCTCTGTAAAATTTCATTTTACCTCATTTTATCTAGCTTCCTTTTACCTCAGTCTTTCACCTGTAAACTCATTTCATAAACATATGAGTGTAAAAGTCTCCTTTCCTTTATCTCCTTTTGTATGAACTTTATAATTACGCTGAAAGGTGTTCTCTTTGCTGGTTTGGGGTGAGAAAACACTTTTCACCTCAGCCAATGAGAAGCCTTTCTTATTGCCCTTCCAGCCAGTAAAATTTAGAAATGTGGCACCTCCTCCAACCAATGAAAATCTTCCATTTGGCCCTATTACCAGATGTTAGTGGTGATTTAAAGTCAATTCTAATTGTCAGCTGTCCTCCAGGAGGTAAGCTGTCCAAGGGTTCATAATCAAGCCACTTTCTTGGAAGGTTATGTATTAAGGCAGGAGAGGCACCAAGAGGGTTTGGAAAAGAGGGTTTTTAGGTTTGTGTTGGTTGTTCTTTGAGAGATTCGAACCATGTTTGAGGTAGTGGTCAAGGAGGAGGTAGAGACCACAATGATTTTGGAATTTGATGTGGGTTTTTAACTTCTCACCGCAAACTTCGCAGATGTAAGGTTCCTATGGCTGTATTATGCCCTTTGCCTCCAGTATATCGAGGTTTTTTCTTTGTTGCCTCTCGATTCGAACCGTGGCGGGACAAAGCTGAAGGTGTGGCGGTTGTAGGAAACCATCTGAATGACGAATCCAAAGGTTTTGTCGATGGACCTGAGCCTGAGAGAGACATCGTAAGGGGGAACACTGTTAGGTGGGTTGTTGTCCAATTCCTAGAAGATGGCTATGTTTCTATTGCCTTTGCTAGTATTTTCATTTAGGGTTTTCATCAACACAACAACAAGAAGGCACTACATTTAGTGCACGTTGGTGAATTATAAAATGACACCATTGGTGCTTAATAATTAGTATGACCCATCTGCGTACTGTGGCCAATAATTTTCCTGTACCTGGCCGTTCAATCTCGAACACATTTCCAACTTATAGTAAGAGAAATTCTACAACTCCTGAGAAGAAATTCTACAGTTTCCCGGAAAAATGGCGCGAACTATGGCATGCTCTAAGTTCAAACCCTCGTTTATTCTTGTTCTTCTATGATTTTCCCTTAATTTGATTGCATGAGAAACAACAAAGGAACATAGACATGAATACCAGAAATAGTCGGCGGTATGCAACCCTCCATTATCTGTATTCAGAGCATCACTGTTAGACGTAGGAGAGAACGCAGCGGCTATGCCCGGACGCTCTGTTTCAGAGTTTCCACCCTACGACGTCCATTACTTCGGTCACGCCGCTTCCAGGTTCAGCAACGACCCCATGTTAATTAACTTTATATATAATACTAGATGGTTTATCATCCCTTTGGATTTTTTATTTAGCTCTGAATGAAATATGCAAGTAACTTCTTCAGGGTTTGCTGGTGACTCTTTATTTTTTTGGTTTTTTGATTTCCTTCCATCTGTTAATAGCTCAGGGTTTGGGGTATGGGTTTATGGATCCATTTCTGAAGTGTTTAGGCTCTAATTTTAAGCATGGAGTCAACTTTGCCTCCTCAGGAGCCACTGCCAGGGATTCTACCATCTTCGGGCAACGGGACAAGCAGCCTTAGATTGTGTTTCTGTTAATGTTCAAATTGATCAATATATCGAGTTTAAACGTGCAACTTTGGGTTCCAAAGACATAGGTGGGTTCATTTAACGTTATATGTTATATTATTTTTTGCAGTATTTTGTTTGGGAACTTGACATGAAATATAGTTCAAGATTGTGTCATATTACTTTTTGCAATATTTTGTTTTGGAATTTGACATGAAATATAGTTCAAGATTGACAGTCTTTCAGTGAAAACACTGTCATATATGTAACTACTCCTTAAAAGATATTTTGGGACAGTAATGCAAAACAGTCCAGATTCAAACTTTATGGGTGTTGTGGTTCGTTTTTAGTTATTATTATTATTTTTATATACATTTTAAAAATTTATCTGTTATTTTGTTTTTAATTATTATTTTAAAGATAATTTGTCATTATTATTATTATTTTTTTAATATAGTAAATAAAATTATTTTTTTGACAAGTAATGTTAGGGACTTTGTGATTTTTTCTTGTTTAAAATGCATTTTTAAATTTATAAATAAATTCAGCATCATGATTAAATTTAACATCATAAAAAAACTATCAAATATTATAAATTAATCAATATACATACCCAAAAATGAATAAGTAATTTTAGGGACTTTGTGATTTTTTCTTGTTTAAAACACATTTCTAAATTTATAAATAAATTCAGCATCATGATTAAATTCAACATCGTAAAAAAAACTATCAAATACTATAAATTAATCAATATACATACCCAAAAAATTCATTTTATCTATTAATTAAACTAATAAATTTTTAAATAATAAATATCCATCCTATACAACATTTAATTCCAAAAGAAAAAATACAAAGAATTTAAATCTTATAGCCAGACCCAACATTTAATAGTATAAGTCTCGCCTACATTTAGTACTAATAGGAAAGGTACAAAATTCAAATTTTACGGCCAGTATATTTAATAGTGGGCATAAAGGTCGCCTTCATCTAGTGCGAATAGGAAAGATAGAGAGAACTTCCAAACCTTAACTTCTAAACTACTGAATGTGATGTGAATTTCATAGCTTTGTGCTGGAAGGGTCAAGTGAGGACATGATTGATTTTGTCTCTGTGAATTTCATAGCTTTGTGCTGGAAGGGTCAAGTGAGGAAATGATTGATTTTGTCTCTAGTAGAGATAACACTCCAAATTTTAGATCTATCTAAAAATATCACTGAAGCAATAATAATGTTTGTAACGAGTGTCAGTAGTATAAGTAGGATCATGATGACATCTTTTGTGAGTGGCTCAAATTAGATATGAAGTGATATTTATTTGTTTACCAAAAGTGAAAGCTTGAAAAAGCTTCTTTATGATAGAGAATAATTACACAACTCACATTCAAGAGTTAATCCAGATTACATATTTACATAATTACATTTAATTTTTCCAGATGCCTTGGACTTTCACTTACCTTAATACCTTACCTTGATACTAGTACAATGCTAAGGTGTTGTCATACTATTAATGCCTTGGATTATCACTTAGCTTACCTTAACACCATCTGATCAGGTGGTTTGAGCTAAATTCATGATCCTCATGTGAGAAATCCAAATGAGGGTAGTTGCAGGTATGGCCAACACCAATTTAAAAGTTACCTCGTTTTCAATACTTATACTCTATCTTCCCTATGAAGACTCACTTCTAGTAGTGAATACAAGGTGAAGGATGAAGTGGATAGTGTCAAGGCATCAGGTTTTGGGTCTTTCAATGGCTCGAGGAGGTCAGTGGATGGGAATCTTCAAGAGTATTAGAATGAGTGGAGGAAGCCTTTGGAATGGAGGGATTTTACATACTAAGTTTTATATCCCCTCGGGTGTCCTAAAGCAGCCTTATGTGTAGAGATTAGTGTTGGTTTATCAAAATCAAGCAATTGGTTTTCTTTATATTAACAATAATCCCCGATTTGAATTTGTAGCACTAATATTGGGTATCTTGGTTTATGATGCCTCAAACTTGAGCGATGTTAATCAGCACAAGCTTCAATTTGTGGAAACCAATATCAATTCGATTTCTAGATGTTTGAGAGGGATTGACAACCATTTATGTATCCTTCTACTCAAATAGGTCAATGAGCGTCACTAATGCGAGCTCTAGTAATGTTTGCTCAACAAACTATCTAGGCCATTTTTCTCTTATTGTTGAATTTGCTGCCCCTTCCTCGAGCCCAACCCTTGCACCCGTTCCAAAAAACATGTCTCAAGTAATGTTTTCTCAACAAATTATGTGATCAATAACATGTCCATTTCATATGTTTTCATCTTCAATGTGAGATTTTTCACCCTTCATGGCATAACAACTATGTTTCATAGTTTAAAAGCCAACAATCCATGTAATCAATAACATTTCCATTTCATATGTTTTCCTCTTCAATGTGAGATTTTGCACCCCATAAGTTAACATTAATTATGTACCCTTACATATAGCACAACATAATTCACGCCTCCTCCTTTCAGCGTTCCCTTGCACCTCTCGGTGCAATTGCTAGTATGTAAGCTTGCTTACATACTTCGCAAACCTTCCTGCCATATATTCATAAGATTTAAATCAATATAAATAATGGTATTTTTATTTTTTTTGGGTGGGTGTAGGCAGTAAATGGTTTAGGAGGGGGGGTCCAAAATGAATGAGAGGATGACTATTGTAAAAAGTGGTAGAGTGAAACAACTTTAATGTATGAAGTGTGGGGTGGGGTCATAAATTTAATTTGACTTTTGGATTTTGACTTATGTATTTATTATTTCTTGACGTATTTAGCATGATAATAAATGTGGTTCCTATAGTTTAGAGATTATGTTGATTTGTGATTTTTAAATTAAGTTTGATATTTTAAATAAATAATTTTATAAAAAATATAATTTTATATATTTTATAAAATTAAATCTCATTTAAAATAAAAAACTATTAAAAATAACTTAGAGACATTTCATCCTTTAGATAAATAACTAGACAAACATACTTTGATTACCTATATTATAGGACCCTAACAGTGACTCCAATGGGGATGGAATCCTCCCTGTGAGGTGCCAAGAACACCGTAGACTAGTAGCCCGATTCATTGGGTTGATCCCAAATCTACAACATGCTATACCCTGAAACCATTGCAACTGAAACCCAATTGGTAATATGTTCCATTCCTCAAACTGAACCAAATCCATTCTTCAAACTGGAATTTGAATTGTACACTGAAAACTAAAAACTAAAAACTCTGTTGCAAATTGAAGCTGAAAAGAATGCTCAAGGTGTTGAGCTTATTCATCACACTCCTACTCACTTTAAATGATCCACAAGATGCTTTATCAAGTGAAGTAAAAACACCAATGTAACCATGAAAGTAAATGGCTTGATGACTGGACTTTGATTTCATTTATTTTAAATAAAAAGGATTTTTTACAATTGGAAACTCAAAATTTAACCAAAATTGATAATCATAATCCATAAATACAAGAAAATCGATCTTCCTTGATGATTACAACAAATTGGACAAAGGGTCTTGGAGATGATGAAGTCCTTCACTTGGTCGATCCTTCTCAAATTTCAATGCAACAATTTGTTCTTTCCTATCATCAAGATTAGAGACAAGGTTTGTGTGTTCTTGTAGTTCTTCAATTGAGCCACATATTACAAATGTCTACATCCATGGGGTCTAGAACAACCTACTCTTCATTATCCTCTTGTAACTGTGGAGTATTGATGCCATTATCTAGCTCACTGCTCTCATGAATAATATCTTCCTCATCATTTAAAATGAGCTCACGGTTTTGAATTTCCATACATATGACTTCAGAAATATGAACTTGACAAGCTTCTTTTTGAAATGAAAATTTAGAAAATGAAAATTCTGAAGAAAACTCAAATGAAAATCCTCATCCATATGTTGGTTTCTTAAAATATAAACATTTTCATTAGACCCAAGGAACAAAACATGAGTTTCCAAATCAAGATCCTGACTATATTCATCCTTATCATGATCACATAAAAACTTGCATGCTTGCTACAAATTTTCATCAATTTCAGTGGATAGAACGTAACTATCATCATTAAATTTCAGTTCTTTTTCATATTCAGCCAAGGGAATTAGTACTTGCTCGAATTTATCTTGAATTTCATGGCAAGTAACTTCTAGTATATGTTCTTGATGTTGAGATGAAAAATCATAAAGGGCTTCCTTAATTTCATCATCCATACACTACTCATCATGAATATCAATTCCCAAATGTTGCAGAAGACTGTCAAAATCTCCACAGAAGGTTTCAACCAACACTATAAAAGAGTAATTGTCTTTATAGTTCTTACATAATACTGTGTAGAAGTCTTTAAGGGAATAAATGATAGCACGAGACAATCCTTCATACCAAGAACGTGATTTTCTTCTAAAGTTACCATAAACATCCTCATTAAACAATCCTCATGAAAATCAACTCCTAGTCTATGTATGTGCATATGAAATTTGATCAAATGAAAGGCAACATCATCTTCGTTTTCATCTTTGAATTTTGGCAAATATGAATTTCAATTTATATGAGGCATATTATTTGGAAATCCTATAATATGATCTTGATTCATGGTAGCATACCTTTTGGATTGAGAATTCATCTTGAAAACATGGAAACACTAGTGGAACTTGAAAATTTGGATTCTTCTTGATTGGAGTCGCCAAGTGAAAAGTACATCCTTCTTGTGTCTGACTGTTTTCCACCATCAAAGATCAGATATGAAACTTGATAGTCTTTCCCGGAGAAGATAAAAACTTCTTCCCCAGTATGGTCGCAAAAATGTTAGCACTTCATATTTTTCATAGGATGAGGAGGAAAATGACAAAGGTAACAACAAACCACTTTTAAAGGTCCCTTCCATCTTCGGAGACGACTCTCTCTGTATGATTTAATTTCTACTTTCAGGATTTTAGGCTAGATATTAGAGTTCAACATAGATTTTTCAAAGTTTTGGTTGTAAAATGAAGGAAAAGCACATTAGACATGGAGTCATTAAAATGCTCAGTAATGAATGACAAAATAATAGAGTAGAAAAACTCTTGGATCTTAAGATATTTATGGTGTGGTTGAGATGAAGAAAAAAATGATAAATTAAATATAAATCATACTTAAATGAATTTTATATTTAATCTCAAAAGAAAACATTTAGATTTTTTTAAACAAGCCATAGCAGAGTACACTTAAGTAATTCAACTCTTAATCTTCTTACAATAATCAAGAAGGGAAATCCATATGAAAACTCAGAAAGAAGAAAAAATCAATATGAGGAAAAACATCACCATTTGTTTGACACAAAAATCTAGGAACAAAATTGCCTCTGTATTTCTGAAATTGATTACTTTGAGTAAAATTCACAGCGTATATCATGGTAGAGCTCTTTTCTTCATACATAATCCAACCCTTTCTAAGTCTTTTCAAAACATATTTATAGACTTTCTATT
The DNA here is from genome assembly GCA_034641835.2 of Pinus albicaulis. Taxonomy (NCBI): domain Eukaryota; kingdom Viridiplantae; phylum Streptophyta; class Pinopsida; order Pinales; family Pinaceae; genus Pinus; species Pinus albicaulis. The sequence continues at coordinate 1,352,438,699 of CM076582.1, read as the reverse complement.
GAACTAACTTCTGATTCCAAAAAGGAATTGATTACAAAATAATATATAATAAAGATATATATATATATATATATATATATATATATATTTCTGAAATAGAACTAAAAAATAAGAATTATGGATTGGTTGTTATGTTGAATCTTTAGAGGAAATTTGTTGCTGAATGTGGCTATATTTCTAGAAAAAATCTGAAGAATAAACCGAAGATAAAAACAATCACTAGAAAAATGCAGGAAATTTGGAACCACTCGAAAATATTCACCCTTCAAATATGGAAGTTGATTCATTAATGTTGATCCTCTTCCTTGGAATATGGAGTGGTTGAAGTTGTATTCACAAAACCCGTTAGCTGCCCTTTCAAACTTGATTAACTCTGCCACCTGTATCAATTAGTTGTCCCTTTGACTGCTATTTCTAAGTAAAAAATATGAAAATATTCTATATGTGTTTATGTTTTCCACCCAGTTGATCAATGAATTATTTGTATTTTGGAAAACAAACTTATATGTTTACCTTTTTTCCCATAGTCTTTGGCTTCATCATCTTTTAAATACTTCACCGTTGTTGCAAAATATTTGAGAAGAAAATACTTTGATAAATATTTTCCAAATATTTTTCTTAAACCTGTAAATGAATTTCATAAATAAAGTCTCAAAATATTTCCTTGAATGATTCTATAAACCAACCTCTTGTCTTGAAATCCATGTCTTGTTTTTTAAATCCATGTCTTGTTTCCTCAATTTATATATTGATGAATAAATGAGATTCATAAACATGTTTTATAAAAACCATCGACTGATTTCCTTCCCGTGGTTTTTAAAAATGATGTCTTGTTTTGCCATGGTTGGTAAAGTATGTTTTACTTTCCCATTTTATTCCTCTAAAATCTTTGGAGAAGTATTTATACAAATGTTATGTTCCATGCATTTCTCCTCTTTATACCATAGCAAAAACAATATTTCTCTTCTCTGTAAAATTTCAAGGCATTTAGAATAGGGAAGTTTATGAAGTGCGGGGTGGGTCATAAATTTAATTTGACTTTTCGATTTTGACTTGTGAATTTATTATTGCATGACATATTTAACATGATCATAAATGTGGTTCCTATAGTTTAGAGATTGGGTTGATTTGTTATTTTAAAATTAAGTTTAATATTTTAAATAAATAATTTTATAAAATTATAATTATATATATTTTATAAAATTAAATCTCATTTAAAATAAAAACTATTAAAAACAACTTAGAAACATTTCATCCTTTAGATAAATAACTGGAAAAACAGACTTCGATGACCTATATTATAGGACCCTAACACCCACTGCCATGCATACACATCAAGCACATGTACAACCTTCATGCATGCATGACAAACACATTTCGCCCATCTAGTCCAAGTGTTGAACCTGGGAAAAGAGAATGAAAACCCACTCTGATACCACTCTGTAACACCCTCCTCCCAAACTCACCCAAGCTTACCGGTCCACCGAGGTAAATACGTGATGAAGAGTTAATATGATATGACTCAATCTCCTAGGTACAATTAAGGAAGTGGAGTCAATAAACCTAAACTAAATTGACCTTCCTCAAGAGCTATAGGACCCCGTGGAGCTAACTAGCCACTCTAGATGCCCAACCCCTGAGTTAACTTGCTTTTTCACTGACTCGGACTCTTAGTCGCTACCATGACAAGGCAAGAAATTGATTGTAAGCTTCTAGTCACTCCCATAAGCCTGCATCCCAATGAGTATAGAATAATTTACTTAACTATGTGTTAGCGACCCCCAAATCTGAGCCACTTTGTCAGGGCTAAGACCCATACCTCTGCCCATATCTTAATGAAACTCTAAAAAATGAAAAATAACAAAGAGACAAGGCCTGTAATGCTAAACTTGAACAAGGACTTAACCTGACCCATCACAACCACAACAAGTAGTTCGTCAAACACATCATGAACAAGTAATGTACATGTCATATTTACAAATCTGGACACAGGGGTCTCATACTTATCTAGGAATCATCAAGAAGGTATGATTCCCTCTCACAATAGTCGCAATATCATATATTATGTCATGCATTCATTAACAATTCATTTACTAACCAATAAAAGATGAGAGCCATAACTCAAGTCTGTCATAAAACCATGCTTATAACCAACATATAACCAAAATAATATTAGTAATGGAACAACCATCAAAACCACATAATAACAAGTATAAATTACTTAAAGCAATACTTTTTTTCTAGGATGATCTTAGACATCAAAATTTCAAATGACCTTAAAAAAAATGACCATCCATCTCTTAGAATTTCATTTCTACTATGCAAGTGTCTTCTTATTTTAAAAGTTATCACACATTGGTAAATGGAAAAATCCCACATTGGTTAGAGATAAGACTCAAATCAACATATCAAAATATGAGCTTTAATATCCCAATGGAAATAGACATGAGGCTTCTACTAACACAAATTGATTAGTAAAATTGATTGAATGACTATGATGTGACTATGTTTATGAAATATTAATACTTTAAAGAAGTCCAACATTCAAAAGAGAACAAGAATGATTCAACAAATCATGGCCTACTCTCCTTTTGAAGAATGAGAATAAAAGAGTCTTGTATTCAAAAGAGAGCAAGAATGATTCAACAAATCATGGCCTACTCTTCTTTTGAAGAATGATAATAAGAGAGTCTTATACTTGTGTGTAAGTCGAGCTTCCTCTGTCTTGCTACAACAAGGAAATTTCCATTTACATACTTGATTTATAGCTCAAACAACACATATGCTTAGTAGAGATAGAGCAGGACTGGGACCATGACTTACATATATGGTAGGTTTAAGCTTTCTCGTTCTCCCATTTCATTCTTATTATGTTGCACGGATTAGATATATAATTTTTTTTATTTTTATTTTATTTTATTAATTTACCATCTATTGAACTACTAAATTATAATTTAAAATCATTGAATTTCAGGCAACAATATGTGGTTATGAAAATAGACAAATTATAAGTTCATTATTTGTTGATATGATCGTGACTATCTATAGTTGAGTCTAATATTTTCTTCTATGTATGGATGCATAAACAACTAATGAATTTTCCGGTTTGAGAAGTTGGAGATGAATAAACAAATGTAGTGAATTAATGAATTAATTGTTGTAAAGTTTTTGTTTTGGCGTGTGAAGTTGGCATCATTCTGATGATGTATGCCATTGGTGGAATTTTTGGAAAAATAAGTTGATTTATCAAATGTAAAGGAATATTGATGAGAATTTGAGATTTTTTGTTAAAGAGTACCATGTTCTTTTTTGTGGCCAAGATGTATTATGTTAAGGAACAAATAATATATATGATTTATTTAAACAATTTAAGTGAGATTCCTCGTTGGAAAGGAAATTTGCAATTTTAAGTGGGATCCCTCATTGGACTGAAATTTGCAATTATTTGGCATGAATGCCTCATCTTGAGTGGGTCAATACATTCACTGTGAAGTTAATATATAAATAAGCCTAGGGAGTTTCCTCAATGTATTATTGGCTTCACCCTTATGTTATAGTACATCTTAACTCTGTTATTATGTTAAGGAAGAAATAATATCTATTATTTATTTAAGCAATTCAAGTGGGATCCCTCACTAGACTAGAATTTGCAATTCTTTGGTATGAATGTTTCACCGTGAGTGGGTTAATATATTCACTATGAAGATAATGTATGAAGCAGCCCATTATTTTTAGATATTGGAGTTTCATAAATGCATTATTGGCTTCACCCTTGTGTTACACTATATCCTAATTCTGTGAACACTTTTTCACAATTTAAGCATTCAAAGAACAAAAAGCATTGAAATTGAGGCTCTTTGTAAGATTAAGATGGATTATGGGTTTATTGTTCATTGAAACAAATTTTGAAGTAGCTTAAGATGTTAGAACAAATTTTAAAATAGCTGGGACAAAAATGATATAAAGAGTCCCTTTTCCCATCAAAATAAGATAGATATTTATTGCTTGTTAGAAAAAACTTTAAAATAGCCAAGGCAAAAATGATATAAAGAATAAGTCACATTGAAATTTTTGTTTCACATTTAATCTCTTTAAAGTTTGAAAAGTGAAAATATATGTATTGTTCATTAGAACAAACTTTAAAATAGCCAAGGCAAAAATGATATAAATAATAAGTCACATTGAAATTTTTACTTCACATTTTATCTCTTTAAAGTTTAAAAGATGGACCTATATTATGGATTTTTGTGTTTATTTTACCTTATTGTAATTTGCACTTGAAGATTTTGATTTCCTTGTAATTTAAATTTTGAAGATAATTTGTACCAAGTTTATTTAACTATAATTTTGTTGATTGGAGTAGAGAAAAAGTGTTATGCTTGCGAATGTGGTAAGATTAACAGATAAACCCATGAGACAACCACTTTCACTGCCCCTATACAATTCTCATGTAACACTACCCTTTGTGTTGCTAGTTATTCCTGCAAAAACTAGATTGTCTACCACTACCTTTCTATCTCAGGTTCACCACTACCCTTATACAATTCCCAAGCTCTTGCCCTTGGTGATTGAGTAAAAAATCAAGTCTTTCAACAACTACCTCCCCAAATTCTTAAATAAGAGTTTTAAAAACATATTTAGTTTCTCAGTTTGTTAAGTATTCCCATTCAACCAAAGCGAGATATAGGCTTCATCTGTGAGATATGGTAGATTTTCATTATCATATAATTGAGAAGGGCATCGAATCTCAGTCATCGGAGGTCAAAACAAAGATGGAAATCAGTGAGTAAATGGGACTAGATGATACCTGATCCAAATATGATCCTGGAATTGGATATGAATGGTCAATCTAAACAAGAGGTGTAGGACTTGGATGAAATGCCGAATGCATTAGAAGAAACTAAATTACATAACAATCATGGCAACAAGGCGATTTTGACATTCCAATGCAAAATATACAATAAGCAAAGGTGGTAAAACTATAGGGTGCAACAAAGAAGGATAACATTTTTTTTTCCAGAAAGGAACCAAATGTTGCAAAAATAACTCATTGTCTTAGCAGCCTCTCTATATTATCTGCTAGTCAAATGACAACATATATGCTAAATTTATTATTTTGTTTCCTACTGATCTTCTAGTCAAATATCTACTTATAGACTAAAATTATTTCTTTTGTTGTCTTTACTTATCTTTTGGTCACATGTCTACTTAAATGTTAAAATTATTTCTTTTGCTTCCTTCACCTTTAAGATTTGTACATAGATTTTGTTTATGGGGTGAAAAGCCTACATATAGAGTTTTGTTTCTATGGTTTTGTCATAGTCTCCCCTACTAAATATTAAGGTTACAATACACCGTATAGTCCTAATGTTGGTGACTTGACAATGTCCAATTAATTTAAAAAGACTTCTATGTTAAATGTTGAGTCATTGCAAATTCGAAAAGAATCCAAGAAAGGTAGTGCAAATAGCTAGATCTAAAAAAACCCTAAGCAAAGTAATAATAGAATTTATGAATCCAAAATTGAGGATCGAAAACAAAGTTGAACGAGAATAACCAAATCTCAAGAAATTGGAAGGAGCTCTTACCAAGACAATCCATTAATATGCCAAGCTTAGAGGCAAGGAACTAGGCATATTTCAAAGATTGCCAATGTTTGGCATGATAATCCATTAAGATACCAAGCCTAGAGGCCAGGAACAAATTAGTAAATTTGAAAGATTTGAGAGTGCTCGAGAGTGCTTTGATTAAATTTTCTATTCGAGTATAACTTGATTTGGTAGAGTATAACAAGCAATTGTAGACATTTTCTATTAGCGTATAACTTGAAAGTGCTTTCCTAGGCATACGTAGGAGGTTATTATAAGGTAAGTCCAAAGTAGTATTTTGGTCAAGTTCAAACATTTTTGTAGGGGGTTAGTCCTCCAAAGAAGCTACAGGTTGACATATAAGTAGTATAGTTGGAAAGTGGTGCCTCAACAATTTATCAGATTTGGATCATGGACCTAAGTGATAGCTCAAAATTCAAAGTGTTCGGAAGTGTGCCGAACCTAAGCGATCGGATAGATCTTGTATTCCTAATTTCGGTGTCGTGAACGGTTCAAAAAACTGACACCGTATGAAGAAGTTATCGTAGTTTGAAAAGTCCAGTAAACTGCAATTTTTGGACTTTGACCAAGTTTTACTGGAATTTGGAAAATTTAAAAAAGAGAATATTCCATTCAGACCAATCACGTTATGCCAAGTGGCAGATTGTCATTCGACAAGGGATTGTACGTTGGATTTTCGGCCAATGAAAAGGCGACACGTGTCCCCTGGATTGCGTACCAAAATTTGTTGGACTCCGCTGGGATCAATCCGGTGACCACTCACCTGCAGCACCTGTGCCTTACGTGCTATGGTAGTTCTTATTAATATATGTCATCGCGTTGGTGTTAACGTGTTATGGTTTCATATTCGGGGGTCCGGAGGGGCCAACCCCTCCCCATAGGACCGTCGGCCCATGACCAGACGTATGGGCTTAGCCCTAACCACTAGCCAATGATAGTTTCGCATGTCATATGATAACGGTTATAGCCCATCCCGCTGACAGTTTCGGTTAAGTTCCGCTCCAAGTTTAAATTAACCGCAGAGCTCGGTCATCTGCCCACACTAACCGTTAGAAATTTAATGCTGCAGTTAAGACCTCGCGGATAATCTGGCGGGTGCACTAAAATTTCGGAATTTCCAAAATTATTTGCAGTTAAACTTCAGTTCTCCAAATTTGGTGGAGGATTTTTAGGGGTCATTGGGAAAAATGAGTTTAGGCTCTATCTTGAGCTAAATTCGACCAATTTTGGAGTGCCAATAATCAATTTCAACTATCTCATACATTAAAAACTCATTGGTAAGGTTATAGAACCACCAGAGGACTTTTGAGCAGGTTTTTTCTTTAGAGAAGTTCTAGGGGCCACTAGGGCCACCATGGGCCAACAACAGTTTGAGGCTTAGCCAGTGCCGCTATAGGCCTTTTTCAACAATCCAATAGTTAATTTTGGATGTTTTAGACATTCTGGAACTAATGGTGTGGGTTTTAGAGCATGTAGAGGACTTTTGAAGGTCGATATGCTTTGATGAATTTCCAGGGGTCACTAGGGCCAGTAAGTGCCAACAGCAGTTCGAGGCCTAGCCAGGGTATCTATAGGCCTAATTCAGTAAACCAATAGTCATTTATGATTGTAATGAGAATTCTAAATCCAATGGAGGAGTTTAAAAAATATTTTGAGGAATTCTATAGGTAAATAACCCACAGATAAGTTTTCTTTGACCCTAGAGCCAAGGGATGCCACCAGGTGTTGGAGGTGAAACCAGAGCAGCTGGAGGCAAATCTCAGCGAACCAATAGTATATTATGAATATTTTTGACATTCTGAATCCATTGAATGGATTTTCAGAGTCATTTGAAGACTTCTAAAGGTCGATAACCTACAGGGAAGTTTTGGGCAGCCTAGAGCCAACTATGGAGGGAGGCCTAGATTGGGGATGCAGTGCTCATTTTGAGCAAATGATCAGTCCATTTTGGAAGTATAATATGTTCTGGAGACAATAGGTGAGGTTTCAGGGACATAAAAATAATTCTAAGGGAGTTATTTCCATATAGAAGCTCAATGTAGCTCAAGAGCACCGACAGAAGGAATCAAGTCTAAGGGAGCCTAGATCTGTTTTCAGAGTGATGACAACCATGATAGGGGTATAATGGTATTCTAAACCCATTGGTTCATTTTAGTTAACCATTGGAGTTGATTTTGTAACTTGTAAAAGAAAATTTTCCATAATCCCAAAGAGCCAAGTCAAGATGACAAGAGCTCAAGGAGACGTAGCCCACGATATTCGGGTGAACTCCTAGATTAAATTTGCTATTATGTGTTGATGTTTATTTGCTACATTATATGGTTTTTGCACATGTTTAATATCAACAAAAACAAATGGACTTAAAGCACTTAAACAATTAAAAAACATACACCCATTTCAAGTATAAATTCCGCAAAAAGTCAAGTATAAGCTAGATCTTTTATTTGTTTAATTGAGTGGGAGGTTATTGAAAAGCATAACAAGTTATCCAACCAATTTTCAGATCAGGTTGGTATCAGAGAAATAGTTTATTTCTTGAGAGAGCACTAAGTTGCTTGTTATGACTTGAAAGGTGTTTGTAGTTAAAGGATTTGACTGTTTGCAAATTGACTGTTGTTTGAGTTTGCGAGAGGTGAAGGGAAAGCTAATGATAGCTAAGTACAGAAGAGGAAAAGAAGGAATAAGGGCTGAAGTCATCTTCCTTACCCAAAGGACCTTAAGGCAACCCTTGAACCACAACAAGGATTGTTTGCAAAAGGTTGCTTGAAGAAGAGCTTGTCTCTACAACCATTTTGTTTTGAAGCTTTGTGAATTTTGTTGAAGTTATTTTGTTCATTTTCATAATGAAAACTTCATCAAGTGAGGTTTCAAAATCCTCCTCCTTCACAAGATTCTTCAATGAAGACATGAAGCGAGACTTCTACATCTTGAAGGATATGATGCAAATTCTGTTTGAAGATAGAAGAGAAAGCACTAGAATTCATGAGCAATTGATTGCTATGAAGCAAGAGAAGGAAGAAATTCTTCAAAGAATGCATGAGATGGAGATGCAGCTCCATCAAGCCCAAGAGGCTTTAACCAAGAACATGCGTGAAGCATAGGTAATTCACTCAAATTTTTTTACAGTTTCCTCTTCAGATAGATGTGTTGGTTCATTTGAAAAGCACACTATAGGTATAGGGTCCAAATTAATGTTTAAAATGGGCTATGAAGGCAAGGGTTTAGGCAAACATGCACACAAGGCATGATTGATCCTATTTTGGTTGAGGAACGAACTAAGAATTTTGGTCTTGGTTATGTTCAATCTAATGGTGAAAAATCTAAAGCCATGAAGGCACATGAGGAAACTTCAAGAAGAACTTTTGTCGCAAGTTATAAACCACAAACATGTCAAGTTTGTTTTCAATTTTATTGCCATTGTTTGAAGCCTATGTTGCAGCAATATGTGTGTAGACATGCATCTTATGGCAAGCATGAGAGTTCGGATAGCTATCAAGACAAGAACGCTGGTGTTAGTCTTCAATGTAGAAATTTGCTGAATAATGATTAATTATCCACCGAGACTATCCTGATCACATATCAATTCGAATTCATATGCAACACATAATATCTTCCACTCAGATCATCACACATGCGGAAATAAAACAAGCGATAGCACATCAATTCATCATACACATTAACACAGTATGTATGGGGAAAGCTTATAGCTGAAAACCCCGCAGCTATTGTTTATATTATAATGGAGAAAACATGTAACAAAATCAGTACAATACTCCTCACAAGTACTCAGTACTATCTCATGAAGTTACACACAAACTAGCTTGGTTTTGAACAAGTCACAGGTTCAAAACACATCCACTAATTGCCTGCCTCTATTGCGCAATCATGGCTTGTCTAAATAGAGATCCAAGGTTCGAATCTCCTTGGCTTGACAGCGCAATCATCATGGGAAATTTCCTCCAAGTGTGGTGCAAATCTCATGCACAACTGATGTCACAACTGATAGCTGTACTCACCCTTTCATCTACCTCTTTCACTGGTCTCCACTGAACTGTCCATGCATTGTAGTGAACTGATGTGTTCTTGAGTTGAATAATGAGTTACTAATTAGTGAATTAAATAATATTTAATTCACTCCACTCATTACTAGTTGATTATCTAGTTAAACTAATCTCAACTAGTTCAACTAAGTTAAACCGAACACAACTCCACAAACTGTCTCATCAACTCCACCAAACTTCTGCCACTGAAGTCCTAACTGAAGTCAACCATGCATGAGCTCACCAAACCCCTAGGAATAGTGTAATTCCTCTATCAGATGCATGAGCCACTTCCAAGGCTCGAACTAAAGTGCTCCAAGAGAGTAAACTGAAGTTTAGAGTCCAAATATTATTAAGGGTAAATAATATTTGACTTCCCTATTTTTAGGATAGGCGGTCTAAAAATAGACTTCGACCTATAGGTCCAAAAATAGAGGTCCATCTATTTTTACCAACATGACCAATACTCCAAGAATAACATACTGCAACCCTTGGACCATGCTCCATATGTCTAAAAATAGACATAGTCTAAAAATAGACTTTGCGCCAAAATTTTCCTGCGGGCCCACTTAGTGAAGGCGATTTCATTTCACTAAGCTCCATCATCTTGCTGCATTTTCAACACTCCCTCTCATAAAGATATGGATTATCTACAACCCCTATCCTGCCTCTGTGGAATTCAAACTTGCTCCTGGTGAGCGCCTTCATCAGGATGTCGACATCTTGATCTTCCGTGGGAACATATGAAAGCATCATGATTCTCCGCTGAACACAATCTCTGATATGATGGTACCTGATGTTGATGTGTTTGGATCTATCATGAAATACTGGATTAGCCGAGAGTTTAATGCAACTCTGGTTATCACAGTAAATCACTGTAGGCTCTAAATGCAACCCGAACAATCCAACGAGGATCTTCCTCATCCAAATAGCCTCGCATGCAGCCAAGCTAGCTGCCATGTACTCGGCCTCTGCTGAACTGAGTGCCACGGATCTCTGCTTCCTGCTGTACCAGGAAACTGCTGTCGACCCAATGCTAAAAACTCCTCCAGAAGTGCTCTTCCGGTCCGTTGGGCTCCCTGCCCAATCTGCATCAGTGAAGCCAGAAAGCTTCGCTCCATCCTCCTGTTTGTACCATAGACCATATCCCGATGTGCCTCTAATATAACGCAATACATGCTTGCCTGCCTTCCAAAAGAGCTTGGTAGGCTTAACCATAGCTTGCGAAAGCTGGTTAACTGCATAGCATATATCGGGTCGTGTATTGACCGGATACATAAGCGACCCCACCAACTGTCGATAGACAGTGGCATCCACTACCTCTACTGAAGTAGCATCCTCCTTCCTCCAACCACCAGGAAGAGGAGTGTCAATAGGCTTGCAGCCTTGCATGTTGAACCTCTCCAGAATCTCCCGGGCATACTTTCCCTGAGAAACAAACAGTCCTCCGCTGCGCTGCCAAATCTCCAATCCCAAGAAATAATGAAGGATGCCCAAGTCCTTCATCTCAAACTCTCGTGCAAGATCCTCCTTGCATGAAAGTATCAACTGCTCATCGCCCGTCAAAATCATATCATCTACATATAGTACAATGATCAACAGCTTCCCCTCCACCACAATCTGGTACAAGTTAGGATCCGCCTCACTCTTGGAGAATCCAAGCCCGGTGAAGTAGCTGTCTATCCGAGTGTACCAAGCACGAGGTGCTTGCTTCAGCCCGTACAGTGCTCTCTTGAGTCGGCACACATGCGACTCGCTGCTGAAGATCTCAAAACCTTCAGGCTGCTCTATGTACACTTCTTCCTCAATAACTCCATTGAGGAACGCAGTCTTCACATCCATCTGATGAATGTGCCACCCCATCTGCGCTGAGAGAGCAAGGATCGTTCGTATGGAAGAGTACCTTGCGACAGGTGCAAAAGTCTCCTCACAGTCAATCCCCTCGATCTGTGAGAAGCCACGGGCGACAAATATCGCCTTGTACTTCTCCACACTCCCGTCAGCCGCCTGCTTCACCTTGTAGATCCATCGCGAACCTACAACTGATTTCCCAACCGGTCTTGGGACAATCTCCCATGCACTGTTCCTGATGATCGAATCATATTCTTCGATCATGGCATCAACCCATGCGGGTTCCTCCACAGCTTTCTCAAAAGAGGATGGCTCTGTCACAACACATTGACTCATAAGAGCCATGTATCCAGTGTACCGATCCGGTGACTGTCTCTGTCTGCGCTGTGCTGTGGGTGGTCCTACAACCTTCTCTGCATCCCGAGCCAGTCGCTCAGCTTCTGTAGTGCGCATGCGCCCTCTGATGGTTGGCGCTGCCTGGGTGGTTTCTTCCACCTCCTGAACCTCCTCTTGTGGCTGATCCACATCAGGAAGCTCCTCCTTAGGAACTAACAGCTCCTCATCTGCATGCAAGTGTAGCTCCCTCTCAAGCGAACACTGCATGGCTTTCTCCTCCTGAAATTTTATATCCCGTCGCACAACAGTCTTGCGACTGTCTGGCACATACACACGATAGTTGTGAGGTGTATCAGTGTACCCCACAAATATTCCAACCTCAGCAGTTGGATCCAGCTTCCTTCTCGCATCCTTCGTCACATGCATGTAGACAGGAGAACCAAAAATCTGCAAATGGGAAATATTAGGCCTCTTGCCAGAATAAGCCTCCTTCGGTGTACTCATGCCAAGAACCTTGTGAGGACAACGGTTCTGCACATACACTGCTGTATTGCATGCCTCAGCCCACAAGTGAAGGGGTAGGCCCTGATCATGCAACATCGCCCGTGCAGCACCCACGATCGTTCTGTTCTTCCGCTCAGCCACCCCGTTCTGCCGTGGGTTATGGGGTGCGATGAGCTCTCTCCGAATCCCTTCTGCGCTGCAGAACTCCTTGAATTCAGCCGAGATGAATTCACCACCGTTATCACTCCTTAGAGCGATCACCTTCTTCCCCGACTCCTTCTCGACCAGTGCTTTAAACTCACAGAACTTCGCGAATGTATCGCTCTTCTTCTGCATGAAGAAGATCCAGCACTCTCGAGAGAAATCATCAACAAAGATCACATAATACCTGTGCTTTGCTGTCGAAGCAACTGAGAAAGGACCACACACGTCTGTGTGAACTCTCTCAAGGATCGTCGTGGCGCGACTATCCTTCTCGTGAAAGGTGGCTTTCACATACTTCCCAAAGGTACACCCCTTGCACTGATCTGACTGCGCAAGAGTGCCCTTAGGAAGCCCAGTAGAAATCTGTTGCAGTATCTTCAAATCTCCATGGTGAAGGTGGCCCAATCTCCTGTGCCACAGTTCGCCCTCATCATCCCGGCTCACCACTTCTCCCATCACACTTGAAACCAAGCTTTGCGATCGAGTGAAAAGATCAGCTGTTGTGAAGCCAAAGCCTCTCCATCTATGAATCTTCAGCTTGCTTGTTTTTATTCTTCTTTGGACAATTGGTAGCATAATGTAAAGTGATCATGGCGGTGAAAACACTTCACTTTCGCATATCCACCTTCTTTCCCTTTGCACCCCGAGAATGAGAAGTTTTCTTACCCTTCCCCTTCTTTTCTTTGGCAGCAAAAGCAATTTCTTGTGACATCTAACACAGTGAATCCATCCGTGCGTCCTCCTTATCTCCTCCTGCATGAGATCCGCCCCAAGGCGCTCCCATCCCGGCAGCTTCTCCCGACCATTGACACTATCTTGATATGAGTGCCAAGCCTTCGGAAGACCAAGGAGAGCCAAGTCGACCATGTCCTCATCTTCGACAGTCACCCCCACACTTCCCAGCTCATCTCTGCATTGAGTGAACTTCGTGAGGTATTTGGCGATACTGTCGCCCTTCTCCATCTTGATGTTCCCGAGCTTATCTTTGAGCGCCAGCTTCCTTTGGTCGCTCTTACTCTGGAATAGATCCGTCAAAGCTTTCCACATTAAATATGGAGAAGCCTTTCCATGCAGGTTGGATACAATATGATCCTTGACGCCCTCCAACAGGATCCTTCGACATTTCGCCATCTTCTTTTTCCATGCTTCGACTTCAGTAGGATCAGTGGGCCTTTGGACATCCGTATCCACGAACTCCTTCAGTCCATTATCTTCTAATACTGCCTCCATGCGATCCTTCCATGCAACATAATTCGAACTGCCTTCAAGAGCATATTCGAGTCGCAAACCGTTGAAAGACATTTTCAACACCGGCACCAAGAAAACAAAACTGCTGCAAAATTTCGAATTCCACCTCAAAGCTCAACCGCTCTAGATCTGCGAGAACAAATTATTTCTAGCACAGAGATTGACTGCAAGGGGCATTTACCAGACCTTTCACTTTCCGAAGAAAGATGAATCCGGAGGCTACCTGGCCCGCATGCAGACTCTGTCTACCGAAATAAGTTTGTAATCACTGTGATGATCAATATCTGCTTCAATAGCTCCGATACCATGTAGAAATTTTCTAAATAATGATTAATTATCCACCGAGACTATCCTGATCACATACAATTCGAATTTATATGCAACACATAATCTCTTCCACTCAGATCATCAAACATGCGGAAATAAAATCAAGCGATAACACATCAAATCATCATACACATTAATACAGTATGTATGGGGAAAGCTTATAGCTAAAAACCTCGCAGTTATTGTGTATATTATAATGGAGAAATCATGTAACAAACTCAGTACAATACTCCTCACAAGTACTCAGTACTATCTCATGAAGTTACACACAAACTAGCTTGGTTTTGAACAGGTTACTGGTGCAAAACTCACCGCCAATTGCCTTGCCTCTATTGCACAATCATGGCCTATCTAAATAGAGATCCAAGGTTCGAATCTCCTTGGCTTGACAGCGCAATCATCATGGGAAATTCCTCCAAGTGTGGTGCAAATCTCATGCACAACTGATGTCGCCACTGATAGCTAACTCAACCCTTTCATCTACCTCTTTCATTGGTCTCCACTGAACTGTCCATGCACTGTAGTGAACTGATGTGTTCTTGAGTTGAATAATGAGTTACTAATTAATGAATTAAATAATGTTTAATTCACTCCACTCATTACTAGTTGATTAGCTAGTTAAACTAATCTCAACTAGTCTAACGAAGTTAAACCAAACACAACTCCACCAACTGTCTCATCAACTCCACCAAACTTCTGCCACTGAAGTCCTAACTGAAGTCAACCATGCATGAGCTCACCAAACCCCTAGGAATAGCGTAATTCCTCTGTCAGATGCATGAGCCACTTCCAAGGCTCGAACTGAAATGCTCCAAGAGAGTAAACTGAAGTTTAGAGTCCAAATATTATTAAGGGTAAATAATATTTGACTTCCCTATTTTTAGATAGGCAGTCTAAAAATAGACTTCGACCTATAGGTCCAAAAAATAGAGGTCCATATATTTTTACCAACATGACCAATACTTCAAGAATAACATACTGCAATCCCCGGACCATGCTCCATATGTCTAAAAATAGACATAGTCTAAAAATAGACTTTGCGCCAAAATTTGCCCGCGGGCCCACTTAGTGAAGGCGACTTCATTTCACTAAGCTCCATCATCTTGCTGCATTTTCAAAATTCAAGAGAAAGCTAGAACCTCTACTGGTTCATCTCCTCATGAAGGTAAAAAGGATGGACATGCAAAGCAACATTTGAGGTATAATTCTTCCCATATTCAAGTTGATTATGTTTCTGATAAGCATGACAAATCTGCATGGTTTAATGGAAGAAAGAGTTGTTGTGCATATTGTGGTCTGTGTAACCATGTTGTTTCAAAATGCTGGAAGAGGATGAAGGCATACAGGAAGCAGTTGAAGCAAAGGAAACTTGTAAAGAAGGTGCACAAGACTTGCACACATTGCCAGAAAAAGGGACATGTTGTTGTCCATTGTTGGACATTACATCCAACTAATCATCCCAAGCACATGAGAGAAGAGGATAGAAATACTCGCAAAATTGGAACCAAGGATTCCATCATTGATGTGAGAACAAATGTTTCACATGAAGAAGATTTTCAGCAACAAAAGTCGCCGTGGAAGTGGCTTGGTAAGAAGTTGTTTGACTTCTTGACTCCGTAAGACATACACTCATTTGTACATATGAAAATTTCAGTTATGTATGCATTTTTTTTGGAAAATCACGTTTGTTTGAGCCACCTTGGATCGATAATCAAGGAAGCAATGTTCAACTACCTTCTATAAATTTCTTGCTAGAAATTTCTGGGCGATTTCAAGGAAGACAATTCTTGACAGGAGGACAAGAGCATTTAGGAAGGGGAGTGCCAACTACCTTCGAGTTGTGGTTCAAAGGCACTAAGCCATGCAAGTAAAGTGTATGGAGGCTGAAAAGTGAGGGTGTTGTACTCTCATCTACTGAATAGATCAGGAAATCAGTCTTTTGGGGTCCAAAAGATTCCCAATGGGGAGGTGTGATTAGATTTGGATCATGGACCTAAGTAATAGCTCAAAATTCAAAGTGTTCAGAAGTGTGCTGAACCTGAACGACCAAATATATCTCTTCTTCTTGATTCTAGCACCACAAACGGTTCGAAAAACCAACACCGTATGAAGAAGTTATCGCAGTTTGAAAAGTCCAGTAAATTGCAATTTTTGGACTTTGACCAAGTTTGACTGGAATTTGGGAAATTAAAAAAATAAAATATTCTTGGGGAATATTTCTCGAAATATTACTTATAATATTCTATTTGGACCAATCAGGTCATG
This sequence comes from Pinus albicaulis, assembly GCA_034641835.2. Lineage (NCBI taxonomy): Eukaryota > Viridiplantae > Streptophyta > Pinopsida > Pinales > Pinaceae > Pinus > Pinus albicaulis. The sequence continues at coordinate 1,352,422,315 of CM076582.1, read as the reverse complement.
CCAAGTGGAAAATTGTCATTTGAAAAGGGGTTGTATGTTGGATTTTCGGCCAATGATAGGGCGACACGTGGCCAACCCTGAGGCCGACATGTGTCCCTGAGATTGCGTACGCGGATTGTCATTCGACAAGGGGTTGTACGTTGGATTTTTGGCCAATGAAAGGGCGACACATGACCAGACTTGAGTCCGACATGTGTCCCTTGGATTGCGTACCAAAATTTATTGGACTCCGCTGGGATCAATTTGATGACCTCTCGCCTGCAGCACCTGCGCCTTACCGTATGTGCTATGGTAGTTCTTATTAATATATGTCATCGCATTTGTGTTAACGTGTTATGGTTTTGTATTTGGGGGTTCAGAGGGGCCAACCCCTCCCTATAGTATTGTTGGCTCGTGACCAGACCTATGGGCTTAGCCCTAACTTCCAGCCAACGACAGTTTCACATGTGATATGATAACAATTATAGCCCATCCCGCCGACAGTTTCGGTAAAGTTCCGCTCTAAGTTTAAATTAACCGCGAAGTTAGGTCATGTGCCCACACTAACCGTTAGAAATTTAATGCTGCGGTTAAGAGCTTGTGGATAATTTGGCGGGTGCACTAAAATTTCAGAATTTCCAAACTTATCTACAGTTAAACTTCAGTTCTCCAAATTTGGTGGAGGATTTTTAGGGGTCATTGGGCAAAATGAGTTTAGGCTCTATCTTGAGCTAGATTCGACCAATTTTGGAGTGAAAATAGTCAATTTTGACTATATCAGACATTCTAGACTCATTGGTGAGGGTTGCAGAGCCATCAGAGGAATTTTTCGCCGATTTTTTCTTCAGATAAGTTCTAGGGGCCACTAGGGCCGCCATGGGCTAACAACAGTTTGAGGCTTAGCCAGTGCAGCTAGAGGCCATTTTCAACAATCCAATAGTAAATTTTGGATGTTTAAGACATTATGGAACTAATGGTGTGGTTTGTAGAGCCTGTAGAGGAATTTTGAAGGTCGATATGCTTCAGTGAATTTCCAGGGGCCACTAGGGCCAGCAAGTGCCAACAACAGTTCGAGGCATAGCCAGGGCAGCTAGAGGCCTTATTCAACAAAAAAATAGTCATTTCTGACTGTAATGAGCGTTATAAATATAATGGAGGAGTTTACAGAAGATTTTGGGGAATTATAGAGGTAGATAACCCACAAATAAGTTTTCTTTGACCTTAGAGACAAGGGGTGCCACCAGGTGTTGGAGGTGAAACCGGAGTAGCCAGAGGCCAATCTCAGCGAACCAATAGTATATTTTGACTATTTTTGAAATTATAAATCCATTGAAGGGATTTTCAGAGTCATTTGAAGACTTTTTAAGGTCGAGAACCTATAGGGAAGTTTTGGGCAACCTAGAGCCAATCGTGGAGGGACGCCTAGATTGGCGATGCAGTTCTCATTTTGAGAAAATGATCAGTCTATTTTGGAAGTATGATATGTGCTGGAGATAGTAGGTGAAGTTTCAGGGACTAAAAAATAATTTTGATGGAGTTAGTGCCATAGAGAAGCTTAGTGTAGCTCAAGAGCATAGACAAAAGGAATCAAGTCTAAGGGACCCTAGATTCTTTTTCAGAGTGATGATAACCATGAAAAGGGTATAATGGTATTATAAACCCATTGGTTTAGTTCATTTAACCATTGGATTTGAGTTTGTAACTTGTAAAAGAAATTTTTCCATAATCCCAAAGAGGCAAGTCAAGATGACAAGAGCTCAAGGAGACATAGCCCACGATATTCGGGTGAACCCCTAGATTAAATTTGTTGTTATGTGTTGATGTTTGTTTTTGGAATTATATGGTTGTTGCATATGTTTAATATCATAAAAAAAATGGAATTAAAGCACTTAAACAGTTAAAAAACATACACTTATTTCAAGTATAAATTCCACAAAAAGTCAAGTATAAGCTAGATCTTTTATTTGTTTAACTGAGAGGGAGGTTCTTGAAAAGAATAACAATTTATCCAACCCATTTTAAGATAAAAAATGACCCAATTAGCCATGAAATGGATGCCATGTGAAGCCACTGCAACCACACATTCTAGCCACCCGTTGGTTTCCACATTGTTTCTAGTGGGATAATTAATCTGGTCATCAGATGGTTGCAACGTAGCACCCTGTAGAGAAGTTTCTCTACCCATTTGATGGTTAACACATGTCACAATTAGTAGTCAGATTTTATTGTCCTATGGATACTAGGTGGCACTTCCACAACCACCCTATATGGATGTCAGACATATGACACATAGAAACATTGCAACCACTAGACCTATCTATCATATGGTTGTTATGTGGCTCCCTACAAACCAATTGGTCTAGCCATGACATGGCAAGCCCATGGTGTTTTGATAATTGTTGAATGTATCCATCCAATGAACGTCATGTATTTTCTAGATCATATCATCCTATTATTATAAAAGATATGACAAAGTAATAGATAATAGAGCATTTGGAAGGGAAAAACAAAATCCAAACTGGAGTGAAATTTTAGACACTGATGAGATATATGTGACAAACTAAACTAAATATTGCTGGAAAAATATTCTAGACTCTAAAGAAATAATTCTAGGATAAATCTCGTACAAAATTGGTCATTGACACTGTAGGTGGAAGTCTCTACGAATGTTCTAGCATCGGGAAGGAAACCAAGAGCAGTGACTACAGGACATGGAATTCACAATTGAAGTCTGCATAATAAAAATGATCTAGTTAGAGTTTAAACTTTACCATTAATTAACAATTCATGTACATGGTAAATGTTCATGGAAGAAATTTACATTTGTTGCCAAGCGAAATCCCTCTGCATTGGCTAAGATATTTATGATATGTCATTCGTTGTGACTGCCAACAGGGAACCATCTTTACTAAAACAAAGGCAAGGACTAGAATGATTTTTTTGGAAAATAACACAAGGATTATATATCGAGATGTGATTAAGAAAACTTGAAATAATGTGTTGAAACATTTTTTTTTTTCTCAAAATCATTATCTTTCAAACTCTAAAAATAAGCCATCCTCATCATCAAAAAGAACTTCTTACCGAACTACCCTCAACATCAATTTTTGTCAGGATATTGGTGTTATCCTTATCACAAGACTTTATTTGAAATTCATTACCAGGTGCCAAGAACCTATTCCTGGTTTTATCAAATTTCACAACACCTAAGGAACGCTTCCTAAAACCAAAATATGTCCTCTTGATTCTTCTCTCACTTTCATTCCATTCAACCAGGTAAAAATCACCATCTTACTTGTTCCACAGGAGAAGAGCCTAATAAAAAATACAAATAATTATATACTTTAGAAAGGGAATTGTCTTGACATAGAACATATAGAAAATTGAAGAAAGTACAACTCAGATCCACATGAAGACACTTTACAAACCGTACACCATTCCAAGTTTAACGTTTTACCTTGTTCCATCAGCACTGTAAGCCATTGTAGTGCACCATAGGCCCGAAGAATTATATAGTCCATCCTAGATCCCGCAAGATCATACAACCAGGCTTTGATCTTTTCATCAATATATGTAAAAAAAATAAACTGCATACAAACAAAGAGTCATAATCCATCTATCTTTAGTGCAATAAAGTATTTCTCACATGGAAAAAAAATTCACAGGAAGCCAAACATCAAACACAAATAGAAGATGCAATGTAACTTCACACAATGTAAATCGCCTACCACAGTATAAGAATATGTGTGAACTATATGCTTGGAAAACACAAATCTTATAACAAAAATGCAGGCATGTCATTATCTAAATAGAGGGAATAGCGCACCATTGTATTGGTGTGCAACCAACCAAAAGGAAATGAGAGACATTGTAGATGGCATTATTACAAATCGCTCACATTATTGTATAAAGGAGGAAATGATATCAAAACATCTTATTAAAAAATACAGAGTATAGATTAAGTTACCAAGGACTTCCCATCTGAGATCCAAATACAATGGTTCATTCATACAATTGGATCTTTCACAAGAGCAGCCTATGAAAACATAAAAAAAACACCTATGAGATTTTACCTAAGGCCTGTGCTAATGATCAACTCCTGCAAAGAACTCTAAGATCTTGTCAAGATCAATTCATAGATGTACAATTTTTCCAATTTAAATTACAGAACTAATTTATGAAAAAATCATCTACCTACATTGGAATCGAACATGTTGAAATTTCCCAAACCTTAAAGGCAAGCTAATATTTCTCGAGATGCCACTTCCCAAATTGCTTTATCACCAACATTTGTTCCAACTGATCGATAAAGCCAACAATCCAAATTTGAACCACTAGTGAGCGTGAACATACTTATAAAGATAAAAGTTACATCTTCCAAATTGACTTTAGGAATTGTCTTGAATGGAATTTGAAATCACCTAGCAGAATTGTTTGCTGCATAGGATGGAAATACATACTCATAAAATTTGAACCTTGAGTGAAAGTTCTTTCCAGCGTCTTTAGTAGGTCATCTTGCGGGTACATGTTAAGGGGATGAGTTGGGCTTGGGACTGGGCAGGTCATCTACAATTAGAAAGTAAGCATTCTTAGTTTGTAGAAAATAAATTCCATGTAGAATAACTAACAAATCATACTCAAAATCGAACACGTACAATATTCAATGGACCTGGTAGAAAAACCAAGAAACTTGAAACAAACAAAAAGTAAAAGAGAATTTATCGTTAAGTTGTGACTCAATTAAGGGTAATGAACACATGGATTGCAAATCGACAATTTCAATCAATCATATAATCAAATATCGATCTTAATTAATGCTTTGTATGTACCTCCTCAGATTGACCACCTTGAATGTGCTTCATGAGCTGTTCAGAATCAATAGATTGACATTCTACAGCAGGACCATTTGATGGTGGAGTCCTAGGTCATTTTTAGGAAAGCATAGGAGTCTTAGGTCTTTTTAGGAGTCATAGAATGAGAAGTAAAAAGATGCTCTATTTTGAAAAATCGTGTTATAGAAAAGATAAAAATATTTCTGACATATATGAAAATAAAGGGCCCGCTAAATCATCCCACTTCAACTATTATCTCTTATTCCACTGTTCCTACTCAATAATATTCAAGCTTTACACACAATTTTTCCAAGAGATAACATGGTGTTAGCCTACCAAAGAGAATTTTACAAAATATAGTAAATTAACTCACCTACATTTGGGGGTGGTGCAAGAGACACCGGTCCAGCAGAGTGTGGAGCAGTAGGATTAGAATTTTCCATCCATCCCGAAAGACTTCCGGAAGGAGCACGAACAGGATGGAAAGGCTGAAATAGAAGATGCAATATGCAATATTTTAGATAGAAGATGCCGACAAAACATCCTCAAATGGCTCAATAAAGGGTCTCCAAGAATTGTCAACTTATCAACCTTCTAATCATCAAATGATATAGGCCAGATGTAGCCCCTCTCTACAAAGTCATGTAGCCCCTTTCTGATTGTATGTTGCAACAAGTCCATTCTAGTTTACACACACACTGTTTTGACTAGTGGGTACCTTGTCAACCATTTAAGGTTCAAATTTAAGTATGAAAATTATACAACAAATATAATGCTTGTTGCTACCCGTGCTTCATAAAAATGGCACATACACATAATAGTTTTATCTTTCAGGATGTTTTGTCAGCATCTTCTATCTAGCATATTGCATATGACATGAGTTTGTTCAGTTCTAAAATGGCTCAATAAAGGATTGCCATGAATTTTTAACTTATCAACCTCAAATAATCAAATGATATAGGCCATATGTAGCTTCTTTCAACAAATTCATGTAGCTGATATTTATAATTCTAATTTGCAAAAAAGTAGATCAAGTCGTGACATCTTTCATGTTGGTATGTCTCTACTATATTGTGCAATGTGAAGCCAATTATTTTTGTTAGGATGCAACTCTTGTGAAGGAAATACACTAAACTCATTATGTGTGATCAAAGGCTAAATTTTCAACTTCTCTTAGTGGTGGCTCAAAAATTCACTAGTAGGGATGGAGTTGACAAAACGGAGGTTGATAAAATTAGGCTATCATTGAATATTCATTCTTTGGATAACATTTCATATGTTAGTCAAAGCAATGGTGAAGCTTTTTTTTTTTTTTTTGAGCATAGTTTGAAATTTTCACATAAGAAAATGGGGAACAACCTGCTAAGTAGCAATGAAAAGTTTCTCCTACTGGTCAAGATAATGATGAAAAACTAAAGCTTCAGATGGGATCTTATAACATAGTGGATTCATCTTTTTTTCCACTAGAAAATGCCAGGAACTAAAAAGACTCTGTGTATTATTCCTTTTGCAGTAGAATTAGCAAATGGAAGTGGTATAAAAAATGTTTGTATTCGCTTAAGAGTCTTTAGCAATGGAGACTATTTCCAGTGCTATTGCAACACTAGATTCAACCAGTCAAAATAAATACCAAGCTGGAAGTTCACACAATGGTTGTGATTATTATAGAGAGGATTCACTGTTTTCAATGGAGGGAAGCTTAGGCACTTAAGATGTATCTCCAACATCCTTGAATCAAAGCCTAGATTCGAAAGGAAATATTCATTTTACTAATACTTCTCATGAAGTAACAATTTAGGGTCACCATGAGAATGATAATAGTCATTTTGGTGACAATTTGGTGAACATTACTGATAATAATACTCCATAGAGTAATATGCAACATCCTTGAATCAAAGAGATATTGGAAAGGAAATAGTCATTTTACTGACATTTCTCGTGAAATAACAATTCAGGGCCACCATGAGAATGATGCCCGAGATTCCAATGACAAAACCTATTTCATGAACCTAAATTTAATATTGTAATTGGTCAATATTCTTGTAAAGAAATATGGAGAGAGAATAGACTTTGTAGGCCAGGTGGTGAATGGGTCCACTAAATATGAAATATATAACCATGATCTGGAATGGAGAGAAATCTCTAGTCAACAAAATGCAGATCAAAATACAGGCCTGATTCATTCCAGGGCAAATTTAGTGAATGTTACAACTAAAAATACTCTAAAGAGGAGTATGCAAAGTCATTATGGAATTAGAATTTCTAGATTTGTCCCTCACTAGAGAGATTGCAAAGGAAATAGATAGTTTATTGACATGTCTCGTGAAATAATAATCCATGGTTCAACAACGATGCCAAAGAATACAATGAATGTTGCCTTCAGACAGATGTAAATGCTTGTGACATGTCAAGAACAAAGAGTGAACTTGAGTTTGCATTTAATGATGAAGTAAAGCCCCCCTCCTACATTTAACTTCTATAGAGTTTTGGGAAAAAGACTACCTCTCTAAGATCCGATTTTTTTTTGCTAGCTTATGCTGAAAAAAAGAATCTTGAATGTAGAGAATCTCTGAAGGAGGGGTAATCAATTGCCCACCAAATGTGCTCTATGTCAATCAGAGGAAGAAATTTCCCCGTGTTTATTTTTAGTTCGTCTCTTCACTGAACATGTTTATAACTACACCATTAGGGATCTCAATATTCAAGTGGGCAAAGGATTGGAGGCAACTAAGAATTTCATGGAAAAATATCCTATGGCCAAAAAACTAAACAACAAACCAATGATAGTGAAAGCATGGAAGGACATCCCAAAATACATCTCATGGAAAATATGTATGGTCTGGAATCATGCTCTCTTTCAAAATAAAGTCCCCAAACCCAATATAGTTGCGTACTAAGAAAGAGCTCTTCTAAATGATACTCTGGCACTTGCTTGTGGACAAAGTTACAAAGAAAAAATTCCTAGCATTTAGAAATCATAAGTCACAAGTGAGAAGATAAATGATTGGTTTTGCAAAGTTTTTTGAAAATAAGGCTATTTAAGAAACTGTATTTAGCACATTTAAGTCTACAACTGCAAAGGAAAACGATAATTAACAAAAAAATACGTTCAAAGTAGCAAATTCTTATGGATAAGTTATAACGTTATCTGCTGCCAGTAATCTTTAGTCTTAATCTGTAAAGACATTCTAATAAAGAGTTATATCTATAAAGAATGTGTAAGAGATGATGGAATTCACCCTACAGCTGTTTGCATTCTAGATAACTTGAGGTCACCATGTGCTTAAAGGTTGATATTTTTACACCAAAAGGCTTGGAAGATCTAAAATATTAGGTAAATCGTAAGATGTCAGAGAGCGATGTTGTCTCATGGAATGCAATTAATGCAAGATATGCACAAAATGGAGACAAATAAAATGACTTGAAACTCTTTCGCCAAAAGTTGTTAGCTAGCATGAAATCAAACAAAATCATTTTTCCCAATGTTGCTAGTAGATGTCCCAGGTTAGGAGCCTTAAAATAAGGCAAGGAGGTTCGTGCCCATGTCATCAAAACGAGATTCTGCTCAGATTTATCTATATGGAATGCCTTCGTTACTTTGTATGCAAACTTTGGGATGATAAGCAACGATTTGCAATTGTTTGACATCATGCCTAAAAGGGATGGATCCTCATGGAATGAAATAATTGGGGGATGCCCCCATAATGGGCTTCTCGATGATCGAAATGAGAAAGCTAATATAACTTCAAAGGATTTTGACTGTTGTGATAAAACTATAGTCCCTGGCAAGAGGGGGGGATTAAAAATGTCACCATACATTTATTAAAAATCATAAAATGATATTTTCCGAGTTTTACAGAGAGAACTTAATTGGCCTTATTAAATATTAATTTTACTTATAACCATCGTCATTATGAATAATTGATTTGTTTGCTTGAAATATGTCATGAGTGCAAGAAGGAAAATAAATGTGGTCACTCTATGTCAAACCATCACAATCACGCAAGGGAAGGGCCATGCACCCTCATGATATGAGGGTTATGTATCTTAACTGCAAAGAGAAGGATAAAAAATAGGTTATTTCCCCTCTACTAATATTAATGGCTAGAAGTAACATTACTATGTGGAGTGGCATAATAGAAGCATCATAGCAAGTGCACGTGGATAAGGTTTGAGAATGGAGATAAAGCAATGGCTTCAATATTTTTATGCATTTTTTTCTTTTGTTGCATACTTGTTTCTCCCGGTTGTCTTGTAAAAGACCATGTTCTATTTTATTTGTTCTATTCCTAGGTTGTTCCATTTTAGTTGTTGTATTCCTAGGTTACTCTAAGGGTAATTCTTATATATACAATGTTAATGTTAATTCCTAGGGTAACGAGAACATTATAAAGTAGCAAAGCTTGGAAGTAGTCATACCTATCATGAGTAGAAGAGTGCAAAAATGTGTGGGACCTCCACTTCAAACTAGCATGACATATTAGTGTGAAGAACCATGCATTTTCGTGATATGACAATGATGGATCTTAACCCCAAGAGATGGAATAGAAATTTTTTGGCCCTCTGCAAGAATTAGCCACTAGAAGTCACATTATTGTGTGAAGTGGCAAGATGGAAGAATGATAGGAAGTGCCAAGTAAATACGGTGTTGAGAATGAAGAGAATGCCATGGTTTCAATATTCTAATGTGTTTGTTTCTTTTGAGGCTCAATTTCATCTCCTATTTGTCTAGTCAGAGTTAGAGACCCTCTTCAGTTTTAGCTAGTCTATGTTCCTAGGTTATTGTGTGGTCTGAAGACAGGTTAGTGTGTGGACTTAAGGCCCAATAAAAGTTGATTAAAGAATGGAAAAACCATGTATGTAGGATGAGACATGAGGCTACATCTCAAGGTAGGAGATATGTTAGTTTTCAAATTAAGACCCAACTAAATTTTATTGAAAAAATGACAGAAAATCAAACCCCTTCCATAAACCCTACACATACCAAAGTTGGTTGCACTCTTTCCTAGCTTTGTGCAATGCCAAATTTTTTATGTTCATTATATTGTTTGACTGTGGTAAGTTCTTGTCAAACGTGCATTACTCTATGATAGGAAGATGGAATAATTACATGATGCTTATGTTCATTATATTTCTTGATTGTGGTAAGTTATTGTCAAACATGCATTCCTTTATGATAGAAAGATGGAAGAAGTACATGATGCTTGTGGCTCCTTCACAAAAACATGAAGGAGCCATATAATAAAGTTGTAGATATTATTGAGCTGAAAAGAAAAATGTGTCATGTTTTGCTAAAAATGTTGAGATTGAAATACACACATAAGAAACCCACACCCTCCAATGGCACAAAGTGCTTAGTACCCCTCCCAATTATCGATGAAAACTAGTGTGGTCATAACTTCGATTGAAACTTTTGTTTTATTTCATCCATATCTACAAAAAAACATAAAAAAATCCACACCCTACAGTGGCACAAAGTGATTTTTTCCCCTCCCAATAATAGATAGATGAAAAATAGTATGAACATAATGCTTAGTACCCCTCCTAATTATAGATAGATGAAAAGTAGCATGGTCATAATGCTTAGTACCCCTCCCAATTATAGATGAAAACTAGTATGCTCCAATGACACAAAGTGTGTTGTATTGTATCCCTCCCAATTATAGATAGACGAAAACTAGTATGGTCATAATGCTTAGTACCCTTCCCAATTATAGATGAAAACTACTATGGTCATAAATTCGATTGAAACTTCAATGCTTAGTACTTGTTCCAATTATAGATGAAAAATAATATGGTCATAAATTTTATTGAAACTTTTGTTTTGTTTAATCCATATCTACAAATAGACACATAAGAAACCCACACCCTCCAGTGGCACAAAGTGCTTAGTACCCCTCCGAATTATAGATAGATGAAAACTAGTATGGTCATAATGCTTAGTACTCCTCCCAATTATAGATGAAAACTAGTATGGTCATAACTTCGATTAAAACTTTTGTTTTATTTCATCCATATTTACAAATTTTACTCAATTAGAAGCAAGTAATAAGTAGAAAAAAATTGAATTAAAACAAAGTGGAACCACTAAATTATGTAGCAACAAACTAGTGAATTCCCTCATACATACCTCCTTCTTCATTGCCCCTCCCAATTATAGATGAAAACTAGTATGGTCGTAACTTCAATTGATTTTTTTTGTTTTTGTTTCATCCATATTTACAAACTCTACTTAATTAGAAGCAAGTAATAAGTAGAAAAATAGTTCAACTAAAACAAAGTGAAACCACTAAATTATGTAGCAACAAACTAGTGAATTCCCTCATACATACCTCCTTCATCTTTTTCCATTACATATGTTGAATCTTCATAAGATCTGTTAATGCTTGCCTTAATTTCCTCACTCTTAGAACTGAAGACAAAAACCATTAACAAAGGTGGAAAAAAAACAAAAAAAAAACAAAACAAAAGAAAGCAAACATGAACCTTTTTTTATCAAACTACAATAATTTCCTCTCTTGGTACTGAAGACAAACACCGTGAACAAAGGTGGAAAAAAAAAACAAAACAAAACGAAGGAAAAACAAAATGTCAAACTACAATTTAGCATGGCCATGCTAAAAAATGTAAAAAAATAACAGCAATAACTGTAAAAAAAACCAAGTAACAAACAATAATCAATAGTAAAAGATACAAATAGAAATAACAAAAACAAAACAAACAAAAAGAAATAGTAGACACAGACTCTTCTCTGCAATCCCAAAAATTTCCCATGGCCGATCAAGGACATCCTTCACATCAAAAAATAGCAGACTATTAAATAGAGACCATAAAATATTCTTATAAGAAATATGAAATACACACCAAATATCTTATAATAAATAAAAAACAAATACAACATGATGATTCCACAACAAATATTATAGAATTTGCACCAAAATAGAACCCACCTCTACCACTACCTCTTCATTGCACTATAATATAATGTTTCTCACATAGACATTTCAATAGTTTTATCAATTATCTTCTATGTTACTTTCCCTACATAGCATTGCACTCAATATTTAAATAAACAATAAATAAATTAAAATTCCGCTAATTTAAAAGAACACAAATAAACCCAAAATTTGTATTGACAAAATGCTCTTGTATATCCATGTTACTCGTTTTACCTGAAATTACCATTAATGTTAGCTTACTCTTAGTAGTTGAATTCTTTAATGTTTCAGATTTGCTTTTTTTAAAAAATAAGTTTGTAACAGAATTTGGAATTGTTGAACCTTGATTTACATGCCCAAGCATGGTATCGATTGTAGCCTTGTCATTACATGGATTTTTATTTGGTGTTTACCTGCAATATGATCAAACTCAGGCTAACGTGAAGGAAATAGTTCTAACAAATAAATGATGGGTGTTTACTGCAATAATTGCTTTTGATATGGTCTTTTCACTCAACTTAATCTGTATAATATTATTATACGAAAACTTTAATTTATTATCCACACCTTAAGGAGAGTTGATTTCATTTGAAGTGGAGGTTGAGTTGTTTTGTTCATATAGATCCAACATTTGATTGCTAACTTCTGCATAGAAATTAACAATTGTAGTGGGTATATTCCTATGTGTCACAAATTAACAAGTCACTTATAATATTCAGTCCCCTACGTCCTAATATAACTTGCCTAACAACAATTCATGTGTATGAGCAATAAAAAAACATATTTATATATGATGACATTATGCAAAATTTGAGCATTATTATAAACCTGAACGCTCAACAAAAGCACCAAATTATACGAAAGCAAATAAGTTTTAGCTAATCCTCACACTAGTGAGGAGTCACATGAAAAGCCTCCCACCAAGGCCTTTCTCCATCTAATGGCAGTTTAATCTTAAAATATTTGGTAGTAAGAAAGATAGCTCCAACATCAATATGTTAAGGCTTGCACTGGATGCAGAGGGGGTTATAAATCCCTGTAACACATAAAGCAATTTTCTAATGTTGTTGAAATCCAGAGATGCATGCAATCCAAAAAAACATAAAATACTGAAGAATAAGGATAAGAGAAAATATTGAAGAATAAGGATAATAGAAAATATTTAAGAATAAGGATAAGAGATTAGAAAACTCACCCATTATTCACAACATTCCATGCTACTTGTGCTAAATAATTTTATGCAACATAAAAAATCTTGATTTTCAAAAACAATATGTTTGTATGGATGTTGCATAATAAAAGAAAAGGCCAGCCATGAATGCCACCTATCCCTACCTGTCCCTGTTATTCATAGCACTCTTGAAATCCAAAGCAAGTTTCATATATACAAACGAAGAATGCTACACAAACATTGAATCCATAAAACACATCTAAAATGTTATCCCCTTAAATTTCATTATAAAAAAATGACATAAAGCATGTTAAAAATTTCTACACCATTCTAAACCATACGTTTTTTCCAATACTTTCAGCAACAATAGGGTTCCTCTTTTGTTGTATGTCCTAAGCCAACATTGTAACATCTGGAGGAAGCCAAAATTTTCTTCTATGTTACAATAAAGGAACATACATGCAATCATAATAGTCTACATAAGGAAGTACATATAACTAATAATTAAAATGTTATATTTACAACATTTAGACTAATAACAATATGCTTCCCAACAATATACTAAATTGAACCAAAAAAACTAAAAAATGTGAGCCTACAAACCAAAAATAAATTATATAGATATTAGCTAATATCTTCTTCAATGATTTCTAATGTAATCCACTCCATTCCCTCCTAGAATTTTTGATATCAATGGGGTGAAAATAACTTGTGAATTGAAAATAAATAATAACTTAAAAAATTAAACATGTGTCAACTTTTCCTATTTGCTTCAAACTTGACTAATTTAAAATAATTAAATAAACCTTGAAAATAAGTGCAACCTTACGTGTCTTTCCTTAAGGTCAAGGAATTTGATAGAATGCCCAATATCGACATATTCACAAGAAATAAATTTGTTTTCCCATAAAAAATATAATTATACCATGTCCCCATTAAAAAACAATGCAAAAAAAAACATAGTTTACAAAGTTGCAAAAAGCCCAAAATTTTGAAAAACAAATTGCGAGACAAGAACAAGAAAAATGAACTAAACATTTTGTCCTACTTGAAAATTTGGATAAGTGAATATATTTTGGAAAAACTGACATTTAGATGTATGCAATATGATAAAAATTTCTAGGTAGAAAGGGGTGTTGGTCCAGATCTTTAAATCAAATATTTAAAAATCCACAATATTCTTGAAACTTGACACTTCTTTTATGCACTGAAATTCAGGGGTACATTGGATTCTTGAGCATAACAATTGACGTTCTTGTTGTTTTTACACAACCTTGGGTCTAGGATAGAGTCTTAAAATATCTGATGCAACCAAACAAAGAATCACAATTATATAACTTTGCATAACAGAATATAAATTACAGTAAATATACTAGTGCACAAAATATGGACAACTTTTTACAATTTTCAACCCAACTTCATTATATTAATCAACATATAATACAATAGTCTAGGGCTCCTATACCATGGATAATGGCCCTCATACATCCACTAGTACAAGATACAAAATTGGGGCCTGGTGTCAATCCATCGACAACCGATCTACCCTCAACAAGATACTTTGACCATCTAGCTGATGTAGCATGCACTCATGGTTCCTCTCAGTCATGCCCTATACCTTCCCAGTCCTTCAGATCCTAATATATAGCTCCTACCTCCATCAATGCTCCAAGTCCATCTGGTCACTGAACCTCACCTATAAATCTGATCACTAGTTGTGCCTTAGTCGATCAAGGGCACAACACATCGAGACTCTTGTCAAGTTGTTCAAAACTCCACTTGTGAACAACTCTCGACTGCCCACTACTACTCCTCAACTACTCAGGGACTTCAACCCATTATGGTATTTCTGCGCTGCTCTAATGAAGACCAACATAGTGCACAAAGGGCTACCACCTATCACTGCAATATGTCCATCTCCCAAAATGAACACATGCTAGGAGGACTACCCATAATATACCGTAGAATTCCTTCTCCACACACAAGTCTAAGGATGCTCAATTTCTCCTCTGGTTTTTCAACCCTTAAGCTCAACAACTTCCACTCTAGAAACCATCTAAGTCCATGAAAATGATCCACACCGGGATCCAACTTGGGTACTATCATGTTGTCCTCCAACATACCATAAATTCCCAATCCACTATCCACACTTGGTCCACTTACACGTTGCCTTCCAAAAAAGCACGAGTGACCAATCCTTATTGTAGAATTTTCTCTTGGTTAGGGCATCCAACCACCTAGGAAACCCTTCCTCTTGGCTGCTAAAAAACTTTCAAACTTTCCTCTCCTAGGACACCATCCACTAGCATCAATTCAACCTTAACACATCAATACAATGCATACCTATCCTTGCGCAACTTCTACGTCACCCTCGTGCAGTCTACTACACGCTCAACCCTCACTCGCGTTGCCTGAACTTGCACGTTCTTGCACTCGCATGTTCATGCACTAGCACATTCTTTCACTCACATGTTCTTGCACTCACGTATTCTTGCACTCGCACATTCGTGCACTTGTGTATTATTGCACTCGCATGTTCCTGCACTCACGCTTCCTGCACTCGCGCTTCCTGCACTCACGCTTTCCGCCCTCAACCTATCTTGATGTGTAGACTATGAAAGATGATTCTTGGATATGTTAAATGAATATCCTCCACCTTATATTTATACACAATACAAGGGCTCCATCAAGTCACATGTGAGCTTGAAAACTTGTCATGAGGTCTCTAAATGCCTAGCTGACGTTGACCAAACCCACACATTAACTTTAAATATTAATATCTCTTCAACGACAACTCGGAATCATACGATTATCGATGCGTTCGATTCATCTTGTCATCTACTATCATCCTCATCCATCGCACGTTTCAATCTCGTCACGGTTTTGGCCCAAACATCGATGGGTGCAAAACCCCAAGATCGGGTTTCAAGCCCACAAAGTCACTTGTGAAGCTCCTTCCTCGAAACCCTCGATCCTCAAGGCTTAAAGTAACTCCCAAGATAAAACTCTCAACAATCCCTCTTAGTGAGGGAGGTACTTCCAACACTAGAAAGTCTCCATCAATACCGGCGACACTAGCCCATCTGGTGTCCATCATTGCAACATACTCTGTAGAATGAACCCTGCAATCTTGGTAGTGCCTTTGCCTGATCACATCTGAGCCTGAAGATCCAAAACCTCCATAGAGCTACTCCCTCTAAGCCTACATGATATCCAATATCTCATTCTTACAAGCACTCATCCTCCTGGATCAAATACCACTCGTGCAAATCCCTCTAATATTGAAAGTGGAACATCATGGTCTGATGAAGACTCTAGCCTGCCAACCTATAGTCCATATCATGAAGCCATCTCGATCAACCTGATCTCGTCCATGCCAAAGTAATCCTCAAGCTCTCCCAACCATCCATGAAAAATCAACGGAATTCCATATTCAACAATCTGACCTACAACAAACTGTTGTTCATCGGGCTCTCCACCAATCCACCAGAACTCCTAGCCAATCTCGTTGCCAAGCCAGTCAAGACCACATCTATATATCTTCATCTAAACACTCTGCTCCATGATCTAGACACCCACAAATCCCTATGAGTTTCACACTCTGATTCACTATCCCTCAAAGTAGCTCATATACACTCTAATACCATGTTGTTTTTCCACGGCCTTGGGTCTAGGATAGAGCCTTAAATCTCTGACGATACCAAACCAAGAATCACATCTATACCACTTTTCACAATGGAATATAAACAATAGTAAATCTACTAGTGCACAAAATATGGACAAATTTTTACAATTTTCAGCCCAACTTCTTCATATTAATCAACATATAATACAATAGCCTAGGGCTCCCATACTAGGGATAATGGCCCTCATACATCCACTAGTACACGATACAAAACTGGGGCTTGGTGTCAATCCATCAACAACCAATCTACCCTCAACAAGATACTCTAACCATTTGGATGATGTAGCATGCACTCATAGCTCCTCTCAGTCATACCCTGTACCTGCTTAGTCCTTCGGCTCCTGATCTGTATCTCCTGCCTCTATCAATTCTCCAAGTCCATCTGGCCATTGAACCTTTCCTATCAATCTTATCACTGGTTGTGCCTTAGTCCGTCAAGAGCACACCACATTGAGAACCCCATCAAGTTGTTCACAGATCCACTTGTGAACAACTCTCAACTTCCCACTGCTGCTCCTCATCTACTAAAGGACTTCAACCCACAATGGTCTTCTTGCATTTCTCCAATGAAGACCAACATCGGGCACGGAGGGTTTCCACCTATCACTGCAAGATGTCCGTCTCCCACAATGAACACGAGCTAGGAGGACTACCCATAATCTGTTGTAGAAGTCCTTATCCACACAAGTATAAGGCTCCTAAACTACTCCTCTGGTTCGTCAACCCTTGAGCTCAAAAACTACCACTAGCAACCATCTAGGTCCATGAATATGATCCACATCGTGCTCCAACTTTGGCACTGTCACGCTATCCTCCAACAGACCATAAATGCGCAATCCACTATCCACACTTGGTCCACTCTCACACTGCCCTCCAGCAGACCACGAGTGACCAATCCTTGTTGTAGCATCTACTCCTGGTTAGGGCATCCAACCACCCAGGAAACCCTTCCTCTTGGCTGCTAACTTACTTCCAAACTGTCCTTTTCTAGGACACCATCCACTAGCATCAATTTAACCTTAACACATCAATACAATACATACCTAGCCCTGCGCAACTTCTCTATCACCCTGGTGTAGTTTGCTACACGCTCAGCTGCACATTCCTACACTCGTGTGTTCTTTCACATGCATGTTCCTGCACTTGTGTGTTCCTACACTCGGGCTGCCTACACTCACACTTCTCACTCGACCTTTCTTGATGTGTAGACTATGAAAGATGTTTCATAGACATGTTAAATGAATCTCCTCCACCTTATAATTATACAAAATACAAGGGCTCCATCAAGTCACATGTGTGGGTTTGAAAACTTGTCACAAGGTCTCTAAACATCTAGCTGACCTTGAACAAACCCACACATTAAATTCAAAAATTAATATCTCTTCAACAACAACTCAGAATAGACTGATTTTCGATGCGTTGAATTCGTCTCGTCATCTAATATCATCCTCATCCATCACATGTCACAATATTTTCATCCTTTTGGCCCAAACATCAATGGGTGAAAAACCCCAAGCTTGGGTTTCAAGCTCACAAGGTCACTTTTGAAGCTCCTTCCTCCAAATCCTCGATCCTCCAGTCTTGGAGTACCTCCACAGCTACAAATATCAACAATTTTGCAGTGTTATCTATATCATATGAAAGATGTTCCTTTGATTGCTATCGTATATATATTTGTACCTTGATGTTATCAGAACACTTATTTTAACCATCCACCAAATTCTTAGATTCAAAGGGAAATGTTCTATGGAAAATTTTAAACAGTTTGTCCTACCTGAAAAATTGGATAAGTGAGAATATAAATTGGAAAAGCTGACATATAGATGTATGGAATACAAAAAATATTTCTAATTAGAAAGGGTTGTCAGTTTAGATGTTTAAAATAGATATTTAGACATCCACAATATTGTTCAAACTTGAGACACTTTTTATATGCATTGAAATTCAAGGGTACATTGGATTCTTGGTCATGAAGTCATCCATCAATTAGAAAGGAGTAAGGCTCACCCTAAAACATGCTTAACCAAATTGAAAATAACATTCAATATATTGTTTACTTTTTTACAACCGCCAGTAACTATAATACTCATTAACTCAATCCTAAATCAATTGACTGATATTCTTTGATACTAATAGAGCCAATAGAGCCATTTTACAGGATGATGAATTGTTGAGATTGAAAGAACTTGAAAGTAGGAAATGAATGTAATATCCCAAAATGGAATAATGCATTGATACACAAACATAATATTTGAAACACAGAAAATGTACATGTAAGATTATGATCAACACAGATATACACAAAATAGATGATCCATTTTATTCATGGGAGAAGATTCAGTTACAACAATGTACAAAATATGAGGTATTCTAGCTAAAGAGATGGCCTAGAATGACCCTGGAAGCATGCTACAACAAGCACTACGTAATTGGAGAGTTGCAGGAAGAAATACTGCGTTGTCCCTTCAACAGATGATGAACATATGACTACTGGTTGAAAGTAAAATGTAGATCTATGGAGCTCAGGAGCTCTGATGATGCCAAGATTCAAGATCTGGTCAATGTGATGGACACCCAAGATAACCCAGAAAGGATTTTCCAGATCTATGAGTTTGGAAAATCACCCTCCTAGGGTTTGATCCCTTGATCGCTGGGTTATGTAGATATGAAGCTAGATTTAATCCAAATATGGTTGAAATGTGTTATAAAAACACATCTAAGCTTGAAGGGTTGATCCCTTCTTCAGATCTCCAAGCTAGAAGCTTGAGATCTTGTCTCTTCTTCCTCCTCCTCAAAATGCAACAACTGAATATGCAACTGCTGAAGAAACTGCACTGTACAAGAGGGAGAGACTCAATGCCTGCTGAAATATGCCACAATAAGCTATAGGCTGATGGAAACAATGATGGAAAAGTAAGGGGATGATCCCTCACAGGATTCCTAGCTGAAATGCTAGAAACTTCCTTTCTCCTCTGGATCTGCAATGATGGACTGCGCAATCCTTGATGGGACTGCTGCTGATAGGAGGTCAATAAAATTTGGCCTAATGCCAGAACTAAAATGAATCCCCTGGAATGCTAATCTTGAAGTCCAAGGTGATATGAATAATCATTCACCGGTTCTCCAGCTGAAATACTGAAGACAACCTCATCCTCCCAAATTGATCTTCATAAATGCGTACTTTATGAATGTAGATGTTCTACAGAGAGTGGGAATACTATGACACCAATGACTGATGATGAATGACAGTTCAGAATAACCTTCCTAGAGTAGGTACTCAAAGTCCCCCGTGGGTAAGGGTGGGATTCCCGCTCGGGAACACCCTGTGCTAAACATCACTGTAGACTTAGCTAAACAACATAAGAGTGCATGGAATGTCAAAAGATGCTGGGATTCAACAAGATGATGATCCTAGTGAAAATTAAGCACCTACACTAGGATGGAGCCTCAGGCTATTTTTAGGTGGAAGTCTATTTTTAGAATGGATGAGCAAAATCTATTTATAGATGGTGAGAAAATTCTATTTATAGATGATGCTCTATTTTAGATGTATGTGTGAGTTCTATTTATAGATTGCATGTCTATTTATAGATGCATGTCGACTATTATTATCCCTTAATAATAGTTGGACAATAAATATTAATCTATTCTCATGGAGCACATGGAATCAGTTAACTAAAGTGGCAAACTAGTTAGCTGACGGAATTTCAAGTTCAAAGGTTGGTTGGTGGGACATGCAAGTGGATTTAGTTGTAACTGAGTGATTCGAAGTTGTAACAGAGTTGGATGTGTAGTTATGTGAGTTGTAAAGTAGTTTAACTTAGTTAAGTGACTTAAACTCAGTTGTGCTAGTTGTAACTAAAGATACATTAGTGAGAGATCAGTGAATTAAATATTAAATTAATTCACATTTAGTGATCTCACATGCAACTGAAGATTTACTATTGTTAACTGCATGCATGTCAGATCCAGTGGAGACCCAGTTGAGAGGTAGGTGAAAGGGACAATTGACTACCAGTTGTACTCTATTGGATTGCACTCTTGCAAGCCAAACACACATTGGATATGCTCATGAGGATTGCATAGTCAAGGAAGGCATGGTTGCATCGAATTGGTATTTGTAATCAACTTGGATTACGTAGTGGAGGTAGGCTGTTGTGAGGCAGAAATTTGGCTAAGGCATTTGTCAATTTCTGGAAGACAGTGTGAAACGATTGTATATTGTACTAAGAGCTCTTGGATTAGAGTTTTGTATGAGATTGTTTCATGATCCATGATATATACATAATATATGATAGTGGGGTTTTTAGCTTTATTCTTTCCTGGTAAAACATATGTGTTATGTGTGATTGGTATTTTTTCATGTGTTTGCAATTGGCGATCGTGTTTTAAATTTCCGCAAGAATTTTTGTAGAAGCAATTTTATATTTAACAGTGGCACATGATTGTTAGATTAGGACAATCCAGGCAATACATAATTTTATTAAAATTTCTACATGGTATTAGAGCATAGAAGATTGCAATTTTGAATCAAGAGCTGAGTTTGTTGGTGGAAACAATTCGAATTTGTTGCAAGAATTTCTTAGTGTGATAGTTGAGTAAACATTGAAATGGATTTCAATGGCTTGCAGTTAGAGAATGCACTCGAGGGAAGCTCGAACTACATTTCTTGGAAGGATAGGATGGAGGCGATGCTTGAAGATAATGGCTTGAAGGAATTCATCGACAATGATGTTCCTAAGCCCACTTCGACGGATGTTGCATTACTTGATGCATGGAAAAAGAAAGTGGTGAAGGCAAGAAGGATTCTGTTGGAAGGTGTACAAGACCACATTGTCTCAAGCCTTCATGGAAAATCCACTCCTTATGTTATGTGGAAGGATTTGATGGACCTTTTCCAAAGCAGCATCAACCATAGGAAATTGGAGCTGAAGAATAAACTCAGAAAGATCAAGATGGAAAACGACGACAATATTCCAAATAATCTCACAAACTTTGTCCAATGTTGGGATGAACTGGGGAGTGTGGGAATCACTATTTATGATGATTATTTGGTGAGCTTGGCTCTCTTGGGACTTCCTAAGAGTTGGCACAATTATGAAGACTCTGTCAATGGACGGGAAAAAATGCTGGATTGGGATCAACTATGGTCGGATCTAGTGCAGGAGGAGTTCAGGCGGAACACCATAGATGGCTTTTCATCAAAGCATGATGATGAAGAGGATTGTGCTTTGGCTTCCAAGGCAAGGAAAAGGAAGGGTAATAAATTCCATTCAAAATCCGAGTCTAAAGGCAAGAAGCTGGATTTGTCCAAGGTGAAGTGTTTTCACTGTCATGAACATGGGCATCTCGCCACTAACTTCCCACAGAAGAAGAAGAAGAACAAGAAGGATGCTGGAGCTGCAGTTGGTGAGGCCCTTGCCTCACAATTTGAACTTGATTTCTCTTTTATCGCATGCATGGTGTCAAGTGCTTTGGGATCGATGTGGTATCTTGATAGTGGTGCTTCATTCCACATGACAGG
This sequence comes from Pinus albicaulis, assembly GCA_034641835.2. NCBI lineage: Eukaryota > Viridiplantae > Streptophyta > Pinopsida > Pinales > Pinaceae > Pinus > Pinus albicaulis. Next base: position 1,352,400,186 of record CM076582.1, on the reverse strand, counting down.
AGATAAGGAGCTTTTCAGTGACTTGGAGGAGAAAGATCTCCAAATGCATATAGAGATCAGCGACGATGGATGATACAGTGCGAACATCATTGGTACCATTACCTTTGAGAGGGAGTCAGGTAAACCATTTCAATCGAAATATGTTATGCATGTTCCAAGTTTGAAGAAAAACTTGGTCTTAGTCACGATGTTGGAGGATAGAGGCTATGACGTTGTTTTCAACAATGGAAAATATTTCCTGTGACATAAAACAATGGGTCAAGCCAAGAGGATAGGGATTCATGTTAAGAATCTATATAAGCTGGAGATAGATGGCTGCGATGCCATGATGGGCAAGGCAGAAAAAGTGGTGAGTCAAGATGAGGGAGAATTATGGCACAGACGATTGGGCCATCTTCATCATGGAGCCTTGCAAGTCATGCATCAAATATCTACTGGACTTCCAATGGGAACACTTGCTCAATTAGATCAGTGCAAGGGTTGCACCATGGGGAAGTATGTAAATTCCACCTTTCATGAAAAGGAAAACCGTGCTTCGATGATCTTGGAGAGAGTTCACATAGACATGTGTGGACCATTCTTGGTTGCTTCAACAACAAAACACATGTATTATGTTATTTTTGTTGATGAATTTTCTCATAAATGTTGGATCTTCTTCATGCAGAAGAAGGATCAAACATTCTCAAAGTTCTATGAGTTTAAGGCATTGGTGGAGAAAGAGTCGGGGAAGCAAGTGAAGGCTCTAAGGAGCGATAATGGTGCAGAATACATCTCTAATGAATGCAAAGACTTCTACAACAAAGAAGGAATTCAAAGAGAACTCATAGCGCCTCATAACCCACAACAAAATGGGGTCATGGAGAAGAAGAACATAACGATCGTGGGTGCAGCACGAGAAATGCTGCATGATTAGGGCCTACCAATGCATTTGTGGGTGGAAGCATGCAACACTGCAGTTTATGTGCACAACCTTTGTCCTCATAGAGTAACTGGCATGAGTACACCTGAAGAAGCTTTCATTGGTAAGAAACCAAATTTTTCTCACTTTAAGATTTTTGGCTCATCTGTTTATGTGCATGTGACTAAGAACGCTAGGAAGAAGCTGGAGCTGACTGTTGAAGTTGTCATATTTGTGGGGTACAAAAAAACACCCCATAATTATCGTGTGTATTTGCCTAAAGTAAGATGACAATTATGCGATGGGATATAAAATTCGATGAGGGGAAAGCCATGTAGTTGTCACTTGAGAGGGAACTGGACTTGCATGCAGAGGAGGAACTGTTAGTTCCCAAAGATGAGTCTCTAGATGTGGATCAGCCATAGGAGGAGGTTTATGGAGTGGAGGAGTCCATTCACGCAGAGCCAAACAATAGAACTGGTAGAAGGGGTACCACGGAAGCTGAAAGGCCGAGACTTGATGCTAAACAGAATGTAGGAGTCCCTACTTCATAGCGCAGAAAAAGACAATCTCCTAATAAATTCACTAGATACATGGCTCTCATGAGAAAATGTATTGTGAATGAGCCATCTTACTTTCAGGAAGCAGTGCAGGAGCCCACATGGGTAGATGTAATGGTGGAGGAGTATGACTCCATTGTCAGAAACAATGCTTGGTAAATTGTTCCAAGGCAGATTGATAAATCAGTGGCAGGTTCAAGATGGATCTACAAGGTAAAGCAAGCTACTGATGGGAGTGTTGAGAATTACAAGGCCAGATTTGTGGCTCGGGGCTTCTCACAGATTGAGGGGATTGATTATGAATAAAACTTTGCACATGTCGCATGGTATTCTTCTGTAAGGACCATCCTTGCTCTCTCAGCACAGATGGGTTGGCACATTCATCAGATGGATGTGAAGACTGTGTTTCTTAATGGGATCATTGAGGAAGAGGTGTACATTGAGCAGCCTGAGGGATTTGAGATCTTCAATAGTGAGTCACATGTGTGAAGACTCAAAAGAGCGATGTATGGGCTGAAACAAGCACCCCGTGCTTGGTACACTCGGATAGACAACTATTTCACTGGACTTGGCTTCACCAAGAGTGAGACAAATGCAATCCTATACTAGATTGTGGTGGAGGGTAAGATTTTAATCATTGTTCTTTATGTTGATGATTTAATACTAACTGGTGATGAGCAGTTGATACACTCAAGCAACGAGGACCTTGCAAAGGAGTTCGAGATGAAGGATATGGGCCTCCATTATTTCCCTGGATTGGAAATATGGCAGCGAGATGGTGAAATTTTTGTGTCTCAAGGAAAGTATGCAAGGGAGATATTGGGTAAGTTTCAAAAGGAGGGCTGAAAACCCATGGATACTCCTCTTCCAGGAAACTGGAGGAAAGAGGACGCTACATCTGGAAAGGTAGTGGATACTACTGTCTATTGACATTTAGTGGGTTCACTAATGTATTTAGTGAATACAATACCAACCATATGCTATGTGGTGAACCAGCTTAGTCAAGCGATGGTTAAGCCTACCAAGCTATTTTGGAAGGCAGGCAAGCATGTCCTGAGATACCTGAGGGGCACATCTGAGTATGGCTTGTGGTACAAACAGATGGATGAGGTGAAGTTGCATGGCTTCACGGATGCAGATTGGGCGGGCAACCCAACAGATAGAAAGAGCACATTAGGGGGGATCTTTAGTATCAAATCTACAACTGTTTCTTGGTACAACAGGAAACAGAGATTCGTGGCACTCAGTTCAGCGGAAGCGGAATACATGGCAGCAAGTCAAGCTGTATGTGAGGCTATCTGGATGAGAAATATCCTGGTTGGTTTGTTTTTTTCTCATTTAGATCCTACATTGACTCATTGTGATAATCAGAGTTGCATTAAACTCTCGATTAATCCTATGTTTCATGATAGATCTAAGCATGTAGATATCTAATATCATCATATCAGAGATTGTGTGCAGCGGAAGATCATGTTCCTTCAGTACATTCCTACGGAAGATCAGGATGCAGATATTCTGACAAAGGCGCTCACCAAGAGAAAATTCGAATACCATAGAGATAGGATCGGGGTGAAGGATAATCCCTTTCTTGTTGAGAGGGAGTGTTGAGATTCAAAAAGATGATGATCCTAGTGGAAATAAGCACTTATACTAGGATGGAGCCTCAGGCTATTTTTAGGTGGAAGTCTATTTTTAGAATGGATGAGAAAATTCTATTTATAGATTATGTCTATTTATAGATGGTGAGAAAATTCTATTTATAGATGATGTTCTATTTTTAGATGTATGTGCGAGTTCTATTTATTGATCGCATGTCTATTTATATATGCATGTCGAATATTATTATCCCTTAATAATAGTTGGAAAATAAATATTAATCTATTCTCATGGAGCACTTGGAATGAGTTAACTGAAGTGGAAAACCAGTTAGCTAAAGGAATTTCGAGTTCAAAGGTTGGTTGGTGGGACATGCAAGTGGACTTAGTTGTAACTGAGTGATTCGAAGATGTAACAGGGTTGGATGTGTAGTTATGTGAGTTGTAAAGTAGTTTAACTTAGTTAAGTGAGTTAAACTCTGTTGTGCTAGTTGTAACTGAAGATACTTTAGTGAGGGATCAATGAATTAAATATTAAATTAATTCACATGTAGTGATCTCACATGAAACTGAATATTTACTACTGTTAACTACATGCATGTAAGATCCAGTGGAGACCCAGTTGAGAGGTAGGTGAAAGGGACAATTGACTATCAGTTGTACTATATTGGATTGCACTCTTGCAAGCCAAACACATAATGGATATGATCATGAGGATTGCGCAGTCAAGGAGGGCATGATTGCATCGAATTGGTCTTTGTAATAAACTTGGATTGCGTAGTGGAGGCAAGCTGTTGTGAGGCAAAAATTTGGCTAAGGCATTTGTCAATTTCTGGAAGACAGTGTGAAACGATTGTATATTGTATTGAGAGTTCTTGGATTAGAGTTTTGTATGAGATTGTTTCATGATCCATGATATATATATAATATATGATAGTGGGTTTTTTAACTTTATGATTTCCCGGTAAAACATCTGTGTTATGTGTGATTGATCTTTCTTCATGTGTTTGCAATTGGCGTTCGTGTTTTAAATTTTCACAAGAATTTTTGTAGAAGTGATTCTATATATAACAGTGGCATATAATTGTTAGATCAGGAGAATCCATGAAATACAAAATTGTATTAAAATTTCTACAATAGACAACTCCAGATCTAAACAGATCATCAAATCATAATTTAAATCTTACCTCCAATGTTTCCTTCATATTCATTATATAGTTTGTGAACCTTCCCATGCCTTAGCCCACCTCATAAATGCATTGTACATGTGGACATAGGTCTCCATGTTGATTGCATTGCCTCTCCATGATCTCCATCATGTGTGCATGTAATGATCACCCTCTCCATCATGTGTGCATTAATGCACCACTTCCTCCATCATCTCATCATGAATGCTCTATAATCTTACATTTGATTCCTTCCATGATCTTAGTTGATTGCTTCGACCTCCATGATCTATCTCATTAATGAGACATGATCTCCACTCCTTTCACATTAAGTAGCTACTCCACTACTCCATTATGTAGATCTATGTCTAATTTGTCCACATTCACACATCAAAAGTGGATATTATTCATCTTTGAGGACTATGGGTCCCTCTACCCCTTTATTTAATTAATTAAATAAGTTTATTAAGAACTCTAATATTCCAAATAGCATGTGAAAATTTTGGAACATTACAGTCCTTCCCGGAAAAATGTTGCTTTTCCTCAAGAAACTGCAAAAGTGGATGCAAAGCCACCTATCCCCCTCCAAATGGCACCCACATAACAAAGGCCTCCTCCATTTGCTGCAATGTGTTATGTATGTAATTTGGTTCCAAATTTGTCTCTTAAGAATTCATAGAATGACCTCCAAATGTATAGTTAGATTTTCTTCATTCTCCAAGAAGTACCAAGCGACAACCATAAGCTGCCCAACATCATCATCAATACATGAGATAAATAATATAAAGTGGTTCTTCCCACAAGGAAAATCTCCATCTCACAAAACATCTCTTCACCCCATGCTTTATGAAGTAGATTGAGCATTGAGCTTTTTGGATCCAAGCATCATTCCAACATTGCTGGGTCCATTTCATTAACCTCCCCTCTCAATGGCTGGGTCCATTTCATTAACTTCTCTGTATTGTCCAAGGTTTTTGAAACACTTGTGACTTGATCTTCCTAGATTTTCTTCATTTTCTCAAACAAAACTTTCTCAACTCTGTGTTTCTTTGCATCTTGCTTCAAAACTGATATATCCTTACCTGCCCCCTTCAACTGCTCTTTAAGGGTTTCAATTTCCAAATTTTCACTAATTTTCTCTTTACCCTTTCTTTGTTTGATAACCAAATCTTCGTTTGTAGGTGAAGAAAAATCTATGATGCTTAGTGGCTGGGTAGTTTCATTGATCTTCTCAGCCTCTTTTCTACTTTCCATGACCTTCCTTGCATGTCTGGTCATTGGCTTCCTAGGCTGAAAAATGAAACCAACATCATCACCTGCAAACTCTAATTTTTTTGTTATCTTACCTTTCTTCAATTTTCTGTAGAAATTATATGCAATAAGCATGCATATGTCCTAGATCCACCTGATCTCACACTATTTAACTTTATGCAAGATACTGAATCATTCCGCTTGTTAATCTTTTGCGGAAAATTAATTGCACACACATGTAAAGCATAAATAAAAATAATCGCACATAACACAGTTGTTTTTAACTGGGAAAGCCTGAAGCTGAAAACCCAAACTATATATTATGTATCATGCAATCATATGACAATCTTCATACAAAGATTATCAAGCTCTCAGTACAGTACAATCGTCATACACTAATCAGGAACAATCTTGCAAATCCATGCACCGATATTTGCCTCCTGCTAGCCTACCTCCATTGCACAATCCTTGCTGAAGAATAGCTTTGAATGAATTCGAATTACCTTTGCCTTGACTGCGCAATCCTAATTGGCAACTCCAATGTGTGTGTGATGCAATGAATGCATCACTATAGTCACAACAGATAGTCTATCTTGCCCTTTCACCTATCTCTCCACTGGGTCTCCACTGAAACTGCCATGCACTGTAGTTAACTGTTGTATTGTTTAGTTGATTAATGAGTTATTATTTGTGAATTAATTAACTAATTAATTCACTCCACTCTCACTAGTGTATCAATTAGTTAGACTAGATACAACTAGCTCAACTGAGTCTAACTGAGTTAAACTGAATACAACTCCATGACTACTTCTTCCAACTGTGTCATAACTATGCCACTTGAGTTCTAACTAAGTCCTCCATGCATTAGCTCCAATAAACCCTTGGGAATTGCATAATTCCCTCAGTCCACTGATGTGCCACATCTGTGCACTGAAACAAAGTGCTCCAAGAGAATAAGTTGTTGTTTAGTGTCTGATTATTATTAAGAGCTAATAATAATCGACATGCATCTATTTTTAGATCGACGATCTATAAATACACTTCGCCCAATATTCTAAAAATAGAATTTCATCTGTTTTTCCAACTTGATCAACCATCCACAAATAGCACCCTGCAACTTCTGAAATATGATCATCATGTCTAAAAATATACATAGTCTAAAAATAGACTTGCGCCAAAAATAGCCTCCGGGCCCACTTAGTGAAGGCGACTCTTTTCACTAAGCTCATCATCTTGTTGAATCTCAACACTCCCTCTCAACAAGATAGGGATTATCCTTCACCTCGATCCTCCCTCTATGGTATTCGAATTTGCTCATGGTGAGCACGTTCATCAGAATATCTGCATCCTAATCCTCCGTCGGAATGTACTAAAGCAACATGATCTTCGACTGCACACAATCTCTGATATGATGATACCAGATATCAATATGTTTAGATCTATCATGAAACACGGGATTAACCGAGAGTTTAATGTAACTCTGATTATCAAAGTGTATCATCGTGGGATCTAAATGTGAACCGAACAAACCAACCAGGATCTTCCTCATCCAGATAGCCTCACATGCAACTTGACTTGCTGCCATGTATTCCACTTCAACTGAACTGAGTGCCACAGATCTTTGTTTCTTGTTGTACCAAGAAACTGCCATACATCCGATACTGAAAATCCCTCCTGATGTGCTCTTTTTTTCTGTTGGGCTTCCTGCCCAATCTGCATCTGTGAAGCCATACAACTTCACCTCATCCATCTGTCTGTACCATAAACCACGGATGCCCCAAGGATATCTCGGGACATGCTTGTACGCACCTTCCAAAAGAGCTTGGTAGGCTTAACCATCACTTGTGAAAGTTGGTTCACCGCATAGCATATGTTCGGTCTTGTATTGACTAAATACATGAGCGAACCCACCAACTATCGATAAACAGTGGCATCCACTACCTCTGCCGATGTAGCATCCTCTTTCTTCCAATTTCCTGGAAGAGGAGTGTCGATAGGCTTGCAACCTTGCATGTAAAACTTCTTTAGTATCTCCCAGGCATACTTGCCTTGAGACACAAATAGTTCACCTTCCCGCTGCCATATTTCCAATCCAAGGAAATAATGAAGGAGGCACAAATCATTCATCTCAAACTCCTTTGCAAGATCTTCCTTGCATGAGTGTATCAACTGCTCATCATCTATTAGTATTAAATCATCAACATAAAGTACAATGATTAAAAGCTTACCCTCCACCACAATCTGGTACATGTTTGCATCCGCCTCACTCTTGGTAAAGCCAAGTCCAGTGAAATAGCTGTTGATCTGAGTGTACCAAGCACGGGGTACTTGTTTCAGCCCATACATCGCTCTTTTGAGCCTGCACACATGCGACTCGCTGCTGAAGATCTCAAATCCTTCAGGATGATCAATGTACACCTCTTCCTTAATTATCCAATTAAGGAACACAGCCTTCACATCCATCTGATGAATGTGCCAACTCATCTGCGCTGAGAGAGTAAGGATGGTCCGTATGGAAGAATACGGTGCGACAGGTGCAAAGGTTTCTTCATAGTCAATCCCCTCAATCTGTAAGAAGCCCTAGGCAACAAATCTTGCCTTATACTTCTAGACACTCCCATCAACAGCTTGCTTTACCTTGTAGATCCATCTTGATCCTACAACTGACTTTCCCACCGGCCTTGGAACAATCTCCCAAGCACTGTTTCTGAAAATGGAGTCATACTCCTCCACCATGGCATCTACCCATGTGGGCTCCTGCACTGCTTCTTTGAAATAAGATGGCTCTGTCACAATACACCTGCTCATAAGAGCCATGTATCCAGTAAATCGGTCAGGCGACTGTCTCTGTCTGCGCTGTGATGTAGGGACTCCTACTTTCTATGCCGCATCAAGCTTTAGTCTCTCAGCTTCTGTGTTACGCTTTCTGCCTTATCTGTTGTTTGGTTTTGCATGAGTGGACTCCTCCACTCCATGAATCTCCTCCTGTGGCTGATCCAATCCAGAGGCTCATCTTTGGGAACAAGAAGTTCCTCCTTCGCATGCAAGTGTAGCTCCCCCTCAAGCGACAACTTCATGGCTTTCACCTCATTGAATTTTATATCCCGTCGCACAACAGTCATCCAACTGTTTGGAAAATACACACGATAGTTATGGGGTGTTTCTGTGTACCCTACGAATATCCCAACTTCTGCAGTCGGCTCCAACTTCTTCCTGGTGTCCTTTGTCACATGAATGTAAACAGGTGAGCCAAAAATATTCAAATGAGAAATATCAGGTTTCTTACCAGTAAAAGCTTCTTCGGGTGTACTCATGCCAAGTACTCTATGAGGACAATGGTTTTGCACATAAACCGTAGTGTTGCATGCTTCCGCCCACAAGTGCATCGGTAGGCCCTGGTCATGCATCATCGCTCATGCAACACCCATGATTGTTCTGTTCTTCCTCTCCACAACCCCATTCTACTGTGGGTTATGAGGCACTATGAGTTCTCTTCAAATTCCTTCTTTTCTACAGAAGTCTTTGAATTCGCTCGAGATGTATTCACCACCATTATCGCTCCGCAGAGCTTTCATTTTCTTCCCCGACTCCTTCTCCACCAATGCCTTGAACTCACAGAACTTTGAGAACGTTTCACTCTTCTTCTGCTTGAAGAATATCCAGCATCTACGAGAATAGTCATAAACAAATATAACATAATACCTGTGTTTTTCTGTTGAAGCAACTGAGAAAGGTCCACACACGTCTGTGTAAATTCTCTCCAGGATCACAGAAGCATGATTCTCCTTCTCATGAAAGGTGGTCTTCACAAACTTACCCATAGTACATTCCTTGCACTGATCTGACTGCGAAAGAGTACCCTTGGGAAGTCCAATAGAAATCTGCTGCAAAATCTTCAAAGCGCCATGGTGAAGATGGCCCAATATCCTGTGCCATAATTCGCCCTCATCCCGGCTCACCACTTCTTCTGCTTTGCCCACCATTGCAGCGCTACCATCTACCTCCAGCTTGTAGAGATTATTAATTCAAACGCCTATCTTCTTGGTTTGACCTGTTGTTTTATGTCGAAGGAAGGCTTTTTACTCACTGAAAACAACATCATAACCCTTGTCTTCCAGCATTGCGACTGAGACAAATTTCTTCTTCAGACCTGGAACATGCATAACATTCTTCAAAAATAATGGATTATTGGAATCCCTCTGAAAGGTAATGGTCCCAATGCCAGTCGCACTGTACCAACCATTATCTCCCATCTCTATATGCATCTGGAGGTCCTTCTCCTCCAAGTCACTAAACAACTCTTTGTCTCCCGTCATATGGAAAGACGCACCACTATCAAGATACCACACCGATCCCATACAGCTTGAAACCAAGCATGCGATCAAGGAGAAATCAAGTTCAAATTGCGAGGTTAAGGCCTCTCCAGCTGCAGATCCAAAAACCTTCTTGTTCTTCTTCTTCTGTGGACAGTTAGTGGCCAAATGTCCATGTTCGTGACAATGAAAACAATTCACTTTGGACAAATCCTGCTTCTTGCCTTTAGCATAAGATTTTGAAGGATGTTTCTTCCCCTTCCCTTTCCTTGCTTTGGCAGCCAAAGTGAAATTCTCTTCATCTTCATTCTTCAACGAAGATCCATCCCTGGTACCCTACCTTATCTCTTCCTGCACAAGATCCGACCAAAGTCGCTCCCATCCTGGCAGTTTCTCCCGTCCATTGACAGAGTCTTCATAGCGATGCCAACTCTTCGGAAGCCCGAGGAGAGCCAAGCTCACCAAGTCTTCATCATCAACAGTAACCCCCACACTTCCCAGTTCATCCTTACAATGGACAAAATTCGTGAGGTATTTTGGAATACTGTCGCCTTTCTCCATTTTTATTTTTCTGAGCTTGTCTTTAAGCGCCAAATTCCTCTGGTCACTTCTGCTTTGGAAAAATTCTGTCAAATCCTTCCACATTAAGAATGGAGTGGCTTCCCCGTGAAGGCTGGGAACAATATGGTCCTTCACACCTTCCAACAGAATTCTCCTCGTCTTTGCTGTATTATTTTGCCATGCGTCAAGTAATGCAGCACTAGATCCCGGCTTAGGAACATCGCTATCAATGAACTCCTTCAGTCCATTATCCTCCAGAATTTCCTCCATCCTGTCCTTCCAGGCTTTGTAATTCGAGCTCCCATCAAGGGCATACTCCAATCGCAACCCATTGAAAGCCATTTCAATGTATACTCAACTTCTACACCAAGAATCTTCTGTAGCAAATTCGAATTGTCCACCAGCAAAAACTCTCTTTACAATTGCAATCTTCAATAAAAAATGCTCTGGTACCATGTAGAAATTATATGCTCTAAGCATACATATGTCCTAGATCCACCTGATCTCACACTATTTAACTTTATGCAAGACACTGAATCATTCCACTTGTTAATCTTTTGCGGAAAATTAATTGCACACACATGTAAAGCATAAATAAAAATAATCGCACATAACACAGTTGTTTTTAACCAGGAAAGCCTGAAGTTGAAAACCCAAAATACATATTATGTATCATGGAGTCATATGAAAATCCTCATACAAATCTTATCATGCTCTCAGTACAGTACAATCGTCATACACTAATCAGGAACAATCTTGCAAATCCATGCACCAATCTTTGCCTCCTACTAGCCTGCCTCCACTGCGCAATCCCTGCTGAAGAATGGCTCTAAATGAATTCAAATTACCTTTGCCTTGACTGCGCAATCCTCATTGGAAACTCCAATGTGTGTGTGATGCAATCAATGCATCACTATAGTCACAACAGATAGTCTATCTTGCCCTTTCACCTATCTCTCCACTGGGTCTAGGGTCTCCTTGGCTTGCCATGCTGCCCCGCTAAGTTAAGCTGCTATATTTTTCGGTTGATTAATAGGTTATTATTGGTGAATTAATTAACTAATTAATTCACTCCACTCTCACTAGTGTATCGATCGGTTAGACTAGATACAACTAGCTCAAGTAAGAATCTAAGCGAGTTAAGCGAATACAACTCCATAACTACTTCTTCCAATAATGTCCTGCACTGTAGTTCTAACTAAGTCCTAGTGCATTAACTTTATTAAACCCTTGGGAATTATTGTCCTTCCCTGAGATATGATAGCTCCCACATACGTACCTTTGGCTCGAAGTGCTCAGCGAGAGAATAAGGATTCTTTCTTCATTATACATTTTATTATTAAAGCTAATAATAATCGACATGCATCTATTTTAGATCGACGATCTATAAATAGACTTTGCCCAATCTTCTAAAAATAGAATTTCATATATTTTTCCAACTTGATCAACCATCCACAAATAGCATCCTGCAACTTCTGAAATATGATCATCATGTCTAAAAATAGACTTGTGCCAAAAATAGCCTGCGAGCCCACTTAGTGAAGGCGACTCTTTTCAATAAGCTCATCATCTTGTTGAATCTCAAAACTTTCTTCCTCCATCTTCAATGTCTTCAACTTGCACAATGGGTGATTCTTCAATGTCAATTTCATGCAATATGTCCTCTAAGTTTTCTTTAGCCACTGTTTTTCTCCTAGTAACTCTCTTGCTACCTTGTTTACTGACTGTCTGCTTCTATTTTGTAGGTGTTGTTTTAGGTGTGTCAATCTTTTGCAAAGGCTCTACTTCCATGCTCACTAGTTCTGGAGGAGATGATCTATTCTCTTCTTCAACTTCCTCTGCCACAACTGGTGATGAAATGTTTCTAGATTTTGAGGCTTTCTTGGGAGTAACAACATCAATTTAATAACCACTCATGAATAAGGAGGAAGTCCAATCTCTATCTAATCTTTTCAATTCCTCTAACACCAAAAAATTAATCAAACCATGATGAAAAAGAGAAGTTCATTGCCCTTTGTTTTGATTTGAACCTTATCTGACATTTTCCCTAGACTTCTGTATAAATAAAAAGGCAAGTCAAGTGACCTCTTACCCACAAAATGCAGCAGAAGCCTAAGGTGACAGGAGTAGACCACGTGAAACCTTCCTTCATAGGTAAAATACTTTTGGATGAACATCAATAGCTTTGAATAGTTGTCCTTCATGAAACTCCTAGGGATAGCATTTGTCAGATCAATTTCACTATGTTCTTGCTTGATGAACTCTTTGTAATCTTGGATTGTGAACTTGATGCCTTTAAACCGCTGCTCCCCTCCTCTAGGGATTCCTGTTGCTGTTGAGATGGTTTCATATGTCACTGTAAGGTTAAAAAATCCCACTTTTGAAGCTAGCAAGAAAATCTTTGGAAACTTGTAAATGAAAGCCCTACAACCTCTGACAGAATTGCAAGCAACTAGTTCTTCTGAAAACCTCCATGGTAGTTGGGTCTTCATTGAGAAAATTCATGTCCATGGGCTCATACCTGTGGCAATGACCACCTTTGTTTATTTTCCTTCTTGCAACCATGGGTTCTTTATATCTTCACAACCTCGCTTGCTTGATGACACCTGCAAAGTTCAATTCTGCCAGAAACCTGCTTGGCTCGATGAAGTAGCTCTCCAAGAAAGAATTACATGCAAAGATAAAGCAGAATATGACAAAAAGGCTAATTGGGGTAAGGTTTATGGTTTAACTGACATATTATGCTTTAATCATGACACACATATGCCAAAAATGGTAATCATGACCTCAAACACGGCTATGTACCTTTGAATTAACCATAACAGACTTGAATGACCTCCACCCTAACTCCTCCAATCATGGAATGAAATTTCATATCGAATTTGACAAGACAAGTAAGAAAACAGATTTTCGTAGCATAGTTAGTTTAACCTTTGAAATATTCACTATGAAAAAATTAGGTAGTTTCGTATCGAAAACTGTTTTTTTGCTGTATAAAACAATATGAAAATTTGAAAACCAGACACAAGCGCCATTTTTGATTTTAAATGCATGGGGAATGAAAACTGACACATTATGAGGACTGATGGGACATGACATGAGATAAATGGAGGTGACCATGCACCTTAGGATAGGTAAACATGTAAAAAATGAAATTTTCCTTTACCAACTTGAAAAGGTTTAAGGAGACCTTATCCTTTTGATGAGTGAACTATATGACCTTGTCAAGTAATGTTTCACAACTTTATGAGTGATAACAGTGGCTCCACTTGGGATGGTGTGCCCCTATGGTACACCAAAGAACCTGTAGTTCCAGTGCCATCCATATTTTTAGGAAATAAAAACTCTGAAATTCGGCAAGCCTTCTTCAAACTCTAATGGCCTTCACGTTGGGCCCAAGTTTGATGATCAACCTGTCTTTATTAACATAAAATCATAATAAAATGGAATATATACAATGGAGTGAAAAATCAATAGAACTTAAGAGGAATAATGCTTATGAAACCTGCCATTGACAGGCCCTCCAGTACAAGGATGTCTGTCCATCTCTTAGCGCAATAGATAAGTGTTGTTGCCATGGAATGCATCTACTATGAATGGTCCTTTCCAGATATTCTCAAACTTACCATGTTTCCTCTTTTCTTCAATTCTAGCCTCCCACTTCCACACCACATCTTGAATCTGAAAATTTTCTTCTTTGACCTTCCTATCAATTGTCTTCTTTATTATGTTTTGTGACTGTTGATGACTGTTATATACCTCCTCCATTTTTTTTCGTGCAGAGCTATAAGCTAGTTTATTCTCCTCTGAATAGCATTAGGCTCCTCCTCTAGTCCTTGCATCAACTTCATAATAGGCACTCCCAAGGATGTGGGAAAAATGAATTCAGCTCCATACACTAACTCATAAGGTGAACTACCAATTGATCTTTTTTTACATACTCTATTAGCCCACAGAGCATACTTCAATTTCAAATGCTAAGATCTTTTGTTTTCTTGTAGTACCTTCTTGATAATTCTCACAATGCTTTTATTAGAAGATTTAGCAAGACCATTACCCCGTGGGTAATAAGATGTAGAGTGTCAAAGTGTTATGTGATACTGATGACAAAAACTGATCAACCTTTTGGATTTGAAAGCCTATGAATTGTCAGTAATAATCTTCATAGGACATCCAAATCTAGACAATATGTTATTCTCTAAGAATTGAATGGTGAGTGAATCATTTTCTTGCCTTGTTGGGATTGCTTCAATCCACTTGGTCAAATAATTTGTTGCTATCAGGATCTAGCGATGCTGCCCTGAAGAAGATTGGTGTATTTCACTAATAAAATCTAGCCCCCACTTCTAGAAAGGCACCTCAACATAAATTGGAATCAAGGGTAAAGGAACTAGGTTTTTCTTACCATAAAAGATCTGACATTCATGGTAGGAATCTATCTTCTTGTAGACATCCTTGAACATGGCGGGCTAGTAGTACCCTGCTCTAAGAATTTTGTTTGCTGTGGCCTTCCAGTAGTGATGTCCACCACAATCTCCTTTATGAAACTCTTCAATCACTTTTTCAACTTCCTCTTCTAGTAAACAATTCAAAAGAATGCCACCAATATCTTTCCAATAAATATTCTTATCTATACTGCAATATCTCAGATATTTCAGCTTCACAAACCTTGCTTTTGATTTAGTCAATTCTACAGGAGCTCTATGATGATGCAAGACAAAGACAATGTCTCTATACCAGTCATATAGAATGTACTTCTCTTCAATAGGAATGAGCTCTTCATCTTCATCCGATAACTCTAAAATTTCTGCAATTAAATTCATATCAAGACAGTCAAAATTGGACTGTGCCATCATCTTTGCTAGCTCCTGTCCTTTCACCAATTTTGTAGGTCTGATTTCTATATCATACTCCAGAAAATTAGCTATCCACTTCCCTCTCTTTCCATCAGGTTAAGCTTGAGTCAAGATGTCCTTCACCACAGTGTTAGGAACAAACGCTATGACATGAGAATGCAGAATATAGATTCTGAAATATTTAATGCCTTTGATCAAAGCATATGCGTGTTTTTCTAAAATATTTTACTTCATCTTTGAGTTAGCAAGGGATCTGCTAAAGAATGAAATGGCCTGCTCTGTACCTTTCTGTCCTTTCTGCAGTAAAACTCCAGCAATAGTGTTTTCAGATGCAAATGTAAAAACCAAAATTTCTTTTGAAGAATTTGGGCTAATAAACACTGGGGCCTGCGTGAGTTCTTTCTTAATTTCTTCAAATGACTACTTTGCTTCAACTGTCCATTTAATACCAAATCATTTTTTCAACATCTTGGTTATATCTTTGACAATCTCAATAAAGTTCGGGATGAACCTTCTAACAAAATTCACTCTCCCAAGGAAAAACTAAATTTCCTTCTTGTTCCTTGAGAGGTCAACTTTCTAAATGGAATTGACTCTATTTGGATCAATATTTATCCCATATATTGATATAATATGCCCAAGAAATTTTCCAGAAGTTAAAGAAAAATTACTCTTAGTGGGATTAAGAGAAATACCAAAACTTCTAAACTTCAGCAGAACTTTCTCCAGATGCTTCAAATGGTCTTCCTCTCTTCTTGAGAATACATTTATGTCATCTAGATAGACCACCACTAGTTTATCTTTCTCCTTAGAAAAGGCAATGTACATTTCTCTTTGAAAAGTCGCCCCTGCATTCATCAAACCAAAGGGAATTTTGGCATACATGAATGTTCCCCATGGTGTGGTAAAAGAAATTTTCTCTTGGTCTTCTGGGTGTACTAATATCTGATTATATCCTGAAAAACCATCAAGCATAGACATTCTTTGGGAACCAACAATATTCTGCAGAATTTGATCCATCTTAGGGAGAGGGTATTTGTCTTTCAGAGAAGCCTTGTTCAAGTTTCCGAAATCAATGCAGATTCTGATCTCTCCACTCTTCTTTCTGACTGGTACCAAGTTAGCAAGCCATTTTGAGAATCTGATAGGAACAATAATTTTTGTATAGAAAAGATTCTTAATTTCCTTCTCAATTAGAGGCATGAGTAATGGATTGATCCTTCTCAATTTCAGTTTGAAATGTTTCTCATTCTTTTTGATAGGAATAGTATGTTGAATAATAGTGGGATCATACATCTTCAAATCATCATAACTCCATGAAAAAACATCAATAAAATTCCTCATCATCTCAATATATTTCTATTTCATCTCCACAGAAAGAAACTTAGAAAGTTTTATCATTTTAGGTAATGCAACTGTACCAAGATTACAAGTATCTACCTCTTCATCATCAGCCTATATTCTAGGAGATTTGAAAACATCATTTTGGTCAAAAATATTTTCAAGTGGAATAAGACCCTTGGGTATACAATTGTTCTTCAACTGCAAAACTTCAGAATTACCCTTAGTTTCAGCAAGCATGTTTTGCTGATCTACTTGTGTGCTTTCAAACTCCTCCTTCAATTCTATGAAATTTTTGACTTGTTGGCCATATTCAAACACTTGCCAATGAATTATGTTATCTGGGATGGCATGTTAGGTCCCTGTATCACTAGTATAGTCCCTTATTATTGTTAGTGTAACCCCGTTATTGTTCTTATTGTACCCTTGTAACCCCCATTTTGTTATTATTGTGCCCTTAAATTATTATTGTTAGGTCGGCTAGGATTACATTGTGGCCCACTAGGATTACATTATGGCCCCATGGACTCCTATATAGAAATGAGGTTTTGTAAATTGTATCATCCAAGAATTGTTCATTTATGTAATGTATTGGAGGTTGCCCCCTCGAAGTGGCTCATTTCTAAGGCGTTTATATCTCTTTTCTTCTCTTTTTGGAGCTGGTTACACAACATGGCAGGCCTATGACGAACTTCAATCTCATACTTTTCAGTGGAATGTGCAGGGATGACAAACAAACTTGCAGAAACAGCTAAGGAATCATCTATTGAGTTTTGATCCCTAGTTTTCACTATAAATGAATATTCTTGAAAATTTTCCCACATCTCCATGATCATATTTCTGTAATCTCTCATCCTTACATCCTTGGTATGATATATTCTTTCAACTTGTTTAATTACCAATTCAAAATCTACACAAAATGAAATTTTTTGGGCACCCAATCTTTTCAAAATTTTTAAACCTAAAAATAGTGATTCATATTCAACCATATTGTTTGTGCAATCAAAGTTTAGTTTGAAAGAATTAAACTTAATTTCATCATCAGGAGTAGTGATCCATATTCCTGCTCCAGCCCCCTCTCTTCTAGTTGATCCATCAAAATGAAAAAGCCACCAGCCCTCTGCTTTTTCTTCAATGATTTCCTGATTTTCAGCTTTCTGATTTTCAATTTCTTGAATTTCTCGTTTCCTTTCATTTTCTTCTTCATCAGTTAGCTCATTGAAAAGAATTTCTGATCCTAATTCAATTTCAACAACATAAATTGGAAAATTCTAAGGTTTATCCTTACTGCTTACCATATAAGCCATCCTTGTCTCTCTGTACAACCTTCTTTACTCACCAAAAACAAGAATGGTGGCTTACCAAAAAAATGAATGGTGGCATATGTCAAGTCATGGTACCTTTGATTTTTGCTGCCCAAGCTCTGGATAAGAGCATGCCAAACTTAGGTGGAATGTCTGCTACCACAATGTCCATTACCACTGTCTTGGTAGGCACTTGTGTTAGACCAAAAACAATATCCTTTATCAATCCTCTGCATTGAACTCTTTTAGAATCAAAAGAAAAAAGATCCTTGTATGGCCTAGTGATTTCCAAACCCATCCTCTCCATAATCACCTTAGGCATGAGGTTATGATAAACCCCTGAATGCAACATGGCATTATGTAAGGTCATGTCATGGATACTAAGGCTGACATAGAAAGGAGGCACTTCTTCATTCTGCTCATCTTCCAATCTTGGTCCCAAGTAGATGGTAGGATGATCTTCTTGCACATTAGGGATTTTTAAAGCTCCTGGTTGAGAATTCAACATTTTAAAATTTTGCTTCTATACTCATTCACCTCAAGAATTTCTCCAAAAGGGACTGAGATCTTGATTTTGGAAATCTCTTTCTCGAAACTGAAAGCAGAAGTAATATTTTCAATTTCTTTGACAGGGGGAGGAAGTGGTGGATATTTTCTAGCCTCAGTTGCTTTAGGAGCATCTTTCTTGGGATGTGTTTTACTTGCAGTAATATGAACATTTCTGTTTTTGAGATTATATTGCTTCTGCATCTCAAAGATTGCATGTTGATAACCATTAAGATAGTCAGATTGTTTCTCACCCTTATTTGCATCATGATCAGACTCATCATGTTCTTCTTTGGTCAAAAACATTCTAGACATGTTTTCATCTAGGTAGTGAATTGAGTTTTCTTGAATTTCAGGCTGAGTTTCATCTTCATCAATTAAGTTCTGCTGAAAAGGAGGCCTCACTTGAGGGTCAGGCTGATTTTTGTTTTCCCTTTGTATTTGCTGATTTTGAGGCCTTCTAAACTGTGGATTTCTAAATTGTGGCTCATGTTGTGCAGGAGGTGTATAATTATTTCCAAGGGCAAGCCTATCCATAAGTTTTTCCGTTGTCTTCTTCATGGAGTCAAATTTATCATCTGAGGTGGAAGGCTTTTCTTCTTCTTTCAAATTTTTTTTCCCATCTTAGATTTCTTGGCTGCTATCATATTCACTTCCACCTTCACACATCATTCTGAATTTTTGCTAGTGAAGGAGATTCTCTTTCTCTAAGCAGGATATAGAAGTCATAATCAAATGCTTCAACATAGCGCAATTGAGCAGCTCCTGGTGGAGGTTTGAGATGAGCATGGATGGAATCATAGAATTTGTTAAATATCTTGGAGAAATTTTGGACAGTTTCATCTACAACTCTTTTTAGACTATTGTACTCAATGAGGGCTTGTACAGGGTTTGTTCTATTTACCCATTTTCTCAAGAAACTACCCTCAAATTGATTCCAATTATGTAAGCTCCCTGGAGCAAGGAATTTAAACCACTTTCTGACCTCACCAGTGAAACTTTGAGAAAATAGTCTCATCTTGAAATCTTCATGATCTACCTCCTCTCTATCTATGAAGTCATTAAATTGGTCTACATGTTCCTCAGCTGTAATTTCCTCATCACTTCCCTAAGTTTTAATTCTAGTAGAATACTTACTAGGGAGGGCATTAAGGACAACTGGAAGAACAAGTGGAGCATATATAGTAGGTGCAGCAGGAGGTGGAGGTGGAACATTTCCAGCCATGATAACAGGGACTGTGGTATTTTTAGGGACAATAGTAGTAGAGGATGAACTATTTTAAGGTGGTGAAGATGGTATTTGTAGTCCAGTTACAAATGAACTCCAGTCATGTAAAGGAATACCAGATTTTCTTCTTAGCAGAAATTCAAATGGGTTTAATTCCTTCAATTTATCAAAAGATTCCCTCTCTAACAATAACTATGATGTGACTTCCCCTCAAAATTATTCTCTATCTTTTTTGGTCACTAAGGCCGAGGTATCAATACCTCTTCTTTGTAGGTATAAAACAATCTCAGTCAATTCATTTTCATTTTCAGACCTAAACAAGACTTCCTGAATTTTATCATCAAACTTTTTATCTTCAGGACTTCTTAAAAATTCAGAGGAAAAAGCTCTTGAATGTGATGGAGTACCTGATTTTGAAGAGCTGCCTTGAATGCCTCTAGAAATTGTGTTTGGATTATCCACAATAGCAGGTGGGTTAGGATCTGGATTGCTCCTCATGTATATCCTTCTCGAAGCCACCTTTAAACATGAATTGTTGAAATGGAGTCGCCAAGGTAGTTGCAGCCTCGAATAGATTTTGAGCTCCTGCTACCTCTAAGAGTTTAGCTTCAATATTTGCACAAAAACTTCGAGAAATATGTCTTTAGGCTCTCGACAGACGCACCAAAATGTTATCACCAAATTGATCTTGATTGGCTGCTCATTAATCAACTCAACGTAACTATTTCAAACCACTTCTAATTGAAGATTAACCTCTTCAGTTTGAGAGGGTTCTCTCAAAGGGGATTTATGATTTTTGAATAAGCATAGTACTAGAAGGCTAAATTTATGGAATTGTAACTTTTTTTTGTATGATTGCAGGTTGAAAAATGAAGGCTTGCTACCATTGGGCTTATGGAGTCAACAATTAGTGGTTTTAGTGACAATGGTTCTTCACATGGAAGCTAAGGCAGATAAAGGTTTTTAACATAAATAATTCACACACATAACATAGGGAAACACAATCATTTCACCACTAAAGGAAGTCAGAGCATAATGTTATGAATTCTGAGTAATTATAGATGAAATATAATGTAAGTGATTTAAACATAAAGATACAGATTAATAACACATCAAAAACCTCATGAGAATATCAGGTTTGGAAGTAGAATGTCACTTTTGTATTACTGAAAATGGATGAAACATGTAGAAATTTGCTGAATAATGATTAATTATCCACCGAGACTATCCTGGTCACATACTATTTGAACTTCATACACAACACATAATCTCTTCCACTCAGCTCAACTCAGATCAACTCAGATCATCACACATGCGGAAATAAAATCAAGCGATAACACATCAAATCATCATACACATTAACACAGTATGTATGGGGAAAGCTTATAGCTGAAAACCCCGCAGCTATTGTGTATATTATAATGGAGAAATCAAGTAACAAAATCGGTACAATACTCCTCACAAGTACTCAGTACTTTCTCATACAGTTACTCACAATCTAGCTCAGTTTTGAACAGGTTACTGGTTCAAAACTCACCGCCAATTGCCTTGCCTCTATTGCGTGTTTCAATGCTATGGGATGGCCTCTTTATATACATAAACCACCAGCCTGAACTGCGCAATCCTCATGGGCTTACTCCACCTATCTGTGTGTTGCAAATAGTCACAACTGATAGCTAACTCCACCCTTTCATCTATCTCTTTCACTGGTCTCCACTGAACTGATCATACACTGTAGTGAACTGATGTGTTCTTGAGTTGAATAATGAGTTACTAATTAATGAATTAAATAATATTTAATTCACTCCACTCATAACTAATTGATTAGCTAGTTAAACTAATCTCAATCGGTTCAACTAAAATAAATAGAACACAACTCCACTATTTGTCTCATTAACTCCTCCAAACTTCTGCCACTGAAGTCCAACTGAAGTCAACCATGCATGATGCCATCAAACCCTTGGGAACCACGTGATTCCTATGTCAGATGCATGAGCCACTTCTGTAGCTCGAACTGAAGTGCTCCAAGAGAGTAAACTGTTGTTTATAGTCTAAATATTATTAAGGGTAAATAATATTTGACTTCCCTGTTTTAAGGAGAGGCAGTCTAAAAATAGACTTCGACCTCTTTGACCTCAAAAATAGAGTCTCATATATTCTTACCAACATGACCAATGCTCCAAGAATCTCAAACTGGAATCCCCGAACCATACTCCATATGTCTAAAAATAGACATAGTCTAAACATAGATTTTGCGCCAGAATTTGCCTGCGGGCCCACTTAGTGAAGGCGACTTCATTTCACTAAGCTCCATCATCTTGCTGCATTCTCAACACTCCCTCTCAGCAAGATATGGATTATCTGCAATCCCTATCCTGCCTCTGTGGAATTTGAACTTGCTCCTGGTGAGCGCCTTCGTCAGGATGTCGGCATCCTGATCCTCCGTGGGAACATATGAAAGCATCATGATTCTCCGCTGAACACAATCTTTGATATGATGATATGGATGCCTGAAGCACTGCCGCCTCAACTCATCCTCCTGTCTGTACCATGGACCATATCCCGATGTGCCTCTAATATAGCGCAATACATGCTTGCCTGCCTTCCAAAAGAGCTTGGTAGGCTTAACCATAGCTTGCAAAAGCTGGTTAACTGCATAGCATATATCGGGTCGTGTATTGACCAGATACATAAACGACCCCACCAACTGTCGATAGACAGTGGCATCCACTACCTCCGCTGAAGTAGCATCCTCCTTCCTCCAACCACCAGGAAGAGGAGTGTCAACAGGCTTGCAGCCTTGCATGTTGAACCTCTCAAGAATATCCCGAGCATACTTTCCCTGAGAAATAAACAGTCCTCCGCTGCGCTGCCAAATCTCCAATCCCGGGAAATAATGAAGGATGCCCAAGTCCTTCATCTCAAACTCTCGTGCAAGATCCTCCTTGCATGAAAGTATCAACTGCTCATCGCCAGTCAAAATCAGATCATCTACATACGGTACGATGATCAACAGCTTCCCCTCCACCACAATCTGGTACAGGTTTGGATCCGCCTCACTCTTGGAGAATCCAAGCCCGGTGAAGTAGCTGTCTATCCGAGTGTACCAAGCACGAGGTGCTTGCTTCAGCCCATACGGTGCTCTCTTGAGTCGGCACACATGCGACTCACTGCTGAAGATCTCAAAACCTTCAGGCTGCTCTATGTACACCTCTTCCTCAATAACTCCATTGAGGAACGCAGTCTTCACATCCATCCGATGAATGTGCCACCCCATCTGCGCTGAGAGAGCAAGGATCGTCCGTATGGAAGAGTACCTTGCGACAGGTGCAAAATTCTCCTCATAATCGATCCCCTCGATCTGTGAAAAGCCACGGGTGACAAATCTCGCCTTGTACTTCTCCACACTCCCGTCAGCCGCCTGCTTCACTTTGTAGATCCATCGCGAACCCACCACTGATTTCCCCTCCGGTCTTGGGACAATCTCCCATCCACTGTTTCTGACGATCGAATCATATTCTTCGATCATGGCATCTACCCATGCGGGTTCCTCCACAGCTTCCTCAAAAGAGGATGGCTCCGTCACAACACATTGAATCACAAGAGCCATGTATCCAGTGTACCGATCTGGTGACTGCCTCTGTCTGCGCTGTGCTGTAGGTGGTCCTACAACCTTCTCTGCATCTCGAGCCAGTCGCTCAGCTTCTGTAGTGCGCATGCGCCCTCTGATGGTTGGCGCTGCATGGGTGGTTTCTTCCACCTCCTGAACTTCCTCTTGTGGCTGATCCACATCCGGAAGCTCCTCCTTAGGAACTAACAACTCCTCATCTTCATGCAAGTGTAGCTCCCTCTCAAGCGAACACTGCATGGCTTTCTCCCCCTGAAATTTTATATCTCGTCGCACAGTAGTCTTGCGACTGTCTGAAAAATACACCCGATAATTGTGAGGTGTATCAGTGTACCCCACAAATATTCCAACCTCAGCAGTTGGATCCAGCTTCCTTCTCGCATCCTTCGTCACATGCATGTAGACAGGAGAACCAAAAATCCGCAAATGGGAAATATCAGGCCTCTTGCCAGAATAAGCCTCCTCCTGTGTACTCATGCCAAGAACCTTATGAGGACAACGGTTCTGCACATACACTGCTGTATTTCATGCCTCAGCCCACAAGTGAAGGGGTAGGCCCTGATCATGCAACATCACCCGTGCAGCACCCACGATCGTTCTGTTCTTCCGCTCAGCCACCCCGTTCTGCTATGGGTTATGGGGTGCAATGAGCTCTCTCCGAATCCCTTCTGCGCTGCAGAACTCCTTGAATTCAGCCGAGATGAATTCACCACCGTTATCACTCCTTAGAGCAATCACCTTCTTCCCCGAATCCTTCTCGACCAGTGCTTTAAACTCACAGAACTTCGCGAATGTATCACTCTTCTTCTGCATGAAGAAGATTCAACACTTTCGAGAGAAATCATCAACAAAGATCACATAATACTTGTGCTTTGTTGTCGAAGCAACTGAGAAAGGACCACACACGTCTGTGTGAACTCTCTCAAGGATCGTCGTGGCGCGACTATCCTTCTCGTGAAAGGTGGCTTTCACATACTTCCCTAAAGTACAACCCTTGCACTGATCTGACTGCGCAAGAGTGCCCTTAGGAAGCCCAGTAGAAATCTGCTGCAGAATCTTCAAAGCTCCATGGTGAAGGTGGCCCAATCTTCTGTGCTACAGTTCGCCCTCATCCCAGCTCACCACTTCTCCCGCCTTGCATGCCATAGCTGCGCAGCCATCTACCTGCAGCTGATAAAGGTTCTTAGTTCGAACCCCTATCTTCCGGGTCTCTCCAGTAGTCTTACTGCGCAGGAAGGCTTTTCCTTCGCTGAAGACCACATCATACCCCTTATCCTCCAACATCGCCATAGAAATCAGGTTCTTCTTCAATCCAGGTACATGCATGACATCCTTCAATACAAAGGGTTTACCAGACTCCCTCTGAAAGGATATGGTACCGATACCAGTCGCACTGTATCTATCATCATCGCCCATCTCGATGTGCACACCCAAATCTTTGTCCTCCAGATCTGAGAACAAATCCCGATCTCCCGTCATATGAAATGACGCACCGCTATCCAAGAACCACACCGATCCCAGCACACTTGAAACCAAGCATGCAATCAGTGAAAAGTCAAGCTCGAACTGTGAAGCCAAAGCTTCTCCATCTCAAGATCTTCCCGCTTGCTTGTTCTTCTTCTTCTTTGGACAATTGGTAGCATAATGTCCGTGATCATGGCAGTGAAAACACTTCACTTTCGCCATATCCTACTTCTTGCCCTTTGCACCAAAATGAGAGGTTTTCTTACCCTTCCCTTTCTTTTCTTTGGCCACCAAAGCGCAATTCTCTTCATCAGCTCCCTTTGATGAAGATCCATCTCGAGTAGTCCTCCTTATCTCCTCCTGCATGAGATCCGCCCAAAGGCGCTCCCATCCCGGCAGCTTCTCCCGACCATTGACACTATCTTGATATGAGTGCCAAGCCTTCGGAAGACCAAGGAGAGCCACGTCGACCATGTCCTCGTCTTCGACAGTCACCCCCACACTTCCCAGCTCATCTCTGCACTGAGTGAACTTCGTGAGGTATTTGGCGATACTGTCGCCCTTCTCCATCTTGATGTTCCTGAGCTTATCTTTGAGCGCCAGTTTCCTTTGGTCACTCTTACTCTGGAATAGATCCGTCAAAGCTTTCCACATTAAATATGGAGTAGCCTTTCCATGCAGGCTGGATACAATATGATCCTTGACGCCCTCCAACAGGATCCTTCGACACTTCGCCATCTTCTTTTGCCATGCTTCGACTTCAGCAGGATCAGTGGGCTTTTGGACATCCGTATCTACGAATTCCTTCAGACCATTATCTTCTAATACTGCTTCCATGCGATCCTTCCATGCAACATAGTTCGAACTGCCTTCAAGAGCATATTCGAGTCGCAAACCGTTGAAAGACATTTTCAACACCGGCACCAAGAAAATAAAACTGCTGCAAAATTTCGAATTCCACCTCAAAGCTCAACCGCTCTAGATCTGTGAGAACAAATTATTTCTAGCACAGAGATCGACTGCAAGGGGCATTTACCATACCTTTCACTTTCCGAAGAAAGATGAATCCGGAGGCTACCTGGCCCGCATGCAGACTCTGTCTACCGAAATAAGTTTGTAATCACTGTGATGATCAATCTAAGCTTCAATAGCTCCAATACCATGTAGAAATTTTCTGAATAATAAATAATTATCCACCGAGACTATCCCGGTCACATACTATTTTAACTTCATACACAACACATAATCTCTTCCACTCAACTCAATTCAGATCATCACACATGCGGAAATAAAATCAAGTGATAACACATCAAATCATCATACACATTAACACAGTATGTATGGGGAAAGATTATAGCTGAAAACCCCGCAGCTATTGTGTATATTATAATGGAGAAATCATGTAACAAACTCAGTACAATACTCCTCACAAGTACTCATTACTTTCTCATGAAGTTACACACAAACTAGCTCAGTTTTGAACAGGTTACTGGTTCAAAACTCACCGCCAATTGCCTTGCCTCTATTGCGTGTTTCAATGCTATGGGATGGCCTCTTTATATAGATAAACCACCAGCCTGAACTACACAATCCTCATGGGCTTACTCCACCTATCTGTGTGTTGCAAATAGCAACAGTATAGTCACAACTGATAGCTAACTCCACCCTTTCATCTACCTCTTTCACTGGTCTCCACTGAACTGATCATACACTGTAGTGAACTGATGTGTTCTTGAGTTGAATAATGAGTTACTAATTAATGAATTAAATAATATTTAATTCAATCCACTCATAAATAATTGATTAGCTAGTTAAACTAATCTCAATCAGTTCAACTAAAATAAACAGAACACAACTCCACTATCTGTCTCATTAACTCCTCCAAACTTCTGCCACTGAAGTCCAACCGAAGTCAACCATGCATGATGCCATCAAACCCTTGGGAACCACGTGATTCCTCTGTCAGTTGCATGAGCCACTTCTGTAGCTCGAACTGAAGTGCTCCAAGAGAGTAAACTGAATTTTATAGTCTAAATATTATTAAGGGTAAATAATATTTGACTTCCCTGTTTTAAGGAGAGGCAGTCTAAAAATAGACTTCGACCTCTTTGACCTCAAAAATAGAGTCTCATCTATTTTTACCAACATGACACATACTTCAAGAATCTCAAACTGAAATCCCCGAACCATGCTCCATATGTCTAAAAATAGACATAGTCTAAAAATAGATTTTGCGCCAGAATTTGCCTGCGGGCCCACTTAGTGAAGGCGACTTCATTTCACTAAGCTCCATCATCTTGCTGCATTTTCAACAAAACATACAAGCAACAATTTGGTGCAATATTCTCCAACCCCTTGCTTCTTCAATGTTTTGTCTATAAATAGACATTATTTACAATATGGATGATCTGCCTGGCTGGCTAGATCCTCGAATTATACTCTGACACCTATCATAACTAAAATCACTAACTTAAAATAGAAAACTGACAGTTATCCTTAAGGAAAACAAAATCCTAATAGGACTCCATCTCCTATTTATTACATTCCTTTATCTTATTAGTGAAATAGTTACATCATGAATGTCACATGCTTGAATGAAAAATGACCCTAGTTCACCACCACTTTACATCATTAAAACACTCCTAGATTTGCGGAACATAACCCTACTTTTTAGGAATGGATGATCTTCATATTTAATGGTGTTTTGACTAATGAGCTGGCTGCGTGGTACTCCATTTGAGTGATGAATATCTACTAATAAGGTCCACTGACATGCTGGAGGTCTCGAGATGACAAAAAATGCTGTTAAGATGCTCAAAATCCTTCAAAACTTACCAGCTATGAAAACAGGGCAGTTTTAGGCAGTTTCGTAGCGAGTTTTAGTAGCATAGGAAAAATGGCTTTTCCATCTATCTTCCTGACTTTTTTGTTGTTCCAACACCTTCATTATGTTATGAAACCTTGCAAACCATCAATTTACCTCCATAAAACATGCCAAAACTGAGTTTCAAAGAAAAAAAGCACATACAAGAATTTTCGTAGCGTATTTCTGGCCTCAAGCCCGAGGTATGCTACGAAACTATGTAAAAAACTAGAAAATGTTGTTTTCAAGGTGGTCTTCAAAAGCTATTCTCCAGCTGCAAAATTTTGACTCTCTGCATGTTATGAACCTCCTGAAACATATTCCATCTTAACTTATTACTCCTGTGGTGTTTCCTACTCATTCACAATCAGTTGACTAATGGGCTATTCTACCACTGTCATTTTCAATCCTTTCTTTTCTAGCTCCACATGAATCAAATCTAATTGCTTCTGAAGATATTCTACTTTGTACTTTAAAGCTTTATTTTTGGATTGTAAGTGAAAATTCATCTTCCTAACATGCTTAACCTCCCCTCTCAATGGCTGAGTCCATTTCATCAACTTCTCTGTATTTTCCAAGGTTTTTGAAACACTTGTGACTTGATCTTCCCATATTTTCTTCATTTTCTCAAACTGAACTTTATCAACTCTGTGTTTCTTTGCCTCTTGCTTCTAAACTGATATCTCATTACCTACCTCCTTCAACTACTCTTTAAGGGTTTCAATTTCTGATTTTTCACTAATTATCTCTTTACCCTTTCTTTGTTTTATAAATAGCTCTTATTTTGCAGGTGAAGACAAATCTATGATGCTTAGTGGCTGGGAAGTTTCATTGATCTTCTTAGTCTCTTTGCTACTTTCCATAACCTTCCTTGCATGTCTGGTCATTGGCTTCCTAGGCTGAAAAATGAAACGAGCATCATCACCCGAAAACTCTAATTTTTTAGCTATCTTACCTTTCTTCAACTTTCTTCCACCATCTTTAATGTCTCCAGCTTGCACAATGGGTGATTCTTCAATGTCAATTGCATGCAAGATGTCCTCTAAGTTTCCTTTAGCCACTGTTTGGCTCCTAGTAACTCTCTTGCTACCTTGTTTGCTAACTGTCTGCTTCTGTTTTGTAGTTGTTGTTTTAGGTGTGTCAATCTTCTGAAAAGGCTCTGCTTCCATGCTCAGTGGTTCTGGAGGAGATGATCTATTCTCTTCTTCAAATTACTCTGCCACAGCTGGTGATGAAATGTTTCTAGATTTAGAGGCTTTCTCAAGAGTAATAACATCAATTTCATAACCACTCATGAACAAGAAGGAAGTCCAATCTTTGTCTAATATTTTCAATTCCTCTAACACCAATAACTTAATCAAACCATGATGAAAAAGAGAAGTTTCATTGCCCTCTGTCTTGATTTGAACCTTATTTGACATTTTCCATAGACTTATGTATAAATAAAAAGGCAAGTCAAGTGACCTCTTACCCACAAAATGCGACAGAAGCCTAAGGTGATAGTAGTAGACCATGTGAAACCTTCCTTCATAGATAAAATAATTCTGGATGATCATCAACAACTTTGAATAGTTGTCCTTCATGAAACTCCTGGGGATAGCATTTGTCAGATCAATTTCACTATGTTCTTGCTTGATGAACTCTTTGTAGTCTTGCATTGTGAACTTGATGCCTTTAAACCACGGTTCCCTCCTCTAGGGATTCCTGTTGCTGTTGAGATGGTATCAGGTGTCATTGTAAGGTTCAGAATTCCCACTTTTGAAGTTGTTCCTGTGAAGCTGGCAGCATAATCTTTGGAAACTTGTAAATGAAAGCCCTGGAACCTATGACATAATTGCAAGCAACTAGTTCATTTGAAAACCTCCATGGCAGTTGGGTCTTCATTGAGCAAATTCATGTCCATGGGCTCATACCCGTGGCAATGATCACCTTTGTTTGTTTTCCTTATTGTAGCCATGGGTGCTTTATATCTTCACAACCTCGCTTGATTGATCACATTTGCAAAGTTCAGATCTACCAGCAACCTGCTTAGCTCGATGAAGTAACTCTCGAGAGATCGAATTACATGAAAAGATAAAGCAGAATATGAAAAAAAGGCTAATTGGGGTAAGGTTTTATGGTTTAATTGACAGCTCATTCTTTAATCATGACACATATATTCCAAAAAAGGTAATGATGACCTCAGACACGACTATGTACCTTTGAATTAACCATAACAGAATCGAATGACCTCCACCCTAACTCCTCCAATCATGGAATGACATTTCATATCGAATTTGATAAGATAGGTAAGAAAACATATTTTCGTAGCGTAGTTATTTTAACCTCTGACATATTCGGTACGAAACTATTAGGCAGTTTCATAGTGAAAACTATTGTTTTGGTGTATAAAACGCTACAAAAATTTGAAAAACTGACACAAGCGCCCTTTTTGATTTTAAATGAATGGGGAATAAAAATTGACACCATACGAGGACTGATGGGACATGACATGACATAAATGGAGGTGACCATGAACCTTAGGATAGGTTAAACATGTAAAAAATAAAATTGTCCTATACCAACTTGAAAAGTTTTAAGGAGACCTTATCCTTTTGATGAGTGAACTATATGACCCTGTCAAGTAATGTTTCACAACTTTATGAGTGATAACAGTAAAAATGCCTTGTTTTGCTGCATTATGTCATTGATACACAAGGCATGAGTCAAAGAAATATGAGCTATTGGGTGGTAACCATACTCACCCAAGAGCAGCCAGCGCAACCATGCCTCCTTCTTCTTTACATGAGTGTTATTCAAGGCATGGATCAAAGAAATAGGAGCTTATGGGTAGTAACCAAACTCACCCAAGAGAAACCAACGTAACCAAGCTTCTTGCTGGCCCATGTCATATATTTGCAAGTGGTCGTGCTACCCCTTGCTTATCATCCTCACCCACTCATCCCAATGTGGATGATGAATGATGTTTTGCAAAAACATGGTATCCTCCCATTGTAGAATACCATCCACCTCAAAATGATGAAATTTTTTTCACTCCATGATATGTTGAAGTGCACCTCCAATGATATCTCTCCTTGAGACCTTCTTCTCATCAATGGCCCTCCAAAACCATTAAGGTTCTGGATCTACTGTAGGTTGAAGTTTTTTTTTGAGCTGTGAGATGCTCATTGATAAAGAGTCATCGTGAAAGGGGAAAATATTTCCCATCTCAAGATGTCTACCATTTATCATTTTCTACTCCATTGCTTCATGAGTGAAGCTACCATTTGATTTCTCCCATAAGGAATGGGTCCTCTTCTTCTCACTATTGCTCATTAACAATGCTGTAGATCTGCAAGGTAAAACATGTGTTGTCTCAAAGAAAGGCACAATGCTAAACTCATAGCCAGCCATTGTACATAGGATCATACTCATCTCATCTTCTAAAACTCCACATTTCAACTCAAAGGGTTGAATGTAGCTCAACAATGATGAAATGGGATAGCTTTTCATCTCCTCCTTGATTAAATCAAGGGTCCTCTGATCAGTGATATGTTGTTACTTCAAATCAGCATGTTGTTCTAACCCTTGGTTATGTATTGGCCCTGATGGCATGTTCCCATAAGTTTCAATAAGAGGTATTGAAACAATATGAGATGGAAGTGGATGCATACCTTGGATCAATTGATGTGTGGGAACCTCTTTCAAGATCACAAGATTTCCTCCAACAGGGACAATGGTATCTCCAACTGCTGGTAAGAGTGATGGCTACTCTTCTATCAATGTACCAACGCTGGAATCTACCTCATCTTCCTCACGCTTCTCCTGAATCATGCATGGGACTCTATATGTCAAGAGCTTAAGACTATATTACAAAGATGAAAGTGTCTCTCCTTCGGATACAAGTAATTCTGTAGCTGGTGGTGAATGCAGTGATTCCTTGTCCAGAGTGACAAGAATGACATCCTCATTTGAACTCTCAGGAAATGTCTCTTTGTGAAGTATCTCTGGTTTTCTCACATCAAACTTCTTCCTCAACTTGTGAAAGAAATCTAAATACTTAGCTACCTTTGCATGCTCCATGTGACCAAACCACCAATCATTGTCTTCACCTAGAAGATGAAGTGCTACAATCTGAACAACCTCTTTTCCAACTACAGGATGTAGCTTGAAAAATGCATCTAACTCCTTCCTCCAAGCCTTGACAGTGCTTGAGGAAGATCCATCAAATGTAGGAAAATAGAATCTATTATGCCTCGTTCTTCTATTGTTGCTATATGATCTTCTTTATTCTTTGAGTTTGAAGAATTTTTGGAGAGTTATATTCTCCTTGAATGCTCTAGATTGTCCTTTGTACTCATCAAGATATAGACTAAGAGTCTCATGAGTCTCAGGTTCTCTTTTCTCTTCATTTCTATACCATTCACCTTCTTCAAAGAAAGTGGGAATAGTAGATATATGAGGAGACCTATGATTCTCCAGTTTTATTTGTTGCTGATAAGAAGTATTGGGACCTTCTTCATCCTGAAACCTTCTTGAGGTTTCCCTTTGCCTTTATTTCTTCATTTCATTGATCTCCTTGGAGAGATCCTTCATAGTTCTCAAGAAAGATGCAGCAAAACTTCCAGATCTATGAGTCTAGGAAAATCACCCTGGTATCATAACATGATCTTTGGCTCAGCTTGTGGGCATTTCATGACATCAAAAGAATAAGAAGAAGAAGCAGAAAAGGAAGAAGTCTACAATGGTGGAAGGATTGAGTTTTGCCACACTTCTCTTCAGATATATGTAGGGTCTCTCCATAGAGACTAAAGAAATGAGAAGGGGAAGGCAAAGAGAAACCTCAAGAGGGTTTCAGAATGAGGAAGGTCCGAGCACTTCCTATCAACAACATAAGAAACTACCATGCATAGAGCTCCGCAACAATCTACTATGTCCAGTTTCTTTGAAGAGGAAGGTGAATGGCATGGATATGGAGGAAATTTGGAGTATGAGACTCTGATTAAATATTTGGTAGAGTACAAATAACAGTCTAGAGCATTCAAGGAGAATCTAACTCTCCAACAATTTTTGCAACTCAAAGAGGAGAGGAGATCCCACAGCAACAATAGAAGAAAGATGCATATATTATTCTTGCCTACATTTGATGGATCTCCCACAAGCACATTGAGGGCTTGGAGGGAAAATTTAGCTACATTCTTTCAACTATATCATGTAGCAGAAAGAGAGGCTGTGGAGATTGCAGCGCTACACCTAGAGGGTGAAGCCAAAGATTGGTGGTTCAGTCATCTATCACATATGAAAGTGTCTGCTTACATTTAGAGACTGAAGAAGAAGTTTGGTAGGAAGAAACCAGATACATCCCGCATTGAGACATCTCCCATCATTGTTGAGATAGTACATGAGGAGCCAAAGGAAGATGTCCTCATTATTACTCTGGAGGAGGAACCCCTACCTCCACCATCAGCTGCAAAAGTACTTTCATCAGGTGAAGGAGCACTTGAATCTTTGCAATATGGTCTTGAGAAATTGACATTGAGAGTCCCATGCATGATTCAGGAGATGCATGAGGAAGAGGAGGTAGATACTAGCACTGGTGCAGCAGTAGAGGAGTAACCATCACCATCCCCAGCAGTTGAAGAAGCCATTGCACTGGTTGGACGAACTCTTGTAGATTTGCAAGATGCTCCCAATTTTCAGCTGATCCAAGGTTTGCAAACATTTCTATTCCCTATTATTTCAGCACCTTAGTTTGAGATTTGTGGGATCATGCCATCAAGACAATTACATAACCAAGGGTTAGAGCACCTTGCTGATTTGGAGCAACAAACTATCACTGTGCAGAGGACACTTAACTTGCTCAAGGAAGAGATGTATAACCCTCCCAGTTTTTCATTGTTGAGCTACACACAACACTTTGTGTTGAAGTGTGGAGTTTCAGAGGATGGGATGAGCATATTCCTAATCAGTACAATGCCAGACTATGAGTTCAGCATTCTTTATGGCCACGAGACAGCAGGTGCACCATCATGGTGATCAACAGCGCTGTCACTAAGGAGCAGTGGTGAGTTGGGGGTCCAACTATTCTTGGAGAATTCCGATGATCGCTTGACTTATGAAGCATTGGATGAGTAGATGGTCAATGATAAACATCTTATGATGGATAAAATCTTCCATTATTATGATAGACATTTCTTGATGAGCATCTCACAGCTTAAAGAGAACTTCCTACCTACAACATATTTAGAATCATATGGATTCTACCAAGTCATCGATGAGAGGTTCTCATGGAGAAACCTCAAGGAGGATGCACTTCAACATGTCATGGAGTGCAAATATTATCAGAGTGAGGAGGATGGTATTCTCCATTGGGTGGATACCAAGTTAGAGCATGGTAGGAGTCATCACCCGCAGTTGGATGGATGGGTGAGTATGATGAGCAAGTGGTTGGTGAGCTACTTGCAGATCTATGACATGGGGCAACAAGAAGCATGGCTGTGCTGGTTTCTTTTGGGTGAGTATGGTTACTACCCAACATCTCATATTTGTATAATCCATGTTTTGTATATTACCGGTGAGACGCAGCAACAGGAGGCATGGTTGCGCTGGCTACTCTTGAGAGAGTTTGGCCATCACATAGCATATCCTACGTCAATGGGTGTGTTATCGTTTGGGACATTGCGTGGCATTCATATGATGTGGTAGTAGGGAGCTTGGTTATGTTGGACAGATGTGACATTTTACATGTCAATCAATATGTTGTTGCTCCATGGCTTGCATGATGATGATGTGAGGTGGCAGCAAGAGTCATTGCTTCTTTGGTTACTCTTGGGAGAGTATGGGCTGAATTTCTCCCATACATTGCATAATGTTGATGTAGGATGGAAACATGAGGCCTTACTGCGTTGGCTTTTTTTAGGAGAGTATGGCCACCACACTTGGTATGATGATGAGGTGGTGTGGCAGCAAGAGGAATTGCTGCATTGGTTGCTTTTGGGAGAATATGGTTCAACATATCACATGTTAACCCATATGTCTCTATTCTTTATTTTGCACAGTGTTGAGATTATGCTTGGAGCCAGTAAGGCCAACACAGCCAATGATGGGAGCATGGAGAGGTGAAATCTACTCTATGTAGCATGGGTTGGAGGGATAGTTAAGGAGTTGGGACTTTCCACTCTGGGAAGAAACCACTTCATTTCATATATCTCATGCATAGAGAATATCCTTGGACACTATATGGTTTCCACTTGGGGAATTATTGATGAGGAGAGGCATCTAACTACACAGTTGGAGGCCATTATAGATATTCTAGAGAGGCAACTATGGAGCTGGGCATTCATAGCACATTGTAGTAGATGGGGGTACCTTCCATATGAGGATGCCATTTGGAGGGAAATGGATTGTTGTAGCATCTACTTTTGCAGTTGCTTGAGGACAAGAAACATTTTGGCGGGGAGGACTGTAATATTCCAAATTTTCCGTCAAATTATTGGAATATTAGAGTTCTTAATTTTCTTAATTGATTAAGTAAATAAAAGGGTGGAGGGATCCATAAAACCCATAGATGAATAAATCCACTTTTAGTGTGTGTATGTGGATTAATTATAAGTAGATCAACATTATGGAGTAGTGGAGAAACTCCTTAGTGAAGGAAGAGCGGAGATCATGTAGCATTAATAATAAGATCATGGAGATAATAGAGGAGTCAAAGTAAGATCATAGAGCAATAATGATGAAGTGATGGAGGGAGTGGTGCATTAAATGAACACATGATGGAGGAGTGGAAAGTAAATGCAGAGATCATGGATATCATGGAGAGACATCACAGTATTCATGGAGACTAGCGGCGACATGTGCAGCGCAGTTATGAGGTGGGCCAAGGCTAGGGAAGGATCACAACCATATAAGGAAGGTGAGGGTAGCAAACCAAATCAGTCTAGAATTTGACATTGTATTGTCGTTTGACATTCTTTGCATGCTTCAGCTGCTTAGCTAAGTCTATTGTGCTGTTTAGCACACTGGTGTTCTCCAACGGGAATCCCACCCTTACCCATGGGGGACTTCGAGTGCCTACTTTGGGAAGGTTTGTTTGAGCAGCAACTCGTCATCTAGCATTGGTGCCACATCTATCCCCTCTCTCCAGCACATACAACTTCAGGAATTACACATTCCTGTCTTAGGGTTTGAGAGGCAGAGGTAGTTCTTAGCATTTCAGCTAAGGAACCGATGGAGGGATCATCCCTTTCATCTTGTGCTTCATTTCATTCTTCCGAGATCAACATTTCTACATCCGACATCAGGTCATCATTTATACACCTCCATGCAGTAACTGTTCCTTTAGGAATTGCGCAGTCTAGTTAGGCAGATCTAAGGGAGGAAGGAAATTCCAAGTATTTCAGCTTTGAATCCTATGAGGGGTCTTTCCCTCACTTTGGAGAGATCATTTCCATCAACTGTGAGCTATATTTAATCACCTAGCAGTAGGCTACAACTTTAGCCCTCTTGACAGTGCAGTTCATTCCAACAGTTGTGCAGTGTGCAACTGTAACTTGAGCAGAGGAAGGAGGAGCTAGATCTCAAGCTTATAGCTTGGAGATCAAGAGAAGGGACCAACCCTTCATGTATTGAGTTGATTGAGTGACGTTGTAACTGATAGATCGTTCTTTCAGCCCCATATCAGTAGTTTTCTTCAGGGAGTGTGTAACTTAGCCAGCAGGGGTGCAGTGTGCAACCCAAAAAGGGTCGAAAATCCAAAGTTAAAATCTAGCCAAATTTTTTTTGGGTTTTTTGAGTAGAATCCATGGTTAAAATCCCAGATCATTCTGAGCACTCCAAAAGCCTCTCGCACATGGTTCTTCTTCCCAGTAGCAATAGTTTCCAACAATAACAGTAGTAACATCACACATTTCCAGTGCTAGTTTCCTTTAGTGTATTTCAGCCATCTTGTGGCTTGAGTGCATTCCTTTTGGAGCACTATGTACCTTACATTGTTGTTGAATCATAATGATATGGCTCAGCTGCTTCTGCTCATAGATTATGATTTCTTAATGTAATTTCCAGTTGTAGCATATTTCCGACATTTTCCATATTTTAGTGCTATGTTCCTAGTTTGATTTATTTGGAATGTTGTATATGTTCTATATTCCTGTCTTTTCCATTTACTTAATTAAATAAGTTTATTAAGAACTCTAATATTCCAGATAACATGTGAAAATTTTGGAATATTACAAGGAAGGTTAAATTGTTAAGGCAAAAGGATATGGATTGAAGGATGAAGAGAAAACCCATTTGGCTTGATTTGGGGGTAAAATAACACCAAGTATTTCTATCACTTTGATAGAAAAAGGATCAATTCTTTTTGGAGCATGAAAAATGCAAATGGCCTTGACATAAAGGGGTTCCTTGACTTGGTTGAGATAGGTGTTAGAGACTTTGGAAAACAATATTCAAGAGTGTTAATTTTGGGCACTAGGTCCAAACTCCATGTTGCATTGTTCATATGATGATGATTATATTTTTGTTGGATTCCTATTTAGGGGAGGTGCAATATTGATCTAAATATCATCTTGTTTGGATGAGCATAACTTATTTTTTGATTTTATTTTCCACTCATGTGCAAATTGAAAAGGTCAACCAGATTTGTAATGTAGGCTCACAAGCCCAACAGACGTGTCACACACCCTCAGAGATGCCCACTCAGATCTGGTTTGTACAACCTAGGAGAGGCTTCTATCCCTCACACATGTGAATTTGAAGCTGGACAAATTGTGGACTGTTTTAGCGCTTTCTGGACAACGTCGACTTTGGGTCAATCCTTGAGCTTGGACCTCAATTTCAGCACAAAAAATATGATTTCTTGAGGTCGCATTGGAGGGAAAAAAAATCGAGGTTGGACGTATAACTTTGACTGCTGATCGTTGACCGCAGCTTTGACCACACTGTTGACTTCTACCATTTTCTATTGACTTGCATTGAATTTTTGGAGCTGTCTTTGTGGAGTGCGTGTGACACTTGGAGAAAGGATGATTTGGTATGTTGGAGAAGTTGGTTTGGCCAACTCAAGTCTTTGTTGGCTAGGGCATCTTGTTGACTGCTGTAACAAACATTTCTCTCTATATTTGCTGGACAAGAAGAATTACAAATTATGATATATTATTTGGCTTGTCTTATGTTGACCTATTATTATGTTCTATTAGCATTTTAATTTCATGTTTATGTGATTGGTAAATTGAATTGGGTCTATAATAAATATTGAAGTAAATTTTATTTAAGCATAGAATATACCATGGTTATCTAAATTTAACAAAGAGCTACAAAAAATACCTAGATATCATTGAAAGCATTGTCTATGTTGGGATCCTCATGATCAACATAACCCTCTAAGCATTAAAATAATTAAGGAGTTAAAAAATCAATGCCACTAAAATTAAGGTACATAGAGGGCTTGGTACACTTGATTAAATGCTAGTTTCATACCCTAGTATATGAAAAAAATCTTATGGAAACATTGCAATCCCTCAATCCTAAAATCCTAAAAACTGTTAAGTCTGCTGAATTTGGGGTGGGATCTAAAATTCTACCTTTTCCATATGAAATCCAATGAGGTTGGAACCACTCTCAAACATCCCGAGTCTATTAATGGTAATGTTAAAAATTTAATTAAAATGAATTTTAATTTAAGACTTTAACATTACCATTGATTACATAGCATACATCTAACATTGGCATTACCCTACTATTGAATATTAAGCTACACCACTCATAAATTATTGTTTTTATAAAAATAATTTGCATTTAGCTCACACATGTAACACAAACATGTCGTACCGCCCCGGATGTGTTGTATGGATGTTGAAATGCAATGTATAGATGCTGAAATGTGGGATTTGGTGCCTAAAATGCATTTCAACCACATTTCGTGGTTCCCATATGAAATGCAGCTGGTAAAATATGGGGGTTCCACGTTTCTTGCAACTTAGGGTGAGAGGAATCAGCCCTTTTGGAAGCCCTTCTAGATGATGCATTAGATGTAATGTGGGTTGGAAGTTTGTGCACCCACATTTGAGGGAGACAAAAGAAATTTGGTGGCACGTTGAAGATTTTTTCCACCATTGAAGAACCTTTGAAGACTGGATGTTGTGCTAAAGGCCCCTAGTTTTCCTCATTTATAGATATGTTTCCCCTATTTTCCCCTCATTTCAACCACATTTCGTGGTTCCCATATAGAAATGAAATTGGTACAAGAGGGGGGTTCCACGTTTCTTGCAACTTAGGGTGAGAAGAATGAACCCTTTTGGAAGCCCTTTCAGATGATGCATTGGATGTAATGTGGGTTGGAAGTTTGTGCACCCACATTTGAGGGAGACTAAAGGAATTTGGTGGCACGTTGAAGATTTTTTCCACCATTTAAGAACCTTTGAAGACTAGATGTTGTGCTAAAGGCCCTTATTTTCCCCTCATTTATAGAGATGGGTCCCCTATTTTCCCCTCATTTATAGAGATGGGTCATTTTTTGAGGGCTTGTGCGGCTTTGATTTGTACATGTGGCATGAATCCCCCTCAAATTATGTACTTTATATTATTTAATTAAATAAGAGGGCAGTTTTCCCCTCCATAGGCTATAGAAGGGGATTTTAGCCTAGAAAAATAATATTCTAATGCAAGGGAAGTTGAGTACCTCCTCTATAAGAAATCCCTTAGCAAAGTCTAAAATTTCCTCTTGTTTCATAATTTTTTCTATGGATGGATGAGTTGAATGAATTCATGAAAAGTTTCACTTATGTGAATAGTTCTCCCTTGATATATATTGGTAGATATTGATGAACTAGGCCTTGTTCATGTGGATAGACATTTTTCATGAATGGTTATTGGTGAATTTTGATAGATTTTTGTTTACCATAGTTTTGTTAGTATTTTTATCTCATTATCTCCCTTCAACAATATTTTCATATAATTATTTTGAGGTGACCTAAGTGAAACTCCCTCTCTTATTTATTCTTAAAAATTATGGGTAGTCTGAGGCCTCTAGGGTACACAAGTTAGTCTACTCTAGTCCTTGAAGGTAAATTTTCTCCAAGCATGTTTGGACCTCCCATCAAGCTCTTTTGAGATGACTTAAGCTTAGCTCTCTCTTCCTTATCCCATATTTGAAGATTGAAGAACAGTAAGTGAAAATTCTAGAGCACAAAAGTTAGCTTGATTTGGTCTTTGAAGCTAAATCTAATCCATTTCTCTCTAATTGTGTTGCCCCTTGATCCCATATGCCCCCAAAATATATTGGCAAGTTAAGGCACTAATATTCTATCATCCATCATCCATTGTCCTCATAAATTATTTAAACTATTTTGTTGGGGTTTCGCTCCGTGATTACTTGCTTTTGTGTCATTGGGTATCTTTTCTTTTGAACTCAAAACCACAAATTACCCAAAAGAAATCTAGCAACCATATCCACCTTAAAACCTAATGGTTCAATCCTTTGATTGGTGATATTTGAAGTAGAATCCTTATGGAACTATTGACATGGTTGGAAAATGACATTAAATCCATGAGATCTACTATGGAGAACCTTAGTTGATCTAGAGGGAGTTGGCCAAAAGTGAGAAAGTTGGTGAAGTGACAAATGGCTTCCTCTTGAGTACACAAGATCCCACACTTGTGCTTTTGGAGTTTATCTCGATAAGTGCACAATTTTTTTGGAGTAGGGCATACTTTAACTTCCACTACAAGGAAAAAACCCTATAGCAGAGGTTATAAAGGAGGTTTTTAGTGTTATAAAATTGGCCAAAGTTGTCAAAAAAACATTTGCTACAACATCTGTTTATGGTTACGGAGGTTTTGGCGGAGCTTTTAACGAAAATTCAACACAACTAAAAAAAAAAGGGCGGCCGGAGGTAATTACGGATGTTTTTTTCATCGGTGCACTAATTAGGATTTAACACACCAATGCGTACCTGTAGCCAGAGCCCCGGGGTGGTCGAAGGAGAATGCACCGGACCGTTAAGGTATAAAACAACACCAGACATAGTATTGGTGATACAACGCACGGGGCTGTTCTAATTGGTCTTCGGATTTGAGCGGTGCCCATAGGTCGTACCAACGCGCCGGTGCGTAGAATTATAGAAATTTACCGGTGTGCAGTATCACACAAATGCACAAAGATTTATAATTGGTATCGTTATTCATGCGATGCCCATAGGTCTTACAAATGCACTGATGCGTATAGACACATAAACGCCCCGGTGCACAGTATCACACAAATGCACCGAGATTTATAATTGGCATCGGTATTCGTGCAGTGCCTATAGGTCGTACAAATGCACTGGTGCCTATAGACAAAAAAACGCCTCGGTGCATAATATCTCACAAATGCACCGAGGTTTATAATTGGTATCAGTATTCATACGGTGCCCATAGGTTGTAAAACGACACCGGTGCGTATATAGATGTAAATGCATCGACATGCCGTACCGCACAAACGCCTTGATATTTTTAACTGCTTTTGGTATTTTTGCAGTGCCCATAGGTTGTAAAAATGCACCAGTGCGCTTAAGAATACAAGTGCACCGGTGTAAGAATACACACACCGGTTTTCATTTTGTATTTTTTAGAAACATCAACCTATGACAGTGCAATTATTATGATTGTTTTAAATTCATTATTCATCAAAATTTGACACATCTTATAACAATATTCATATTAATTAATTTTTTATTAATGCATTTGAATGTGATGTTTGGATTAATTTGTTATATTATACCATAATTATTGTGGTTTTTTAAAATTCATTATTCATCAAAAGTTGACACATATATATCTTATAACAATATTCATATGAATTAAATTTTTATTAGTGCATTTGAGAATGACAATGGAGAAATCAATAGCGACAATAGAGAACACAATAGAATAAATTAAAACATATATATATATATATATATATATATATATATATATATATATATATATATATATATATATATATATATATATATATATATATATATAAGTTTTCAAATAAATCATACAAAATGGGACAGTTATTGGTATCCCTTTATCTTTCAATTGGGACACTATGTCCATTACATTAAAGAAAATGTCTGATTTCACAGACATATTTCAAAAAATACAACACCTTGCTTTGATATCCAAACATA
The DNA here is from genome assembly GCA_034641835.2 of Pinus albicaulis. Classification (NCBI taxonomy): domain Eukaryota; kingdom Viridiplantae; phylum Streptophyta; class Pinopsida; order Pinales; family Pinaceae; genus Pinus; species Pinus albicaulis. The sequence continues at coordinate 1,352,358,477 of CM076582.1, read as the reverse complement.
GTGATCACCATTCTTCGCTTGAACTGCTGTCACTGCTAGAGCTACTTCCATGACTTGGGTTATTTTCAGGCTTGTTTTGTTCACGGTGTTGATTGTTTTCTTCTTCTTCACCTTCCATCTACAAATATAAAAATACGCTGTAATGAGTGTATATACATTAGTGAGAATAATGAAAATTGCAATATTAAATAATATACATCAATGTAAATCGAAAATAAATGACGTACCAATGCAAAAATTGACTCATAAACTATACACATTCTTTCAAAACCATGTAACATGCCATCTTTCAAAATTTGATCTGTTAGCGCAGTGCCATAATTTGTTTCCTGCAAGTTTTATACCCCATAACAAATCATATATTTAATATAAAAGATTTTATTTATTTATTAATTATAGACAAAGCTAAGTAAAATAAGATCGATAGATGCTTACAAATTACACAATTAAGTTTTGATATGCCAACATATACTCACAACCCATATTTAACCCAATTTCAATCAATTCCTCTGATGGTTCTTCTTTGTATGTTAGCACCTGTTTGAAGACATTCAATGATGATTTTTGTAAAACAACTTAAAAAATGCAAAAATGAAATCTAGTTAAGTTGTTATAAGGAAGTAACAATTACTCACAAACTTAGATATCAATCATTTTGTTCCTTGTCGTCTTGTTTTATGTGCTGAATGTGTTCCATTTTATTTTCTTTTCTACAAGAAAATACTTGAAAATTAATATTTAATGCTAAATTGTTTATTTATTGTACCTAATGATAGAAAAATTCTATGATCACATATTACATTTGAAGCACGTTGTTGTTGAGATGGCTCCTCCTGCGATGCAATTTTGTCCATTTCCTTGACCATCTCCTTGTACACCTTTTTGGACATTCCTACTGGCATATTTCTGATATCAGCTCGTTCATCTTTTGAGATTTTCATAATCTTCCTGAAAATGTAACATGACAATTAACTATTTAATTTTTATATTGATATATGAAAAGTAAGTATAACAAAAGTGATATTTATAAATAATTCTATACAAACATTTAAAGGAATATTATTTTTTCATTCATTCTTTTTTATTGTTGTACATTTTTGTTATTAAAATTCTGACATGTCTCATTGATCAATTCTCTAGAAACCCTTTTTGTAGTTTAGATAAAATTTGGTTATTGTAATCATTGGATTGGTTTTTGTATTGTAAGTGGAAAGAACGTCTATACATTCGTTCCACTAGATCCCTCAAACTTTTGTAAAAGTTTTCCCCCCTTTCGTTAACCTCCAGCACCACTCCAGATGAGCTAAGGAGCAATTCATTTTCATTTGCATGTTCAATTTTTTTTCTTTTCTTAGAACAACGTTCATTTTATGAGTTGTTGGTCCATGTAGAACATTAAACAGATGTGAATTAATAGACTGTTTGACACATGTTATCTAATAATTTTAATTATATTATTAATGAAAACTAAAAAAAGAAACTCATATTGGATCGATAGTATTTTTTCATTCACCTGATTCATCATTTTGTAATTTTTCCATCAAGCTTTTACGCTCTTCTGGTCCTAGATAAGAAATAACCTTATCGAGCTTCGTCATTTTGTGGCTCTGCATGATACACAATAAACAATACATATTAGTTAAACTTACTTATAGTTCAAAAATAATATTTTTTGTAAAGAATTTACAAAGAAATTGTTTTTTTTTGCTTTTCTTGATGTGTTATCAGTGTTTTTGTTACTTGATCTCTTGTCATTATTTTTCTTTATCAATCTCAAACTTGTACCATATCATTCATTAATATATTTATAAATAAATTATCAAATTTTCAAGTAAAAAAAAAATCTCAAGAAACCGGTGCGTCATTCATGGTGTACGCACCGATGCCGGTGCATGGGTGTCTTCCAAACGCACCGCACAAAAAGTATAATAGACCATATGGTGCTTTATGTCAACAAGGAGCACCAATGTGTTACATGTCAATCACTGCACTGGTTAACCATGATAAAATAATAAAAATCGTCCAGTGTTAGTTTTTGTAGCATAAACCGATGCCATATTTTACATATGGCACACCAATAAAAAAGAATTGTTTATTAATTTTTTATCATATTACTTATGCGGTGCGCTTGTACAATACAGAGCACCAGTGTGCTAAGTTACGCCAGGCGCACCGAAAAAAAAACAAAAATTTATTTTTATTTTTATTTTTAAATTCACGCAAGGGCCGACATGGATTAGGATCCGACTATGCTAATAGTTTTGTTGGTTGGATGTCTTAGGTCTATATTTAGAAATACAAACCCTATAAATCTAAATTGAAAAGCCCTAATTCTGAAATCACAGAAAGAGGGAGAAGAAAGGGCAGAAACAAAAAGAATGTAAGGTATATATATATATATATATATATATATATATATATATATATATATATATATATATATATATATATATATATATATTTTCGAAACAGAAGGTTCACGGTGCGCCATAATGAAATAGCGCACCAGCTGCATATTTTACAAATGGTGCACTGAGAAAAAATAGTTTTATTTTCTAATTTTTTATCACAGTACTTGCATGGTGCACTGAGATAATAGAGCACACTAGTGTGCTCAGGTACACATGGCACACTCCAATTTTTTTTTTATTTATATTTTATATTTTTTTATTTTTTAATTTATTTAAGAGCCGACATGGATTGAGATTCGACTATGTAGGTTGTCCCGTGGGTTGGATGTCTTAGGCTTATATTTAACAATACAAACTCTATAAATATAAATTGAAAATCCCTAATTCTGAAATCATAGAAAGATGGAGAAGAAAGGGCAGAAACAAAAAGAATGTAGGGTTTGTTTCTAAAATGATTTTTTTTTGCGAAACGGCACGTTTGCGCTACACCATAATGAAATAGTGCACGATGCCATATGTTACATATGGCGCATTGATAAAAACATATTTTAATTTTTTAATTTTTTGTCACTGTACTTTTGAGGTGCGCTAGTATAACAGAGCGCACTGGTGCACTATGTTACGCAGGGTGCACCGGAGAAAAAAATCTAGTTTTTTTTTTTTTAGATTCACGCAAGGGCCAACATGGATTGGGATCTGACTATGCAAGTTGTCCCGTGGGTTGGATGTCTTATGGCTATACAAACCCTATAAATCTAAATTGAAAAGCCCTAATTCTGAAATTACAGAAAGAGGGAGAACAAATGACAGAAACAAAAAGAATCTAGGGGTTTTGTTTCTAAAAATGGATTTATTTATTTATTTTATTTTTATTTATTTTTTATTTTTTCTGAAAATTGCAGAAAAGGTTAAAAAAACAATAAAATTTGATTTTGCTATTTTACTTCATAAAAAAACTACAGAAAAAGTAAAAAAAAAAAAAAAAAAAAACTTTGATTTTTTCTTTTACTGCATAAAAAAAACTGTAGAAAAAAAGTAAAAAAAAAAATGTAGGAAAAAAGTAAAAAAAAAACAATAATCTTTACTCACATCGTTTGAAATTTTATGGTACAAGGTTTGAATCACTAGAGGTTTGGAATTCTGATTGTCTGAATACTTCTGTTCGAATGTATTTCCTTGCTCCACAGTGCTCTCGTGCTCTATTTGCTCCAGGTATGTATCATGCAAATCTCTGGCTGAATTTTTTTGCAAAAATAGTGAAATAATGAAAAGTGTTTAGTATTTAAAGAAATGTTTTATGAAATTAGATTTTTGAAAATATTTTGCTGCCCATTTTTCAATTTACCGCATTTTTTTTTCACTTAAATAAAATTGGGTTGCGCTTTTTTTATTTGCGGTTATTCGTTTACCGGTGCGTCCCTTAATCGAACTGCACCGGTGCATCGGGTTATAAAACAACACCGGTGTGCAACACCAAAAACGCACCGGTGCGGTTATCTGTACATTATGCATCAAAATTACATTTAGGTTTGTGCACCAAAAATTATTGTTGTTTTGCTCAAATGCAGGGAGAAAATATAATACATTATATGGAATTGACAATTCTTCAAAATCCAGCTCGTTCCATAATATTTCTCAAAGTCCATCGTGGAGTTCTCCCTATCCATCTGGAGACCTAATATTTACTTCATATTTGTTTTATATTTTCACTATCTAATTGAATTTATGTTTTTTATCTATGCAGTTAATCATGCACAACTTAATTAAATTTATAATGTATACAAATTTGTAGGTTCATGCAGATTCAACATCGAGTTCAGATGCACAAAATATTCAAACTCTCCAAAACATCAGAAGTTCTTATTAGGAGTTGCATACCGCAAGGCGCATTTGGTAGATGAAAATGGACAACCACCTCACCCTGCCAATTGTAACAATATTTCATCTTCTAGCCACAATCCTAGAACAATGATGGTACTTATAATTATAGTTTTTTGGTATATATATTGATTAATATGTAATTATTTCAACGTCAAACCAATTTATAATCATGCAATATTGTCAATGTGGTTACTAATTGATATCATATATTTTGTACTAATCATGTTCAATTTTTTTTTTTTAATTATTAGGATTCTAGTGATGATAAACGACCAACCTACCATCTTCCGTTGCACCCCATGACAATCTCAAATCAAGAGAAAAAATCGGAGAGGAACAATACCAAGAATGGTTGAATCAACCACCGATTCAATTCCCACTACGTCTAGATTCACCAATTAGGAATGACTACAACAATAGTAGTTCTTCACAAGCTGGCAATGGAGGCAATCAAATAGAGGTTGGTATGGATGATTAATTAAGGGATATGACTGCCATGGATACAATGTTGTTAGATGCATTCCTAAATGATGATCAGCTAGGGGATGATGCTCATATCGCTGACACCTTTTTCGAAGGCCTTAAATTTGCTTCCACCACCCTTCTCTTTGGACCCAATGGTCAATCAAAGTCTACCTAGTTGGGGACAACGATGTTACTGTACAACTTGAAAGCAAAGTTTGGCTTGTCGAATGCATGTTTCTCGGAACTTTTGAGGTAAGTTACCATAAAGTACTCCCTTATATAAATTTGAAATATAATCAGTACACTCCAATGAACATTACAAATGGTAAATTTTATGAACGTTAATAATTATATCAACATTATTGTACATTTATTAACATATTTTTCCAGGATCACCACCTACAGGTTATTCAAAGATAAGGTTCTTTCGAGTGATAATGTCTTGCCCAGTAGTTGCGAAGAGGCAAAGAAATTTTTGAAAATGTTGGGTGTTGAGTACATATCATATCATGCATGTCCAAATGATTGTATTCTATATAGAGGAGAATATTCAGACAAAGATATGTGTCCGAAATGTGGGCACGACAGGTATGATAAATAAAAAAAGAAGGGTAAATCACGTACTGGTCCTCCTTTTAAGATATTGAGGCACATGCCTATAATCCCAAGGATTCAAAGGATCTTTCGTTGCAAAGAATTAGCTATGTTGCAGGGATGGCATGACTCACACAGAAGTGAGTTGGGAGTTATGCGAATCCCAACTGATTCAATAGCCATGAAGCATATAGAGGATACATGGCTCCAAAAATTCACAGATGAAGTACGAAGTCTACAACTCAACATAGCCATGGATGGTGTAAACCCATATTCCCTCCAGAACACCAACTATTATGTTTGGCCTGTAGTAGTGATCAATAAAAATATCCCCCCATGGTTGTCCATGAAGAATGAACATGTTATGTCTGCTCTCATAGTCCCTGGTAGAAGATAAGTGAAGAATATGGATGTCTACTTACAACCACTGGTAGATGAATTGAAGGAATTATGGGATGGGATAAATGTATACGATGTATCAAGACCCATCGGAACAGAGATGAGTTTTACGTTGTATGGCATATGTGCTTACACGAAACATGATTATCCAAGCTTAGGAGTTTTCTCTGGTAAATTACATGTTTAATTTATTGATTTGTTTATATATGTAACAATATTCTTTCACATATTAGTTATTTAATTCATTGTAATATTTGTTCTGATCTTCATGATATTCTTTAACGTGGCGTGCATATTAATTAATGTATACAAATATAATCTCGTAGGTCTTGTAACAAAAGGGTATTTTGGATGTAAATGTTGTGGACCTTCTCTGAAAGCTAGATGGTCCAAGGACCTATGAAAGCCAGTGTATGATTGCTCCAGGGTATTCCTACCAGAAGAATACCCTTACAAAAGTGCAGCATCTGCTTTCAATGGTAAAAGATAGAGAACCCAAAGGCCTCCAATAATGACACCAACTGAATGGCTTAGAGCATATGAGAGAGAGAAGGAGAAGGAGTTCATAGAAATTTTTGATTCAAATGGAGAGCCTATGTTTGATGATCCAGATTTCTTCGACACCTATGTTGAGAAATTTCCCATGGGGATGAAAAAGAAATCTATCTTTTATGACCTCCCATATTGGGAGCATCTTAAGATTGCCCACTTATTATATCCCATGCATATATTTAAAAATGTTTCATCTTCTTTAATGAGGCACATATCATCGAAACAAAGTGACACATTGGCTGTTAGGAAAGATCTTATTACTTCAAAAACTAAAAATAAATATTGGCCAAGACGATTAGAAAGTACAGGATTAGAGATAGGCGTTGGTCCTTCTAATTCATGGTTTTTCAAAGAAGGTGATGTCCCATGTATTTTTAAAAAAGATGATATATATTTGGCAAAGGAAGTTATAATGGATGTGAGGGTGCCAACTTCATATGGGTCTTCACTACGGCGCTGCTTCACCGTGGATGACCATTTGTCGGGGTTGAAATCGCATGACCATTTGAATCTTCTAAGAGTACGTATAATGTCAAAAGCATGATTTTATTATTTTTTATATTAATAAATTTGTCCCATGCGGGGATCATAAAAAATAACTAATTTTGTATATTATTGCACGTGTTTATAACTTTGCAGTGTCATTATCCTTTGTTCGTGCATGGGTGTGTGAAACATAAATTCCCTCAAGACCTGGGACGTGCCATATCTAAATTATCTGCATTTGTACGTTGGATCACATCAAAGGAAATTCATGTGGCTAGCATTCCACGGTGGCGTCTAGAGATAGTTGAGATTGTTTGTATGTTTGAGAAGGAACTGTCGACGAGTTTCATGGACTTACAAATTCATCTTCTAATCCACCTAGTAGATGAGGTTGAATTAGTTGGGGTGGTTTCTTGTCGTTGGATGTTCTTATTAGAGAGGTACATGAAGTAATTGAAAGGTTTTGTTCGACAAAGGGAAAAACTCGAGGGGTCTATGGCAGAGGGGTACATATCATATGAGTCTTTCTATTATACCAGTGAGTACATCAAGTAGATTGACAACAGACCAAGTGCGGTGATTTGGGACGATGAAAGGGATGAAGACAAAAGAGAAGGAGAGTTGCTCCAAATGAGTGGAAAAAAGTGCTTGATAAAGAGTAAGCGACTTATAATTTTTCAAATTTACAAAAAGTAATTAATATTCATGTTGAACTTCGATATAATGTATATTTTGATCTCTAAGTACTATATAATGTTGTTTTTATTTCATCAGCGAATGCAGAAATTGAAGCAATCAATAATTAATTCATTCTTTACAATTCTGAAGCGACACAACCGTGGGTCGCATTGTACGAACAAAACAGGATGAAATGGGATAGTGACAGGAAATAATTCAGACGGTTGAATGGTAGAAGTGTGCCTTATCCCGATCATTTAAAAGAAAATATGCCAAAAATATGCCCCAACAGTTGGGTTGACCAAGTCAGAGAGAAATACGGTGCTACTAGTCGTTACCTGCATGCTGAAGAGGATGCGCTAAACGTAGAGATTGGGTGCAACAACTCGGTAATAATATTTTTAATTTATATGTAAATTTGAAACTTATATTAAGACATCTACATTTCATATTTTAACTGTTGGATTATTATTTATAAGACACATGACACTATGATTTTTAAAATTTTTTATAATAGGTGCATTTGTTCCCATCTATGTGGGCATATGAACAACATTTTCGCACAGAAAATGCCGATGCTGGAAACATCACACAAGACTGTGGAGTGGAAGTCGAGTTCGATCAATCTAGTCGATCTAGCCACCGTGATCAAAACCTAGTACAAGGGACGTTAGGTTACGTTGGAAAGATACAAGAGATCATTGAAGTGGATTTTTCTTCTTTCCAATGTGTTATTTTTAGGTGAAAGTGGTGGGACACCTTTGATCAGAATAATGTAAAGGAATATCGCGATAGTAGGTTGATATGTATAAACTCTAGAAATATGTGGGATGAAGCTAAGGAGCCCTATGTTTTCCCTAAACATTGCAACTAGGTGTTTTTTTACCCAAATGTGTTGGATAGGGATTGGTGGTTCGTATTGACACATGACCCTAGATCAAAACATATTTTTGAGAACAATAGTGTTATCATGCCATGCGAGCTAGAAGATAATGAGGGTGATCATGAGAACCGAGAGTGATATGGTACATGTGTTATTTCATCAATATTTATACTTTTTAAGATGGGTTTTTTGAAATATTAATATAATATGTATTTTGAATTAATTGGTAATTTGCATTGTGTTAATGTTAAAATCAATAATTCATTTGATAATTTGCAATTATGTTGATCTCAAAAACAATGGTGTACTGTATTTTTTTTTTTTTTTGTATCTAAGATCACAATAAAATAATGATAATTCTAAAGTACAAGAATTTATTTGCATTATTTTCTAAACTTTATTATGTTACAATAAATCATATTATTCTAGATTTATTATTTTACAATTATATAAAATTTACAAATTTACAAATTTTAATAAATTCATTTCACATTAATACAATTAAAATTTTACAAATATTTTACATACAATTACAATTATAATTAGAATTAGAATTACAATTACAATTTTACAATTTCATGTACAATTACAATTACAATTACAATTTTACAAATTAAAAAATTACAATTACAATTACAATTTTACAAATTAAAAAATTACAATTACAATTACCATTTTAAAAATTTACATATATATCATTACAATTACAATTTTAGAATTTTAAATACAATTAGAATTTTTTTTTTTCTAAGTAAAACTGATCTATTAACAAGCTGATAATGTTACATCGAGACCGAAGTCAATTGCTACTGCCTTGAAGGCAGAAAATTTAGGAAAAAACAGAGAAGTGGACTGTCGAAACCCACGCAGGGGTGCAGAGTAAGATTTCTCCAAAAGATGCTTTGACCCAGAAAAGACAAAAAGGGGCCAGAAAGCTTCATAGCTACCAGAACAGAAAAAACCCAAGAAGTTGGGTGACACAAACAGAGAAAAAGACCAAGCAACGAACCCATTAGTCTTCCGGAGTCTCCTCCATGATCCTGCACCAGCCGGTGGCGTGCATTTCAGGAGCAAGTTCTGCCTGAGAAGCCGGGGGACCAGGTTCAGCAGAGAGCATGTCTTCATCAGGAACAAAGTCTACAGGGCGAGACGGAGGCTGCATCGGAGTGCTGCCACTGCCCAGATTGAATTGCGAGAACTGGGTGTCAGGAGCAATATTCTCCATAGGAACGGCCGGTTGCACGCTTGAATCCTCTGGCAAGATGTCTTCCATAAAAACCACCGAGAGAATGGCAGTTATCCTCGGGTGATTGAGGGTGCTCTAGAAGGTGAACCGAGCAGTGCCTGTTGTATTAGCAGAGGCAGCAAATGAGCGACGCGAATGGGGACCCCAGTACAAGCGAAAATCCTGAGAGCGCCCCCTGCCGCTTCGAGTTCTGGGGTAGTGGCTGGAGCCATCATCGAAGGAGGAGGTGTCCGGGGAAGGACTGGAAGGAAAACGAGAGGGATGGCTCCGAGAGCTGCCCCTCCTACTCCGCATACGATGTCGAAGCCTCGACATAGTGTGATGGAGCGGGGTCCAGAAAACTTTAACAGAAGTGCAAGCCAGCCCAAGGTGGCCCAAACTCGAGCGAGGACGCGGTGACAGCTGAAGATGCCCAGGAGAATAAACTTCCCTCTGCATAGAGCGCAACAGACACAGATAGACTTTCTCCCGACTGTGCATACAGTAACCAACGACGCTAATACGATTATGAGGGAAAGCCAAGACCGGGCGGATTTTAACCTGTTGCTTATGGAATCCATCTGCCATGAGATAGGTCATAACATGCGCCGAGTTCATCCTTCCCAAACCAAAAAAATCCATCTTCTTAACTGCTATCAGAGTGAAAATCTCGCCTAAGCATGCAGAGGCAGGGTTCAACATGTTTGAAGGCGCGCGAGTGCTGTTGATTGCAGAGCTCATAGCATTGGAAGGAGGGGAGTGTAAATGAGACATGCTGTGGCGCAGCTGTCCATTTAACTCCGTGTACCACAGGGGCAGGTGTCGGCCTGGCTTGCCGCCCCTCCGTCCCATCCCATTAACTAGCCTTTGAAACACCCGCATCCGGGGTAAATACAATTAGAATTACAAATATTACAATTTTACAATGTCATGATCATTTAGTATTAAATTAGTTAATAAATATCACGTTCATGATCACCATCGTACAAACATCATATTTGACCAAAAAAACACATTCAAAATCGCTAACTGCATGATCGTGATCATGATCATCTAAAAAAACACAATTAACATTATATATTAACATTATCACAACACAAACATCAAATATACATCTCATGTCAAATAACTCATGCTATCACATACACATCATGATGATCACCAACATGTAAATTAAGTACAACTGCAACATGAACATAAAATACATGGACAATATACATACATACATACATACATAAATATATATATATATATATATATATAATGTTAAAAATATACAACTGTAATATAAATGTCATGGATCAGCTTGTGGTAGTACAACATCAATATTAGTACTAGTGGAGGCCTGCTCATGAGTCAATGGTCCCTGCTCATGATCATGAGTACTGATGGGTGCTGCAGGCTGCTGACTAGACGCGGCCGATGGTCCAACCTCTTCTCCACGATGACTGCTGCTAGATGCTAGTGGAGGCTCATGCTCATCTAGCGTGGCGCAAGGTGAACGATCATGAGATGATGGTATGTTGCGCCTCGCAGACTGTCCATCATGTGCTGCGGCTCGATCATAACGTGCAACAGTCCTCGTCAGTTTCGTAAAATCTGTCGTAACTCCTACGACATGCCGCATCAGGTTGTACATTTCAAGCGGCATGCCTCTCCACATCTGTAATAGCCTATCATCAGCCTCTATGTCTCTATAATGAGAAGGCTTGATGCCCGCCTCAAAAATCAATGCAATGAGTTGGTCACCCAACTCCATCCTGTATCTAGCATCATTGAGTCGACCACACACCGACGCACCAGCAGGAGCAGGTCTCTTTGCACTGGCCTCCTGATGATCCTCGAAATTTGGCATGCCCTCATCGTCATCAGGATCCACACCTGGATCATGTGGTGGTGGTGGCATCTCCTCGCCATCAAAAGAGCCAATGTCTGAAAAATATATACAAGTACATAACAATAATTAGACAATTTCATTACACAATTTAATAAAAACAAGTTAAATAACATGTTATAATAAATTTAAATAAAACAATAATATTACCTCTATCATCTGGCGGCTCATCAGCTATGAAGAGGATGTTGGCACACCCTCGCCAATCCAACCCCGCATAAGGACAGGGGACCATAATGAAGGGATGCTCATCAACACTGGCTAGAAACTCTAGTGCATCATCTAATATCCTCGCTGGAAACAGAGTCTCCTCCCTCTTGGGCATCATTTGCCCCCACATGTGCATACGTGCCTCAGTAATTGGGCTACAAGGTTGCCAAAGAAAACTAGGCCTCGTCTCTGGAAAATTCTCAAAAAATAAAAAATAAAGCTCTGAAGCAAAAGGGAAGTTGACCCTCCCTTGTGCATGAGCACGACATCTATCTAATGCTGTACAGAACTCCTGCAAAAAAATGGTAGACCACCTGACAAGTTGTGGCTGTTGTACTAAAGAATCAACATAATATTAAAGTGAGCAACTAATGTGTTGCCCGTCACTGGTGTTGTGTGAAATGGTTGAAATGATAAGTGAGAGACACCGGACCTCCTCACGACCAAATGTACCATTACGTAATTTCCCTCCAATGACCCGAAAATCTGCAGGAGATACTAAATTTGCTCCAATGTATCTCTGGGAGTAAACTAACCGACTCCCTGCTACACAACTAGCTGGAACCTCGAGGAACGAGGGAAAATCCACCCCTCTCCTCGATAGCCCTGTAATAAAATATATATCCTCCTTAGTGGGCCTGTACCACTGGTTGATACCAACCCTGAAAGCCTGTTGCTGGGCATTCCACCTTTGGATAAGATGTCTCAAAAACAAAATATGGGACTTTAGGGAAGTAGCCTCCTCATAGAACTTGAGGAGGAATACCTACCTTAGGAGCCCCTTTGTCGCTGCTATAATAGGGCGATGGTATGCATCTCTCTCCCTCTCTCGTGCCTCCCACAGGCGAACCATGTATACTGTTCCGCTTGTTGTTGTTGTTGTTGCCCCTCTTCTCTCCTTTCACGTCTATGAATGATTGACATATTAAACACAAATTTTTTATTAAATGAGACATGTATTTAGAAATTTATGTATATAAATATTTTTTGAAAAATGAATAAAACAAGAGTTGGTGCGCAACAGAGCGCACCGAGAACGGTGCACCTAATGATATTCATCACATTGGGGGTGGTGCTCCAGAAAATGTTTTTAGCACACCGTTGACTACGTGCGGTGTCAATAGGGCGATGCACTGACTACACTATATGCCCCCGGGCATATAGCTAAGTCAGCGCACCGCCCTCCTGCCACCGTACATAGTCGTCGATGCGGTATTTTAAAAGGCCACACTGTTGACGTAGGCCAAATAAGGTAAGCCGTGCATTGACAAAAATAGCCATCCCGAGGCAGTTATTTCGGTCAACACACCGCATCACCACTATTCAACTATGTCAACGATGTGGCTAGGTAACTGACCGCACCGCTATTTAAAAAAAAATTAAAATAACACGGTGCGCCTTTGGTACCGCCCCGAAACCGATGCGGATACCCTTAGCACCGGTTTACCAAGCTGAACTGTTGATAATGTCGAATTTTGGTATGCGGTGTTCTGACAACATTACATGCCCTGGGGCGGATAATTCTGTCAATGCACCGAGTTGCCGCGATCCCACATTCTCAATGGTGCGGCCTGGTAAAAGACCGCACCACGCTTTTTAATTTTTTTTAAAATAACACAGTGCGCCTATCAGTACCACCCTGGAATCGGTGCGGATTCCGTTAGCAACGGTTGCGGTGCTGCCTGTAAATTTACAGGCAGCACCGCAGACTGGTGCGAGCCGAATGGCTCAAGCGCACCATGCGACAATATTTTTTTTTTTGAATGGTTAATTTTAAGGTTTTTTGAAATTCTAATCCACTAAAAGGCTTAATTATAGAAAAAAAAGAAAAATACCTGTACATTTACCCATCGAGGAGGCATAATCAGCCTCTATGTCTCTATAATGAGCGGGCTTTATGCCCGCCTCAACAATCAATTCAATGAGTTGGTCACCCAACTCCATCCTGTATCTAGCATCATTGAGTCGACCGCGCACTGGCACACCAGCAGGAGCAGGTCTCTTTGCACTGGCCTCCTGATGATCCTCGGCATTTGGCATGCCCTCATCGTCATCACGATCCACACCTGGATCATGTGGTGGTGGTGGCATCTCCTCGCCATCAAAAGAGCCAATGTCTGAAAAATATATACAAGTACATAACAATAATTAGACAATTTCATTACACAATTTAATAAAAACAAGTTAAAGAACATGTTAGAATAAATTTAAATAAAACAATAATATTACCTCTATCATCTGGCGGCTCATCAGCTGTGAAGAGGATGTTGGCACACCCTCGCCAATCCAACCCTGCATAAGGACAGGGGACTATAATGAAGGGATTCTCATCAACACAGGCTAGCAACTCCAGTGCATCATCTAATATCCTCGCTAGAAACAAAGTCTCCTCCCTCTTGGGCATCATCTACCCCCACATGTGCATACGTGCCTCAGTAATCGGGCTACAAGGCTGCCGAAGAAAACTAGGCCTCATCTCTGGAAACCTCTCAAAAAATAAAAAAAAAGCTCTGAAGCAAAATGGAAGTTGACCCTCCCTTGTGCATGAGCACGGAATCTATCTAATGCTGTACAGAACTGCCGCAAAAAAAATGGCAGACCACCTGACAAGTTGTGGCTACTGTACTAAAGAATCAACATAATATTAAAGTGAGCAACTAATGCGTTGCCAGTCACTGGTGTTGTGCGAAATGGTTGAAATGATAAGTGAGAGACAATGGACCTCCTCACGACCAAATGTATCATTACGTAACTGCCCTCCAATGAACCGAAAATCTGCAGGAGATACTAAATTTGCTCCAATGTATCTCTGGGAGTAAACTAACCTACTCCCTGCTACACAGCCAGCTGGAACCTCGAGGAATCAGGGAAAATCCACCCCTCTCCTTGATAGCCCTGTAATAAAATATATATCCTCCTTAGTGGGCCTGTACCACTGGTTGATACCAACCCTGAAAGCCTGTTTCTGGGCATTCCACCTTCGAATAAGATGTCTCAAAAACAAACTATGGGAATTTAGGGAAGTAACCTCCTCATATAACTTGAGGAGGACTACCTACCTTAGGAGCCCCTTTGTCGCTGCTGTAATAGGGCGAGGGTATGCATCTCTCTCCCTCTCTCATGCCTCCCACAGGCGAACCATGTATACTGTTCCGCTTGTTGTTGTTGTTGTTGCCCCTCTTCTCTCATTTCACGTCTATGAATGATTGACATATTAAACACAACTTTTTTATTAAATGAGACATGTATTTAGAAATATATGTATATAAATATTTTTTGAAAAATAAATAAAACAACAGTTGGTGCGCAACAGAGCGCACCGAGAACGGTGCACCTATTGATATTCATCACATTGGGGGCGGTGCTCTAGAATTTTTTTTTAGCACACCGTTGACTACGTGCGGTGTCAAGAGGGTGATGCGCTGACTACACTATATGCCCCCAGGCGTATAGCTAAGTCAGCGCACCGCCCTCCTACCACCGTACATAGTCGTCGATGTGGTATTTTAAAAGGCCGCACTGTTGACACAGGCCAAATAAGGTAAGCCGTGCGTTGACAAAAATAGCCATCCCGAGGCAGTTATTTCGGTCAATGCACCGCATCACCACTATTCAACTATGTCAACGGTGTGGCTAGGTAACCGACCGCACCGCTATTTAAAAAAAAATTAAAATAACACAGTGCGCCTTTGGTACCGCCCCGAAACCGATGCGGATACCCTTAGCACCGGTTTACCAGGCTGAACCGTTGATAATGTCGAATTGTGGTATGTGTGTGCTGACAACATTACGTGCCCTGGGGCGGATAATTCCGTCAATGCACCGAGTTGCTGCGATCCCACATTCTCAATGGTGCGGCCTGGTAAAAGACCGCACCACACTTTTTAAATTTTTTTAAAATAACACAGTGTGCCTATCAGTACCGCCCTGGAACCAGTGCGGATTCCGTTAGCAACGGTTGCGGTGCGTCCTGTAAATTTACAAGCAGCACCGCAGACTGGTGCGAGCTGAATGGCTCGAGCGCACCATGCGACAAATTTTTTTTTTTGAAAGGTTAATTTTAAGGTTTTTTGAAATTCTAATCCACTAAAAGGCTTAATTATGGAAAAACAAGAAAAATACCTATACATTTACCCGTCGAGGAGGCATAATCAACCTCTATGTCTCTATAATGAGCGGGCTTGATTCCCACCTCAACAATCAATGCAATGAGTTGGTCACCCAACTCCATCCTATATCTAGCATCATTGAGTCGATCGCGCACCGGCGCACCAGCAGGAGTAGGTCTCTTTGCACTGGCCTCCTGATGATCCTCGGCATTTGGCATGCCCTCATCATCATCAGGATCCACACCTGGATCATGTGGTGGTGGTGGCATCTCCTCACCATCAAAAGAGCCAATGTCTGAAAAATATATACAAGTACATAACAATAATTAGACAATTTCATTACACAATTTAATAAAAACCAGTTAAAGAACATGCAGTTAGAATAAATTTAAATAAAACAATAATATTACCTCTATCATCTGGTGGCTCATCAGCTGTGAAGAGGATGTTGGCACAACCTCACCAATCCAACCCCGCATAAGGACATGGGACTATAATGAAAGGATGCTCATCAACACAGGCTAGAAACTCCAGTGCATCATCTAATATCCTCGCTGGAAACAAAGTCTCCTCCCTCTTGGGCATCATCTGCCCCCACATGTGCATATGTGCCTCAGTAATCGGGCTACAAGGCTGCCGAAGAAAACTAGGCCTCGTCTCTGGAAACCTCTCAAAAAATAAAAATAAAAGCTCTGAAGAAAAAGGGAAGTTGACCCTCCCTTGTGCATGAGCACGACATCTATCTAATGCTGTACAGAATTGCCACAAAAAAATGGCAGACCACCTGACAAGTTGTGGCTACTGTACTAAAAAATCAACATAATATTAAAGTGAGCAACTAATGCGTTGCCCGTCACTGGTGTTGTGAGAAATGGTTGAAATGATAAGTGAGAGACACTGGACCTCCTCACGACCAAATGTACCATTATGTAACTGCCCTCCAACGACCCGAAAATCTGCAGGAGATACTAAATTTGCTCCAATGTATCTCTGGGAGTAAACTAACCGACTCCCTGCTACACAGCTAGCTGGAACCTCGAGGAACGAGGGAAAATCCACCCCTCTCCTTGATAGCCCTGTAATAAAATATATATCCTCCTTAGTGGGCCTGTACCACTGGTTGATACCAACCCTGAAAGCCTGTTGCTGGGCATTCCACCTTCGAATAAGATGTCTCAAAAACAAACTTTGGGACTTTAGGGAAGTAGCCTCCTCATAGAACTTGAGGAGGACTACCCACCTTAGGAGCCCCTTTGTCGCTGCTGTAATAGGGCGAGGGTATGCATCTCTCTCCCTCTCTCATGCCTCCCACAAGCGAACCATGTATACTATTCCGCTTGTTGTTGTTGTTGTTGCCCCTCTTCTCTCCTTTCATGTCTATGAATGATTGACATATTAAACACAATTTTTTTATTAAATGAGACATGCATTTAGAAATATATGTATATAAATATTTTTTGAAAAATAAATAAAACAACAGTTGATGCGCAACAGAGCGCACCGGGAATAGTGCACCTAATGATATTCATCACATTGGGGGTGGTGCTCCAGAAAATGTTTTTAGCACACCGTTGACTACGTGCGGTGTTAAGAGGGTGATGAGCTGACTACACTATATGCCCCTGGACGTATAGCTAAGTCAGCGCACCGCCCTCCTGCCACCGTACATAGTCGTCGATGCGGTATTTTAAAAGGCCGCACTGTTGACAAAAATAGCCATCCTGAGGCAGTTATTTCAATCAACGCACCGCATCACCACTATTCAACTATGTCAACGGTGTGGCTAGGTAACCGACCACACTGCTATTTAAAAAAAAAATTAAAATAACACGGTGCGCCTTTGGTACCGCCCCGGAACCGATGCGAATACCCTTAGCACTGGTTTACCAGGCTGAACCGTTGATAATGTCGAATTGTGGTATGCGGTGTGCTGACAACATTACGTGCCCTGGGGCGGATAATTCCGTCAATGCACCGAGTTTCTGCGATCCCACATTCTCAACGGTGCAGCCTAGTAAAAGACCGCACCGCGCTTTTAAAATTATTTTAAAATAACACAGTGCGCCTATTAGTACCGCCCTGGAACCGGTGTGGATTCCGTTAGCAACGGTTGCAGTGCGGCCTATAAATTTACAGGCAACACTGCAGACTGGTGCGAGCCGAATGGCTCGAGCGCACCACGCGAAAATATTTTTTTTTGAATGGTTAATTTTAAGGTTTTTTGAAATTCTAATCCGCTAATAGGCTTAATTATGGAAAAATAAGAAAAATACCTGTACATTTACCCGTCGAGGAGGCATAATGTCTATAGAATTTTCAAAATAATTTGTCCACTGTTTTACAAAATTCAAGATGGAGATTGGCGGGCAATGCACAACAACAGTGCGTGCAATGAGTGTAATGGGAGCACCGATGTTAGGGCAGCTCAAACAAGGATAACTTGCACCAGTGCTTGAGAGCTTTGTAGCACTGACAAAATTGAAAAATGTAGTTTTTTGGCTATAATTTTTTTTTATTTAACCTTGTTCCGGTGCGCAGGGTTTTTATTGGCGTACCGGTGCGTTTGTGCTATGCCGCCCCGGGCGGTTTCTATTTTCGTGTGCTTTTATGACGCACCGGTGTGGCATAGTTGTAACACATCGAGGATCTAAAGTAATACCACGCACCGGGCACGGTGTCCGGTGAGCCAATGTTTTGTGCGGTTTTTTGGTCGTAATTTTTTTTTATTTAACCCTGTTCCGGTGCACAGGGTTTATGGGCTCCCTGGTGCATTGTCGTCATTCCGGCCCAGGCAGTTTCTATTTTTGCGTGCTTTTTATGAGGCACCAGTGCTGACGATTTGTCACGCACCGGTGTGGTTCCTTAATATAAGGCACCGGGTGGGTGTGTATGGAGTGCACGGTTTCCAGTGTGCCAATGTTTTGTGCAATTTTTTGGCCGTAAATTTTTTTATTTAACCCTCTTCCGGTGCGCGAGGTTTATGGGCACCCCGGTGCATTTTTTTTATTCCACATCGGGTGGTTTCTATTTTCGTGCACGTTTTCGGAAGCACCGGTGCGGAAGAGCTGTAAGGCACTGGTGCTCTACAATAATATGACGCACTGGGCGGGTGTGTTAGGAGCTCATGGTGTCCGGTGTGCCTATGTTTTATGCATTTTTTTGGGGGCAATTTTTTATTTATTTAACCCTATGCTGGTGCACGTGGATTTTAGGGTGATCTAGTGCGTTGGTGACCTAGTGCGTTTAAGGGCAACCCAAGCGGTTTCGGTTTTCGCGCTCTTTTTATGAGGCATCGGTGCGGAAGTTATGTAAAGTACTAGTGCGCTATAGAAATACAATGCACCGGGCGGGTGTGTACGGAGCACACGGTGTTCGGTGTGCCAATGTTTTAACCACACCGATGCTTTCTCGTGTTGAATGCACCGGTGCATTTTATGGTGATAAGAGCACTGGACAAAATACATCCACAAAAACCTTCGCCTGCCAACCTTCTCTAGGAACCTACGCTAGAAATGGATGTCTGGGGTATTTTTATAAGAGGTTCCTCAAAAACATCCGCTAGAGGGTATTTTCCTTGTAGTGTTCCCTACTCACTAAACCCAAAAAATACCAAACCAGAAAAATTAAATAGAGACCAGAAAATATTATGAAAAATGTTACAATGGAAACAAAATTTGCATTAGAAATATTAAACAAATATTGAATTTAGTGTGAGAAATCACAAATTTATTAGTATGTTTATGTAGAAAATCATATTATGAAGACCAGAAATTGTATACCCTAAATAAGTAAGGAGGTAGGAGAACCATCATATTTGAAACAAACAAAAACTCATAACAAAACTAAAAGATTATGAAGACCAGAAATTGTATACCTTAAATAAGTAAGGAGGGAGGAGAACCATCATATTTGAAACAAAAAGAAACTCATAAAAAAACTAAAAGAGCACTTACCCTTTGTCTCATGCCTTTTCACTTTTCTAAATTGTCCCATGCCTCTCCCACACAAAGATATTTCAATAGGTTCATGAATGTGTCTCCACATCCCTTTATCTACATTGCAGTGCATTGAGTAAAAAATAGTTTAATTAATGCTTCTACACCTTCCTTTATCTACAATGCAATGCACTCAATAAATGATTAAAACACAAAAAATATAAGATTCATCTAATTTAAATAAGCACACATGGAATCATATATACCTCATAATTCTTAGCCTTCACCTTCACCTAATGCACGAATGGAATCTACATTCCATAAACACTAAGACCCACCTTTATTTCACAAAGTACCCAACCAAACCAAAAAATATTAAACAAAAATCATAAAATTTTAAGAGAAACAACAAAAGTCTTATGAAAAATATTACCATAGAGTTGATGAGTAATGGTCAACGTTAAATAAGCGAAAAACGAGGCAAACCAGTGCTCTTAAAGAGAGGACTTGATAGCAAAACAAATTAGCATGTGATGCCCACAAATGAAAAAAACTAAGAAATATCATTGGAAAAACAAAATAAAGGAAATCGTCCTTTATATTAGTAGATAACTTACCCTCAAAGTCATTTACCTTTGCTATACTGCCCCACATCTCTCACA
Source organism: Pinus albicaulis (assembly GCA_034641835.2). NCBI lineage: Eukaryota > Viridiplantae > Streptophyta > Pinopsida > Pinales > Pinaceae > Pinus > Pinus albicaulis. The sequence continues at coordinate 1,352,338,093 of CM076582.1, read as the reverse complement.
CAAAGATATTCAATGATTTCATCGATGCTCCTCCACCTTCTTTAATCTGCATTTCCTTTAAATTTAAACAAACACATATGATATGATTATGAAGCAATAAATGAGTTAAATTAAAAAAAGCATGGAACTATATAATTATGCAGTAGCGCCACATCTCTCACACAAAGATATTCAATGATTTCATCGATTCTCCTCCACCTTCTTTAATCTGCATTTCCTTTAAATTTAAACAAACACATATGATATGATTATGAAGCAACAAATGAGTTAAATTAAAAAAAGCATGGAACTATATAATTATGCAGTAGCGCCACATCTCTCACACAAAGATATCCAATGATTTCATCGATGCTCCTCCACCTTCTTTAATATGCATTTCCTTTAAATTTATGCAAACACATATGATATGATTATAAAGCTACAAATGAGTTAAAATAAAACAAGCATGGAACTATATAATTATGTAATAACGAACAAGTAAATTACTCAATTGCATTTCCTATAAATTTAAACAAACACATATGATTATGAAGCAAAAAATGAGTTAAATTAAAACAAGCATGGAACTATATAATTATGTAGTAGAAAACAAGTAAATTACTCAATACATACGTCCATCACTTTTTCCCACAATAGTCAAAACCCACAGAATGGGTTGTAAGGACCTATTTAATCTCCTCACCCACCCAAGAAAAAAGAATGAAAGTAAAAAAAAAGAAAAGATGAGGGCACATAAGAAAAACAAAATATCAAGCCACAAGTTAGCACAATAATGCTCATAAATGCAAAAAATAAAATCCACAAAAGTGGAAAAACACAACAATAACAAAAGATGCAACCAACAATTGCAAAAAATACCAAAATTAACCAAAAAAAAACAAGTTCAAAGAAATAATAGATTAAGAGTTGGATCTACAACCCCCAAAATGTGGCAATAGCCAACCAAGGACACCATCTACAACACAAACATATGAAAAGTATTAGATACACATAAAATGTTGCGTGAAATATGACAAATATAAAAAATATTTTATGAGAAATCTTAAATAAGACCAACAATATAATGAGTAATCTTATGCACTAGAAAGTACATCTTATGTAAACACTAAAAATCATCAACCCTGAATAGGTAAGAAGGGGATAACTATCGTATTTCATAGCAAATCATACACGAATTTAGCACCCCAAAAAAACTCTCATCTACCTCTACACTTTACCTCTCTCATAAAGATATTTCAGTAGTTTCATTGATGATCCTCCATATTCCACGATCTACATTTTATTGCACTGAATTAAATAACATGCAAAACTATGAAATACACACAAAATGTTGTAAGATATATGAAATAAATATTGAAAATATAAAATTTTGGAAGATATATGAGATAAAGATTCAAAAATATTAAGAGTAATATCAAAGAGTGACCAAAAATATTATGAGCAATCCTATATACTAGAACAACTCACCTCTACCTTTGCACACTATTGCAATCTCTCCCTCACAAGGGCATTTAGTAGTTTAGTTAGTAATATTTTATGTTGCACTACCTGCATTGCATTATGTCAATAACAAGATAAATGAAAAATAATGTAAGATGCCTAGAATTCAAACAAACATAGATGGAATTATACATAAACAAGAAACCATAAATCCTAAATAGGTAAGGAGGAAGGATCATATATAGGTAAATAGGTAATAGCAAATCATATATGGACATTTGAACCGAAAAAGAACTCACCTCTATTTAGTAACCTCAAAAGGCCATTTATTAGTTTATTTAGTAACCTTTTAAGTTACATTACCTGCTTTACATTATGTCAATAACAAGATAAATGACAAATAACGTAAGATGCGTAAAATTTAAATAAACATAGATGGAACTATGCATAAAAAAAATCATAATTCCTCGATAACAAAGGAGAGAGAATAATTGTATTGAAACAAGAAAATATCCATGTCATATTTAAAAGAGAACTAACCTTGTACCTTTGCACTCTCCTACACTTCTCCAAGTCTCCCACACACAAAACTAAATTTCTCCTCCACCTTCATTTACCTATATTTTCATTGCACTCACTATATAAATAAATCCCAAATGATATAAAATGCATTTAATTTAAACAAACACACATGATACCATACCCACCTCCCCTCTTGCTTAGTCTTCCCCTTCACCATATGCACTTATGCAATCTGCACCATCACTAGCACCTACCTATATATCTCCACGTACTAAATCCAACAAAAGTTGAACCATAAAATATTAAATGAAGACCAATTTTTTTTTAAGACAAACAAAAAAAATATTATAAGAAATGCTGAATAAACTAGACATTGAAAGATATTATGAGAAATCTTAATCATAAGCCAAGGAAAATATTTATCAGTAATATTATACAAAAGTACGGAACAATAGTTCCTACCTCAAATAGATCAATGGCGAAGCATTACATACCTTGATTGACCACTTTAGGTTCGCCAGTTAGACCTAGCCGATGCCAAGAGGTCATTGAATGATTGAATGAATGATGTTGCAACATCAAAATTTGCGGAGCCAATTGTTGTTGTATAATAACACATATTTTTATTGAATATTCAATGACCAAAATTCATAAATCCTAAATAAGGAAAGAGGGAGGAGAACAATAGTATTGAAGAGGAGAAGATATGCATATTGGAACCAAAAGAGAACTCACATTCTACCTTTTAAATCTGCTACATCACTTCAAGTCTCTCTTACATAAAATTGATATTTCAAAAGTTTCAACATTGCTTCTCCACCTTTACTAAATATTTCAAAAGTTTCAACATTGCTTCTCCACCTTTACTTGTCCATCTTTCTTTACCTGCATTTGCACTATACACTTAATAAATAAGAGAATCCCAAATAATAAGATGCATCTAATTTTAATAGAAGTACATCTTATGCTACCAAAAATTATAAACCCCAAATTGGCAAGGTTGGGAAAACATTGTATCTAAACTAAAGAGGATTTTATAGTAGAACATAAATAAGTCTTGCACCAAAAGATAACTCATCCTCTACCTTTGCTTCTATTTCTGCCATAGTGCTCCACATCTTCCTCATAAAAAGATATTAAATAATGTCATCAGTGTTAATTCACCTTTATAGCTCTATATTGCATTTAAATTTCAATAGATGCATATGATATAATGATCAACCAACAAATAAATTAAGTTAAAATGGGCATGAGTAAACACATATGATATAATTATGAACCAACAAATGAGTTAAATTAAAATGGGCATGAAACCATATAGTTATGTAGTAACAAACAAGTAAATTCCCCTTATACACGCCTCTTTCCTTTTCCCACTACAATATGGACTCCATATCATCCTTAAACCCACACTATGGGTTGTTAAGGTCTTCCTTGATTTCTTAACCCATTGAATAAAAATAAAAATCAAAACACACAAGAAAAATAAAATACTAAACCACAAATTAGCATGGACATGCTCATAAAGTCAAATATATAGCCACAACAATAAAAAAAACTTAAAAACGACAATAGCAAAAAATAGGACCAACAATTGAAAGAAAAAACAAAAAAACAAGAAAAAACATAACAAGACAAACAAGAGTACGCTTTACAACCCAACCCCAAACGACAATAGCAAAAAATAGGACCAAGAATTAAAACAAAAAACAAAGAAAGAAGGAAAAAAATAACAAGACAAACAAGAGTATGCTTTACAACCCCAAAAGTGTCCATCGCCAACCATGGGAACCCTTCACATCAAAGAAATAGAGCGGTATTAAATAGAGACTAGAAATATTATGAAAAGTATTAAATACACACAAAAGAGAAACATGAAACAAAGATCAAAATATTTTATTTGAAATCCTAAGAAAAGAACTAAAGTGTTTTCAATGAGAAGATTCTATAGTAGATTATGAATGGATTTTGCACCAAAAGAAAACTCACCTCCACCTTTGTCCCTACACTACACTATAATGTCTCTCTTTTGAAGATATTTCAGTAGTTTCATTAATGATCCTCTATGTTCTTTTTACCTATATTGCATTGTATTTATAATTAAACAAACACATGACCAATAGTGTAAGATGCCTTTAATTTAAACAAAGGCATCTATGGGATGATAAACACAACAACATTCACAACATTCACCTTTACCTAGTACATTTATGGAATCTTGGACCATTAAGACCTACATTTATCTCCCACCCACTAAACCAAACAAAAATTAAACCATAAAAAAAATTAAAGATCAAAATATCTTATGATTTCTAAGACCTACACTTATCTCCCACCCACTAAACCAAAAAAAAATTAAACCATAAAATATTAAATAAAGATCAAAATATCTTATGAGAAATATTAAAAAGGACACCAAAAACCTTACAAAAGATCTCTTGAAATTTGTAGCCATGGTTGGTCTTCATAATCAAGTTTTAGCCCTTCAAATATACAAGAAAATGATAAATATACATGTGGATAAGTTGAACTTTGTAGCTATGGTTGGTATTCATAATCAAGTTTTGGCCCTTCATAATCAATTTTTAGCCCTTCAAATATACAAGAAAATGATAAATATATATGTGGATAAGTGAGCTTCAAAAGAATAAATTTTTAATTTTTGCCTCCAAATGTAAGGTTGGCTTCAAGTCAGCCCCAATGAAGGGACACACCTATTTAGCTCATTCAAAATCTATATACTGGCATTTGTCCTCACCATTTGGGCATCCAATTCGAATCATAATAAGGACGAATCAGAGGCATAATCTGAGACATGATCTGAGGTAGAAAGAGGATGAATCTGAGGCAGAATAAGAGGACCGAAATTATGGGCAGCAGGATGAGTTTCTGGGTAGCAAACCGAATTTCTGGGTAGGAGGACGAGATTTATCTCCATTTGACTAGGTTTGGCCTAGGTTTGGTTATTTTTTATTTTTGGTAGCATTGGACGTGCTCTAGCTCCGAAATTTTGTGGAGGGGCTAGAACACATGAGATCTCCAAGACCCAGAAGTGGTTTGAAGAAATTCCACCCGGAGTGCATGTTATTCAAATAATTAGTTATTTTTAATGGAGCCTAACTTAAAACTTAGGAAAATAAAATAATTAAAGTGAATTAATGTAAATGTGGGTGAGAAGATTCTAAGTGACGAAGATCAAGACTTTTTTAATCTTAGCCGTTAATTAAAAATTTGATCACGACCGTTGATTCCTCAACAAGAAAAATATAAAGCAAGGCTTGAGGGTCAGTTGGAGAAGACACACAGAGAGTGAATCTAGAGATTGAATTCTTCTCACGGAGTAGTTCTCAGACGAAGATAAGATCTAAGTGATTCAGTTGTAGTGAGGGGCAGAAGCAATTATTGGTCGGAGGTCCAAGAGTACATAGCAGAGGGGCAATGGAGACAACAGAGGAAGCAACACAACCACCAGGAGAGGTGACACAGTCCCCAGAAGGGGTGATGCAGGCCCACGCAGGGCTCACGCAGGGACCGCAATGTTTCCAAGGGAGTGTCCAAGTTTTGCTAGAGATTGGTGTTTCTGAGACGGGAGGGTTGAAACTCAATTTTCCGAGAGGCAGATCGATTCAGAGAAGAGGTGGCACAATCCTCATCCATCCCCACATAGGCCTACTCATCTACTGCGCAGAGGGAGCTGGGGTTTCACCAGTTTGGATCCGGATCGACCAAGACTTGCAGTGTGAGGTAAAACTCACTAATTTTTTTATGTCGTGAATTCTTTGTACTAGATAACTAGTAAGGCATCCAAAGAGTGTACTTAGAAAACTACTACTTAATAACAAAAACCCTCAGATCTATTGCATCGGTTTTACCATGGGTTTGGAATTAGTAACATTTTCACCACGAAGTGCCTTAACAGAACACCATGTCACCATCTATTCTACACCTTGTCACTATCTATTTTGCGCCCCGTGAGAAATAATGAATTTTTAATATTAAAATAATAATAAATAAAATATAAAGAAGATATCTGATTAAATATTTGATCTAATTTTTAATTTAAAAATTAATAAAATATTTTAAAAATTGTAAATAATGTACTTGGAAGAAACCTCTCTGGGGACATGTGTGAAACTATTTCTACAACGCACCATGTAACTTACATGTCTTCCTGCTCATTGTAGTTATGGAATCTCTAAGACGTTGTCTATTTGTTACGCAACTACAAAATTGCATGCCTTGGACAATGTTGCACGCCTTCGTTGCATAAAAGAGTTGGATGGTCATTGAGGCTTTAGGTTATGGTAATTATAATATACACCATTGATTATTTATATATATGAATTTGGATTTTACCAATATTACAAGGTCTACAACTGCATGATTGTGGTTGAGCGAAGTTAAGATAATGTTGCAGAGTGTGAGCTAAAGGTCTCTATCTTCAACAACAGCATGATTGTGGCCAATCTACTTTAAGATAACATTTCTGGAGTGTTCTAGAGTGCATTTGGTTGATTTTGTTCCTATCCCTTCTCTCTTAGTTCAAAAATTGCGTGATTGTGGTTAAACTAATTCAACAACTACATGATTATGGTTGAGCGAGGCCGAGATAATGATGTCAGAGTGTGAGCTAATTATTTTGGAGTGTGTGGGAGTTATTTATTGAAACTATGAAATCTTAACATTATATCAAAGGCTTAACATGGTAGAATACACAAATTATGGTTCTCAAGGACTCGAATATGATTAAATACCTTTTTTCAATTCTTGAATCAGAATTTAAGACAAAAAATTGATTAATGAGCTTAGGAAATAGTAATTCATAAAGTTGATCCTTTAAATGTTTAGGTTTAGTTGTATATTTAATAACTATGAATCAGTTTTATGTACAACATTGTAAAAATATCTAAATGCACTCCCAAACTCCAATATGAGTAAATTTTTTTTTTAAATGCTCAGAATTAGAATTAAAAATGGAAACAATAACTTTTAAAGTTTATCCATTTTTTCCCTAGAAAAGGGCTTGTAATTTCATTCATAATAAAATGACGAAGTTACATTTTGTACATACACTACAAGTGTGTATTCATGATGTAGTGCCCCACTCTAGTTAAATGACCCTAATATGACATTAGCATTTATATAACCTTAGGACTCATACATTATTATTTGATTACCTCAGGTTGAGCATCTCATTATTTGATTTTTACTATTAATGAATGTGATAATAATTATGATATGCCAATTCGATGATGATAATAGTTGTGATGGACTTGTTTGATGACTATGTGATGGATTCATTATGTTGTCTTATTTACATTAGCTTCTTGGGTACAATTAAAAATTATATTGATGATTACATCATGACGATGATTTAGCATACACAATGATATCAATGACTAACATTATGAACAAATATTATTGATGATTATTGAGTGTGGCGGGAGACCACCTCGATGGACTTGCATGTGATCAGCCGATGACCTCTGGTTTGATTTGAATTGCATATTATTTTCTCAAAATTTAAAACTCAATTTAAAATGTTGTTATGAATATTAATGACATATTAGTTCATTGCAGGCACAAGGTAGTTTCTTGGTCGAATGACTCACGACTAGGTGATGGGGCTTTACATATAGATGTAACCTTATGGTAGGGGTGGGATAGCGTCCCTAATTCTACCCACTATTACTCTCATTGTGACTTGGGTTGGAAGGGTTGGGATACCTTCGCCTTGAAGATCACGATGTAGTGGGGGCATGCCCCAAACTGGGTTACTAATGAGGATTTTACTTGGGGGGAGGGGTTGCATCGAGGCAGATTTGTTGATCCCCAATACCATTAGTCTCACTATAGAGGGAGACATAGGAGAGGATATTGGTCTTTTTCATTGCCCCAGTTATTCCTCTTGTAGTCACTATATGTTTGAAGGGAAAACAGTGTGGCACCCTTAGAACTTCGAAGGAAAGTTCTTGAAGGGCACGACCGACTTGGCACCCTTGGAATCAAGAAGGAACTGATTTGCGTGGCACCCTTAGAACTTCAAATGGATGTTCTTGAAGGGCACAACCGACTTGGCACCCTTGGAATAAAAAATAAATCGTTGAAATATAATTAAGATAAGGTAATCATACTAATTCACATATAATGAAACAAGTGAGATTTTAGAACCAAGTAAACTAAATCAAGTGTAGACCTTGAGGTAGAGGGGAGTTAAGAAGAAATAAAATATTGGACCAATTTAGAACTCTACCTTTCCCACATTTGGAAAATCTTAGGTAGAGAATGTGAATATAAAGTAACTCCAAAGTACATAAGGTTTTAATAAGCAAAGGGGGGAAAGGGGCATAGAGTTAATTAGGAACATTAATCCTAGAATAGTCTAGCCTCATTAAGAAAAAAGGGTGGAGAATGAAAACAAATATTAATAAATTAAATTAGAGATAATATAGAGAACCTCCATGTGTCGAGAGCTAACACAAGGATCTCCACCTAGGAGTCAATTTGAGTTAAACTATGATGTAGTTGGGTAACCAAATCTGAGACCCGACAATTGACTTCAGTAATGAACACAAATTAAGGAGTAGAAAAGGGGGATCAAGGGACATCTAGGAGAATCAATAGGAAATCATGTTGGGATGATGAAAAATATTATTTTTTTAATAAGAATTTAAGTAAAAAAAATAAGAGAGCCTTGGTGAGAGGGTGACACAGGGGTGGGTGAATAATCAAACTTTTAAATTGATCAAAATAATTATTTTGCATCAAGTGCCAAGTGTCACCTATGAAGAATCATATAAAAGAAGGAGCAAGCTATGGGTGAAGGATATTTTTGGTCCCTATTGATGGATGGATGAGATAATACTATTATCTATGACTATGAATACTATAGTAAGTTTGGCGAGTTGAAAGTGATTAGAGAGGGAGCTCATGATCTAGGAGTGCTCACTTCCATCGGCTAGTATTTATTCCTCTACTTATAGCCCCATTATAGCTTAGGGGTCCGTGGAAAAGAAGAGTAACCAAGGAGTAGGATGGGAGGTCAACTGGTGAGTCACCAACGTTTTCTCGAGACACATTATCCTTCACACATGGGCGTAGATGGCAGAAAGGAAGTGCAATAAGCAACAAAGATGAGAATCAAAACCCCACTCCTTGGTGAACGATACCTTGTGTATTCATAAAGTATGTTATATGATTATTTATGTATATATAATTACAAAATTATAAAAGTGAATATTATGATGTAGTTTAATTATAATATATGGCTATTCACGATGCATCTCAAATTTAGGTGTTTTCAATGTTGACATACTTTTAAGTAATATGTGACTTCATAAAGGATGTGGTTAATGATTGACTAGTATAAAATGGATTATTCTAATTGTTTATTTTTCAATACCATATCTTAAACTGAATCACTTAGTATTTGGTTATATATGAGTTGGTTCCTATATCTAGAAATTTTTTCCTTTATGAACAATATATATATATATATATATATATATATATATATATATTTTAAAATATTAGCGTCATAGGGAACATTATGCATATCATAACATTTAAGCCCAAATTGTTCATGAGAGAAGGAAAGAGACAGATAAAAGTCTATAGAAATTAACAAAAACAACATAAAATCTTAAAAACATCATAACAAGGCCTAAAAATCCTACATATAGATAAAATGATAACCTTAGAGCCCACACAATGATCTCAGAACTAGCTTTCAAAGTGAGGAGGTGGTGGCATAACATTAGCTTCCAAAAATAATTGTAGAAACAACAACATGGTAGAACAACAACAAGAAGAACATATGTAGAAACCCTCACAAACTACACATAGGCGCATGCAAAAAATGACATTGAAAACGAAATAGACAACAATGACAGGCATACCATTTGAAAAATCCACAACGATCGAAGCATTGAAACGTCCACGAAGAAAAAAACGCAATAACGAATAACAACTCAAAGGGCAGCATCGACGAAAAATTAGAGGGCGATGACGATGGTAGCAAAAATCACATGCAACTGGCAGTCAAACTCCATGGCACAGGAAACATTCATGCTAGAATAGAACATCACCAAACACTCACAAAGATTCGAGTTGGCAAGCCAATGTGAGCCACAGTACCAGGGTGATGTTAACATAGGCATCGAAAAATATGAATAAAGTGCAAGCATAATAAACCAAACCAAGGTTTCACGATGAAAAGGGTTTTCCCTGCTGCCACTTTATACATAACACTAATAAGGTTATAATTTATTGCTTAGGGTTAGATTTAAAAACTATAAATTATTTTTATGGTTATCCAAATGCTTAGGGTCAGATTTAAAAATTATAAATTATTTTTATGTACAACACAATAAAATTATCTAAATGCACAGGTTTCATTTATCATGGTAAGTTTTCTATGTGTGATTTTATGCAATGATTACATACATAGTTCAAAACATTAACAATACACATCAACACATCATTTAGTATGTTATCACTCAAGAGTTCTTCTTGGTTGTGAAAGAAAACTCCCAAGGTAATTTTTTCAGGCAAGATTTCAGGTTGGAGGCTATCCCTTCCAACCTAGGGAGGGATCTCTCTTACAACTAAATCAACCAATGTCACTTCAATAACTAGTTGTGTACTTGAAATAATGTCTATATATTTAGTTGATATGTGTTTAAAAAAGCTTCGGTTTGGCATGAGAGAGAGATTCCATTGGGAAAAGTCAAATGAGCTAAGGTTTGATGCAACTTACCAAGATACTGGTTGCATGATCAAGGATTAATAAAGACTAGATATATTCCATACCTTAGAAATTTCAAAACATCATTGTAGATGAAGGTAGAAAATAGAATAAAATCCACTACACTAGGGTATAGAAGATGAATCCTAAAGGATCTTTAGAAGAGAGGAGTGCAACCATTTGAATTTGTGAAACAAAGCACCAAAAATGTGAATTATATAACATTTTATTTCATTCAAATATCAGAAGACTATACATTGAAATGGTATAACACAAAGAGAAAACACTGAAACATGTAGAGAACACAGACTATGTGTAGAAAATCCACATAGATTCAACTGATCTTGGAATATGATAAATCAAACTACTTTAATATATTCTACAAATTTGCAGAAACCAAATATGATCACACAATCACAAGAACAAGAAAGAGAAATAATTTCAATCGCAAAACACAAATATGTGTATGGGGAAATACTCAACTAAAAACCCTGCTATATGCATATTGCATTAAGTCATGAATATGAAACAATACATTGCTTCTCTCAGGCTTGAGAGCTCTCTGCATTATCTCTAATTGTATCATTATGGTCCCAACAAGAATGGCTTGATACATAACTGATTTCCTTCCTCTGGGTTTCTCAACGTTTCTTACGAATTCTTGAGGGAACTGAGCCCCTATTAATTAGGAAATTCTCAAGAATTGATTGCACAATTCATCTAAGGCGTCCTGTTGACCTCATGCATGACATGTACAATTTTCTAATATTACAACTTATAGTATACTTCCCTTTAAATCCAATATCAATTGGGTATTCCTTATAACTGACATGTAGCAACTATTTATAGCGAATTATCAGTTATCTTATTGATCACTGCAGGTGAATTAAATCAGATTTAATTCACTGGACCTCTCAGTAGATCATCTCTCAATTAGAACTAGTTAAAATAATTTTAACTCAAATTATTAAGTTAAATAATTACAACTCAAAATAAACTACAACTAGACCCCCTAACTTAGACTGAACTCTACATGCCTCCAGTTTGACCCCCAACTCGAATTCAATGAGCTAACTAAGTCTTATTGACTCATTTAACTAATACAAGATGTCATGTGATGTGGAGTTACAATTTCCTTCTAATTTAATTAAGGGAAAATTAAATTAGAAGCCCTTCTTGTTTCCAATTTCACCACTCCCTCTCAACAAGAAAGGGATTTTCTGCTACCCTAATCCTGCATTTGTGGAACTTGAATTTTGTTCTTGAAAATTCCTTCATCAAGATGTTTAAATCTATCTCCTCCATGGGAATGTAATCTAATTACATAATCCACCTCTGTACATAATCTTTGAGATGGTGATCATACCAGTTATCAATATGCTTGGAACTGTCATGAAAAACTTGATTAACTGAGACTTTTATGCAACTTTGGTTATCACAATAAATCACTGTCAGATACATCTATCGACCAAACAAACTAACAAGTATTTTCCTCATCCAAATGGCCTCACATGTTGCCTGACTGGCCACCATGTACTTTTCCTCTAATGAACTGAGTGCAACTGATATTTGTTTCTTGTTGTACCAGGAAACTATTGATGATCCTATGCTTACGATGCCCCATGATGTTCTCTTCCTATCGGATGGACTCCCTGCCCAATCTGCATCTGTGAAGCCTTGAAGCTTCACTCCCTCTCTCTATCTGTATCATAGCCCAAACTATGTAGTGCCTATGAGGTATCTTAACACATGCTTTCCTGCCTTCCAAAAGAGCTTGGTAGGCTTAACCATAACTTGACTAAGCTGATTAACCGCATAACATATTTCTGGTCATGTGTTCACCAAATACATGAGTGAACCCACAAGCTGCCTATAGATGGTAGCATCTACTACTTTGCCTTAAGTAGCATCCTCCCTCTAGTTTCCTACTAGAGGAGTCTCCATGGGTTTGTTTGCATCCATGTGGAACTTCCTCAGAATCTCATTGGCATAATTTCCCTGAGATACAAATAGCTCCCCATCTCTTTTCCAAATTTCCAATCCTAGGAAATAGTGCAAGAGCCCCATGTCCTTCATCTCAAATTCTCTTGCAAGATCCTCTTTGCAAGACTTGATGAGATGCTCATCACCTGTCAGTATCAAATCATAAACATAAAATACAATGATCAAAATTTTACCTTCTACCAAAATATGGTAAAGGTTTGCATATGCTTCACTCTTGGTGAAGCCCAACCCAGTGCAGTAGTTTTCGATCCTGGTGTACCAAGCACGAGGCGATTTCTTCAACCCTTACAACTCTCTCTTGATTCTGCACACATGAGACTCTCTGTCAAAGGTATTAAAACATTTTAGTTGATCAATGTACAAAACTTCCTCAATCACTTCGTTGAGGAAGGTTGTATTTACATCCATATGATATATCTACCATCCCATCTGTGCTGATAGTGAAAGGATGTATATGATTGATGATTACCTTGTGACTAGTGCAAAGGTCTCATAAAAATCAATCCCCTCTACCTGAGAGAACCCTCTCGCCACAAATCTGGCCTTGTGTTTCTCCACACTCCCATCTGCTACCTGCTTCACCTTATGGATCCACCTGTATCCTACAACTAAGTTCCCCTCCAGTCTTGAGAAAAAATCTCATGCACTGTTTCTAATAATGGATTCATACTCCTCAACCATAGCATCAACCCAATTAGTTTTTGCACTACTTCCTCAAAAGAAGATGGCTCTATCTCGACACCTTCGCTCATAAGAGCCATGTAGCCAGTGTACTGCTATGGGGGCCTTCTCTTCCTGTGTTGTGATGTGGGCGCTCCCACATTCTCTCTAGAATCAAGAACCAACTTGTCAACCTCTCTGGTGTGCTTCCTTCTGTCTTGGGATGTCTCTGAATGAATGGGTGCTTCCACTCTCCACACCTCTGCTTGTGGCTGATCCACATCTTGAGGTTCTTCTTTTGGATCTAAGAGCTCCTCCAGTGCATGCAACTGAAGCTCCCTCCCAAGGTAAATTCACATGGCTTTCTCTTCATTAAATTTCACATCTATCCTGACCATTGTCATCCTGTCTACTGGAAAGTAGAACCGATATTTTTGAGGTGTATCATTGTACCAAAAAAATATCCCCAACTCAGTTTTTGGCTCTAGTTTCTTCCTGGAATATTTGGTTACATGGAAATAAATTGATGAACCAAAAATTTTAAAATGTGACACATTTGATCTCTTACCTGAAAAAGCTTCCTCTGGTGTACTCATCCCAAGTATCCGATGAGGAATTTTGTTCTGCAAAAATACGGTAGTGTTGCATGCTTCCACCCATAGATGAATTGGTAGGCACTGATCATGAAACATCGCTCGTGATTCTCCCACAATAGTTAGGTTCTTCCTTTCTTCAACCCCATTTTGTTGTGGGTTATGAGGTGCTATTAATTCCCTTGAAATTCCTTCTAAAGCATAGAAGTTCTTGAATTCGTTAGAGAAATGTTCTCCACCATTTTCGCTCCTCAGAGCCTTCACCTTCTTTCCTGTATCTTTCTCGACAAGTGCCTTGAACTCACAAAACTTTGAGAACGCCTGATCTCCAACACTTACGTGAAAAATCATCTACAAAAATCACATAATACCTTTGTTTTGTTGTGGAAGCTGTCGAGAATGATCCACACACCTCTGAGTGAACTCTCTTAAGGACCGCCTTTGCTTGGATTTCCTTATCGTGAAAGGTGGCTTTGGTATACTTCCCCAATGTACGCCCTTTGCATGTATCTCGCTGTTCAAGTGCACCATTTGGAAGTCCTGTAGAAATCCGTTGCATGATCTTCAAAGCACCATGGTGTAGATGGTCCAACATTTTGTGTCAAAACTCATTGATGTCTCAGCTCTCCACCTTCTTTTATTTTGTGCTCAAGGAAACATAGTCTTATATATCCAATTTGTAGAGGTTATTTACTCGAACCCAATATTCTTCACATGTCCCATGGATTTGTGAGGAAGGAACACCTTTCCTTTTCTAAATATCACATCATAGCCACAACCTTCCAACATAGCAACATAAACCAAATTCTTCTTTAAACCAGGGACATACGTGCCATCTTTTAATGTGAGAGGAGTACCTGAATCCTTCTAAAAGGTAATTGTACCTATGCCAGTAGCACTACATCTCCTGTCATCCCCCATCTCGATGTGCATATGAAGATCCTTCTCCTCCAATTTATTGAATAATTCTTTGTTGCTGGTCATATAGAATGAAGCTCCAATATCCAAGTACCACATATAACCCATCACCGATGACACCATACATGCGATGAGGGTGAAATACAACTCAAATTGTGAAGAAAGTGCTTCATCTGCCGCTCCTCCTGAGGGCTTATTATCGGTCTTCTTGTGTGGACACTTTGTAGCATAGTGTCCAAGCTCATGACAGTAAAAACATTTTACCTTTGACAAGTCTCTCTTCTCTCAAGCCTGATTGGAATCCGATTTGGAATGGGATGCCTTCCCTTTCCATTTTTTCGCCTTTCCAACCAAGGCACAATTCTTCTCATCATCAACCTTTGATGAGGATGCATCTCTGGTGTTTCGCCGAATCTCTTCTTGTACCAAGTCAGACCACAATCTCTCCCACTTAGATAATAGCTTATCCCTCCCATTCAATGAGTCCTAGTAGCTATGCTAGCTCTTGGGAAGGCCTAGAAGTGCTAGGCTCACCAAATCATCCTTGTAAACTGTCACACCAACACTTCCAAGCCCATCTTGACATTGAGTGAACTTCGTCAAGTATTTTGGTATCACGTCGCCCCTCTTCATCTTGATATTTTAGATCTTGTCCTTCAACGCCAAGTTCCTGTGGTCATTTCTATTCTGAAATAGATATATTAAGGGGCCTTCCACATAGAATATGGAGTTTCCTTTCCATGCATGTTAGAGACATTATGATCTTGAACTCCTTCTAACAAAATCCTTCTCGCCTTTGCTACATTCTTCTTCCATGCATCAAGAAGTTGATCATATGTTGCTACGGGCTGGGGAATATCATTGTCTATGAATTCCTTCAATCCATTGCCCTCTAAAACTACCTCCATCCTATCCTTCCATGCTATGTAATTCGAGTTACCCTCAAGGGCATATTCGAGTCTCAATCTAGAGAAAGACATCCTTATATGTTGTTGGTCTTGAATAATAAATCTGAAAATTCGATTCACTTATTCAAAACAAACTCCAGTTCTTCTCTTTTATACTGATTCCTTCTTTGATACCATGTAGAAAATCTGCATATATTCAACTAATATTGTAATATGATAATACCCAATACTTGAATCTATTCAAAAAATTTGCAGAAACCAAATAAGATCGCACAATAACATGAACAAGAAAGAGACAAAATTTCAATCGCACAACACAAATGTGTATCTGGGGAAAGCCTCATCTAAAAACCCTGCTATCTGTATATTTCATTAAGTCAATAATATGAAAAAATACAATGCTTCTCTCAGGCTTGAGAGATCTCTGCACTATCTCTAACTGTCTCACTCACATCCCAACGACAATGGTCTGATACTTAACCAATTTCCTACCTTTGGGTTGCTCAACCTTTCTTACAAATTCTCGAGGGAATTGAGACCCAATTAATTATCAAATTCCCAAGAATTGATTGCGCAATTCATCTAAGGCGTCTTGCTGACCTCATGCATGACCTGTACAATTTTCTAATAGTACAATTGATAGTGTACTTCCCTTTAACTCCAATCTCAACTGGGCCTTCCTTAGAAATGACACACAACAACTATTTATAGTGAATTATCAGTTTATCTGAATGATCGCCACATGTGAATTAAATCAAATTTAATTCACTGGACCTCTCTCTAGCTCATCTCTCAGTTAGAACTAGTTAAATTTATTTTAACTCAAATAATTAATTTAAACAATTACAACTCAAAATAAATTGCAATTGGAGCCCTAAAACTTAGAGTGAACTCTACATGCTTCCAGCTTGACACCCAACTCAAATTTACTGAGCTAAATAAGTATTACTAACTTAGTTAACTCCTAATAGGTGATGCAGAATTACAATTTCCTTCTAATTTAATTAAGGGAAAATTAAATTAGAAGCCCTTCTTGTTGCCAATTTCAACTCTAAGAGATACCATCACATGAATATTTGTGTCAATGATCAATAATATTTTGATCTTTACAAACTGTAAATTAATAAATATTTAAAATGCATAGACAATGACTATATTTTCTTCAAAATCAATCCCTAATTTATTACAATTCCTCTAATTTATACAAAAAATACAAAAGTTTTGAGATCCATAATTTCTGGAAAGTTTTTAATACAAAATACTAAAAATATATACATAACATACCAAGATCCAAAAGAAATGGATAGGTAAAACTCCTCATAACCTCCTCATCCATATTTAGTTTGTTTTCAAGTCAAATTGATGAGGTGGCTCTCTAATTGAAAGTTGATTAGGTGTTTTTTCTAAAAATTAAATTAGGAAAATTTCTAACTCAATAGGATTCAAATATCCATTTAAACCTTTCAAACCGTAATATTTGTGTAAAAATAGTAAGAGGTTTTTGTAATTGAGTCTATTCCTAAAAAAACCTCTTTTGGTTTCTTGAAATTCATCACCACCTTGTTAGTAATCATGTCCAAAGTTAATGACCAGAACAAGAAATCATTAAATATTTAAATCTAGAAAAATGAACTTTAAATATTCTTTTTTATATTCCAAACCATGACACTTGTAAAAAATGAAAGAAATTTTTGTAATTAAACCCATTCCCAACAAAAACCTCTTTTGATTTTCAAAAATTCATTTTCAATTATTCAAAAACTTCACTTAAACACGATGATTAAAACAGAAAAAAACGAAATGTTGTTTTAGATGCTGAAAAATGATTTTGTAGCGTAATTGTAGACACTGGAAAATATTTTCGTAGCACTCCCAAAACAAAAACTACAATGCCCTCAATGCCCTTCTTTATGAGATTTACTTTGATGTTTTTTTATTGTTTGAGAAGACCACTGATAAATTCAAACCTCATGATATTTTATTTATTAAAAAATTTAAATATACATATGCTTGGAATTTTTTTTTTCAAAAATAATTTAATTAAACAAAAAAATGTCAACTCGTGAAAATCATTTTGAATTCTTTGAACATACAACAAAGTGCTAACATATTACATCAAAACGATATATATATATATATATATATATATAGTTTTGATATTTCATTTTGATATAATATTTCATTTTGTTATACATTTTATACATTTTCCATACATAGACACAACTAGATTTTGCATCGCTTTTGCGAAAAATAATGATATGGATGGAAGCAGTTAGAATAGTAAATTTTGTAAACTAACTTTTCCGTAGTGGGTTGTTATTTTTGACAATGGTCCAACCAGGATATTGATTTTGATTTATCCCACAATGCCTGAATATTGAATGTGAGGACTAGCATGTGCATCATAGCGAGTGTAGAACACTTGTTTTCAATTTAATGAGAGTGACCTGTAGTTTAATAGTTTTAGTGTAAGCATTTGGGTTAGGATACTTGCATGGAATCTATTAAACTATAAGTCACTTTCATATCATTCCTATGCCATGTAGGTTGTAACTCTGTATATACAAATTCTTCAAAACAAAAAATAAATAATAGCAAAAACATAAAAACGAAACATATATACACATATATTTTCTTCTATATCTTAAAAGGGAGACTCCCATATTGATTTATCATTATATTTCTTTCAATGTTACAATACATAAGTATCTATAAATCACAATCTATTAACCTTGGATTAGAACATAACCATAGTTCCTTTGAACAAAAATTAACATTTTAGATAAACAACAAGAACATGAAAAACATCCCCAAAATTAATTGATGCGATAAAATAGGTTAGGTATTGACATGGCCTTGATGGCCTTGATTAACGAAGTTTGCATTGTACTTAGCCTCAACTTTAAACACAAATTAATTATGCACAAACTAATTATGAATGGGATTTGATCCCTCCTCCGATGTGAGTAACATATGTCTAACTTATAAATATGTCACAAACATCGCTGAGCACAACATTAAATGTTTTTTTTTGTGATTTAATGTTAACATGAGGTATAACGTTAATGTAACACAAATATCGCGGAAATGTAGTGTAAACATATCACGTGTTTTCTAAATGTTAAGTTTTAAACTAAACATTTGTCCTTTTCCTTTTCCTCCATATGAGGGAAAATAAAACCTCAAAATTTTCTATTAGTCAATAAAAAGTGTTGTACATATTTGACACTTCTTACTCCATGAAGAAGAGTTGGATGGAATAGATACTTAAAACTCTAGGTTAAATGTCTTAATTTTTGTGTTGATTTATGCATGGAAGTGATGCAAAAGAACAAATTGTTTACACTAGTTCTTGTTGAAGAAGTGTGTTCACCTAAAATATTAGATTAAATTTCTTAATTTATGTTTTGATTTACGTGTGAGACTTGGCCAAAACAACAATTTTTTTACAATAATATATTAAACTTTTCTCAAGTTTTTGTAGTCATAATAGTTTAAACTCCTAATATTTAATTAGTTTGGATGATTTTTTTTAATGAGAGCACCACATATGATTATATATATATATATATATGAGGAGAAAGCTATATTTTGGATGTTTTATTGGAGAGTAATATATATATATATTCAAATATTGGGACTTTTATGCTAGGAGAAGATAATAGTAAGGCGATAATAATATGGTACGACATGAATAAGGTTGTGAAGTCTTTTAGGGTTTATAGAGCTTATAAAGTAAGTGTTTTCTAAGCTTTGAGGGATTGCATCAAATGTTTGGGAAACTTTTTATTTAATTATGTTTATGTGTTTGGATTTGTATCCATTTAAGTCACATTCTCAAATTTACTTTCAGAGAATTGTATATTTCAAGTTTCAATTTTTAAACATTATAAGGATGTCAATCATTTTTCTAACTTGTTTTGGATGATAATTTGGGTGTGCTATAATCAAAATGTTTCCACAAAAATCTAGTCAATCATTCTCTAACATCCGGAGTTCAATAATTACTTTGTCTAACATTTGGAGTTCAATCATTTCTTTGTTGATATGATTGGTTGTGGGTTGTTGTTGTTGGAACTGGAGGTGATGGTTGGGAAGTATATCTATTGTAGTGAGTGTTAGTGTCTGTCAGTCCTCTCAGTCACAAGTGATCAAATTATACTCTTTCAAGTTGTTGATAGGGTCCTAGGTCTAATTTTTATAGTTTCAAATAGGATTTCAAATAAAAATTTGATTATGGCTAGTACGTCTAGGTATGTTACTGCTCCCATCATCCCATGGTAAAAATTGTCATCTTGATCATGCCATCACTCATTGTGATGAGTCATCAATAATGTATCTTGATCACCATTTCAATCATCATCTCATGGCCATTCATTCTGCAAGGTTCAAAGGTCCAAATCATTAGTTTATAAGTCCATTAGGTGTCATTATTAGGCGCTGTGTAAGTAAGTTGAACCAATTTATGACAATTTGAGAGTCCCCAAATATCTGCAATCTGTTGCACCTTTTTTCTCGGGCGAATAGTAGAAGAAGCTGAAGGTTGAGGAGTTCAGCAAAATCATTAGTCCCCGGAACCAGCCCCATCTTAAGGTGAAATAAATGAGTTGTAGATAAATGTAAAACCACTCCCCCCCACATCCATGATTGTTTGATGCCCCGTCAAAATATTCCCATGGGTAAGTATGGTCAATAATTTCAGGGATGATTTCCTTTCTGCAGGTGGGATTATCAACACTAGGAATGAGTCTATAAGTAGAGATGGTGGATGAAAAAATGTGGTCCCAGACCACATGCACCCCTTCGAAAGTGAAACGATTCTGACAGGTCCAGATTCCCTAGGCGATCAACAATGGTAAGTTCCGAAGTTTGGTACAAGTAGCATCTTGCCACCATGCTGACTAGGCTGCTGCAATAGATGTGCCTTGCCAGGTGAGTGAACAACCCAATGCTTGTGAAGCTGAGTGCCATAAATCCCCGATAATAGGGCAATAAAGGAAGAGGTGATGGACATCTTCCTCATGAGAAAAACAAAAACAACATCTGGTTGGACCCTGGATGGCCCGTTTGTGAAGATTATCAATGGTAGGGATGCAATTATTAAGGATGCACCACATGAGTAGTCGAGTTTTGTGAGGTGCCTACAGTTTCCAAATCGAGTGCCACCACCAATGTTTAATTGGAGGTTCCCTGGGCGCACAGAGAGTCATATAACCTGCTTTCGGGGAATATTTACCACTGGGCGAGAGAGCCCACAGAAGGTCATCCTCATGTTTTGTGAGTCGTATGTGTGATGCTTGTAATGCCCTGATGAACTGATTCTAGTAGGGATGGCCCTCAATGGGTATCTGAAGATGCTGAGCCGAAAGCCAGCCTTGGGCAGCCTAATTAGTCCGATGTGGATCAACCAGGTGTGATAGGTATAGATATCCAGCTTGGGCTAGGTGTTGAATGATGTCCTGAGGCAGTTTGAAATTCTGCCCATTGCCCGACCAAGGGTCTGCACCCAATCGGACCATAGATCTGGATCCAATGTGCCATGTCAAACCTTCCTGTATCAGATGAGTAGACTTTGTAATGGCCTTCCAGATGATCGAGGACCCCGTCCAATGCTGAATGGAGCCTCTGATCCATTCTAATGTAGACCGGGGAGCGATGTATTTGGAGACAGTTACCTCTTTCCACAAGCTATGACCTATAATGAGGTGCCAACCCAATTTTGTAGCCAGAGCAGTGGAAAATAAGGAGAGATCCTTAAGTCCCAAGCCTCCCCAATCCTTGGGCTTGCTAATATGGTCCCAAGCCACCCAAGAAAATATTTTCTCTCTACCAGAACTCCTCCAGAGGAATTGTTTGCAGAAATACTGAATGCGGTTAGTGACACCCTTAGGTAGCCAAGCGAGGGACATCCAATATACCGGCATGGCTTCCAAGACTGATTTTATTAAAACCAATTTGCCCGCCTGCGAGAGCCACCTATGACGCCAAATATTGATCCTGTGCTTCACTTTGGCGATCAGACTGTTCCAATCGTTGATCTGATATTCATTTGGCTTAAGGTGAAAACCAAGATATTTTATACCTTCCTCAATGAAACTGCGCTCAAAAGGGAAGTTCCGCATGGCATGCCCCATTTCATTTGCTGAACATCTAGTCAATATTATGGTGGATTTTCTGTTATTGGGAGCCATGCCAGTAGCTTTGCAGAAAATCTTTAAGATGTTATCAAATTGTGTATTGTCCTAACAAGAGCCATCCAAAAATATAATAACATCATCAACAAATAATAAATGGGTCAGATGTAAGAATTCATTTAATCATATACCATGAATGTTACCATCTTCCTTTTCCTGCTTCATAAGAGATGAGAGGCCTTCCATAACAAGGAGAAACAGGAGTGGTGAGAGGGGGCAACCTTGCCTGAGACCTCTACCAGCATGAAAGAAATCAATAGCTACCCCATTAATAAGGATACTAAAAGTGGAGTTCATGATGCAACCCATAATCCAATTAGTAAAAGAATGAGGGAAGCCTGTTTGGATGAGTATAAGGTGAATGTAGTTCCAATTAACATGATCAAATGCTTTGGCAAGGTCAATTTTGAGTATGGTGCTCTTGAGTTTTTTTGTCTTAATGGAATGCATGACCTCTTTTGTAGTGCCAATGGCTTCATGAATCTATCTATGGTGGAGAAATGAAAAAATTTCCTTGGCTGAGAATGGGTTTAATACGATTTGCAATGATTTCGGATATAATTTTATATATGCAGTTACATAGGGAGATAGGTTTTAAGTCGTGGAAGGTAGCTGGGAGATATACTTTGGGAATGAGTGCTATGAATGTGGAATTGAAACCATCATATATGTGACCAGATATTCTTCTTTCTTCAATGACCAGAAGAAGATACCTTCCAATAAGATCAAATAAATGAAGATAGAATTCGATGGGCCATCCATCTAGCCCAAGACTTTTGTCCTTCTTAAACCATTTTAGAATGACTTTGATCTCATCCATGGTAACCGGTGCATTTAGATCCTCCAGTTTCTCCTCATCAACAAATCTATGAAATGTACGAGCAATGTGTAGAATTTCCGGCAGATTAATATTGAGTGGCGCTTTGTATTGGTTTGAGAAATGCCAGATTCCTAGATCAGCAAGTTGAGCGTGTGATTTGGCCAAAAATCCAGTATTATCAGATATCTCCCAGATGGTATTGGTGATCCTTCTACCTTTTGCACATTGTTGAAAGAACTTGGTATTTTCATCTCCTGCTTTCAACCATATGGCCCTGCTTTTTAATCTCCATTCCTCCTCCTTTTTATGGAGGATAGAGGCTCTAGTGGTTTCCAAGGAAATCATATGCTCTTTTGTGGACACAGAACGAAAGTCCAAGTAGTCTGGACCGGTAATCTGAGTAATTTCCAATTCAGTCCTTTTGAGCTCCTCCTCCTCGAGTATTCTTTTGTGTCTAGCCCATCTGATAGTGTTTTCTTTAATATGCTTGAGATTATCATTGAAAACTCGAGCAGGCTCCTGGTCTGGGAATTGATTGCAGTGCTACCACTCCTTAGTGACAAGCGATTGGAATTCGGGTTCTTGAAGCCAACCAACATTAAATTTGATTGGAGCATGGGGTTTCTATTCACCAGCCAGAAATTCGAAATAGATAGGAGAGTGATCCAAGGCACCGCCCGAACCGACCCATTGTCTGGATCTAGCCATGAGGTTATGTAGTGACATCTTTATAAGGAATCGATCAAGTCAATGAGCAAGGGCCACCTCCCTCGTGCGCCTATTCCTCCAAGTAGGTTTCTTCTTTTGCATATCAATATCAATAAAATCAGCCAATTCCAATAGATTGGTGAAGTAACCAGATAAAGGATATAGAATGGCTTGAGGCCCCAAGATTCTGAGATACTAATAGAGAAGTTCAAATCCCCGCCAAGAATGATGTTATTTTGCTGGAGTAGAGTGCTTTGCAGCAGAGAGTCCTAGAAATCCTCTATGTTATTGCAAGGACCATAAACATTGATCAAGGTAAAGGGTAGTTCAAAATCACAAGTGGTAACTTCCGCACCAATGGCACCCACCCGACCCCAAAAATTCATAAGCTGAGTGGTCTTGCTGTTTATGCCTAAAGCACAACCTCCCGATCGGCCTCAGGCATCAATTGTCATAAAAGTCAAATCCGGAAGGAGTGAAGATAAGATCATGGAAATGGAGGTACCATCCCCCAATGTTTCTTGAATGAATATGGCATCAATGCGAGTAGTGTGCAGAAGTCTCCTGAGTGCCAATTTCTTATCCAGGCTGGTAAGGCCCCTACAGTTAAATGAAAGAAAAATCATGATGGAAACACATCCCTGGGTTTTCTTACTCTAAGAGCCCTTAGTATGGAGGATTGTGTACCCGCAGTCACCTTCAAATTAGCCCTGTAGATGGCCTTTGAAATCGCAGATGATCTACCCCGCGATTTAACTAATGAGGGGCCCAGATCTGAGCCAATGCCAAGGGCAGACTGGTTGGTCAGGTGGATTGATGAACACAGGTAGTATTGGTGCCTGACGGAGGATGAGTCTGAGACAGTTTGAGGGGAAGGGTGCGAGGTCGCCATAGACGTGTGGGGTATGGTGGGTGGAATAGTTGTGGGGGGGGGGGGGGGGCACGGCGCGAAGCAACAGAGAAACTTAGGGAGTCAAATGTGCAAATGGTGTGATGAGTTACATTAGACAATGCAGGACATAAATAAGAACAAACAGAAGGAGAGGGAAAAGAAGTACCCAAAATAGGAGGTGGTTCCCGCTGAGTAGTGAATACAACATGACTGTGAGTCCGAGCTTGCGTGATCAGCCAAGACAGCAACAACTCCTCAAGTTGAGATTGAGCGCCAACAGGGATCACCTCTGGTGTCGATACAATACTAACCGGGTAAGTTTGTGTGGCTATGTGCACGACAATTTTGGTGAGGGGAGCCGCACCACCCATGAGAGGGCATTCTTTGTAGACATGTCCCACCAAATGACATCGTCAGCATCTAAAGGGTACCCCTTCATAATCCAGCAACTGTTGCCATACCATCCCATCGAAGAACATGTTGTAGTTATCACGGAGGCCACCCCTTGTGTCCAGGAAAACCAAAATGCGAGCAACTGAAATGATGCTCATCTCCAAGTAGGATCTATCATGATCTAGATAATGACCAAAATCCTCCCCAATGCTTTGAAGGGAGGCTTCATTCCAGAATTGCAGCGTCAAGCCAGGCAGACGCATCCAGATTGGACTAGCACTAGAATTCTCCTTATTAGGATCGAAAAGAGGGGACCATGACTTCAACAGTACCAGATGCATTTCAATATGCCAATACTTAGATAGGACCCAGTCCACCATAGCTGGTTGAGAGAAAGTGAGGGAAAACTAGCCCCTATTCATAATCAAAACAATAGGAATTTGTTCCATGTGGTCGCACCAAAGTTCCTCTGGCCAAATATTTAGCCTGGAAGTGGTGTATTTTATTCCCCTAACCTTGCCCACATATACTGTAGCCATCGTCATCTTTATTTTCGCCATTCCCCTGTCCGACCCAAAATTTGAATTGCGATTGTTCCGATTTTTAGTGTAGCAAGGTGTTTTCTTGCCTCTAAGCAGATTCGAAACCTCTGAAGTTTCTCTCGGTTCACCAAGTCTCTATGAATCAGAAGAGTGTTGCACATACTCAGTCAGAGCATCAAAAAGTAAGTCCTCAAAGCATCACGATGCTGCAATCGGCGCGACCGCAGCAAAATAAGGGACCGACTACTGAGATGACTCCGACCCACCAATGAAGAGATTTGCAAAGGCAAGTGTATCGGCATTGTAATTAGCAGGTGCCCCAGCAACACCCAAGCCCGACATATAGATGTTATGCAGAGGCAGATCAGGGGTTTATTAAGTCTATAGCTCCCAGAGATGCAACACAGAAGGCGATGGAATCGAGAAGGACGAAGAGTCCAACTGATTAATAATAGGGTCTAAACAGACCGCTGGCGTGACCTGAAGTGACTGTTTAGTCCGTTGCGGAGACGGTGCTGAATCCCCATCCACCATGGCAGCCACATCATCACACAGACTGTCCCCCCATATCTCGATACCCTCCATAGGGTCGTTGGAGTAGTCGAGTTCCTCGTATTTGCTCATGATATCCATAGAAAATTGTAGAGATAACTTCCGCAATAAGTGAAGAAGGGCCCCAAAAACTCAGACAGATAAGAAGGAAGGTCCAAAAGAAAATGCCACAAGTAGAGACTGCGAAACCCGCCAATGCTTGAAACTTTGCGGTGAAATAAACAACTGTTGGAGGACCGAGTCCCAAACAAGTAGACGAAAGTGCAGATGAGCACCAATATTGAGATAGTGGGGAACAGGTCAGAGTAAAAACTGGGCACCGAGGAGTATGTCAGGTTCAGATACAGTATTTAGGTTGTAAACGAGCCAAGACCACCCACAGATCAATGAGAAATGAGCAGGGCAGTTAACCTCCATTGAGAAACCCGTGACCAACCACCCATCATGTCCCACCATACAAATTCATCGACCATAGAAATGGGAGAAAGGAAGATGCATGGGACAGAAAGGTAGTAAAAACAAATATGGATGCCGCCTCCCCATGGTGACATCGAAGCAGGGCCGCACCAGCCAATACCATCGCCGCGCAAGGGTTTCATTACCATACTTGCACACATTTTATTATCAACACCTCCCTCACCTATTCCCCTTCGTTCGTAATTTCATTACAAACCCTAGCCTAGGTTGTCCCATTAAAAATTTCCTAGGCCTAGGAATATGTTTTTATCATTTCCACGCCTTCCCCTCATATTATTTAAGAATTATCACTTCCATACTCTCCCTAACATGTACCCTTATCCCCTAAAATTTTCCCATAAATTTACACACTCCCTAATCCCTTCATCCCTTTCTTTCAACATCACAGTCCCTTATCCCTTGTTTTCATAGTCGTACCCTCTCCCTTTCCTTCCCACTCAACTAGGGCTTCAAATCATGGATGCTAGAAACAGTGACACTGAGAAGAAAAAGTATAATAAGGGTGGGCTAGTGTCTAGGTATGAGCTATCATAGGTTAAAGATATCATAGTCTCACCTTTCATCAAGAAAGCATTTGAGGATGTAGGTTGTTTTGGATTTTGTGAAAAGATTCAACAAGAAGGTTATCATGCTCAATTGACAAGTTTGTTTTCCACCACCTTTAAGAAGGAAAAATCCATCATTGTATGGATTGACTTCAACATTATAGCAGATGTCATTGCCATAGCTACATGTATTCCAAATCATGGAGAGAATTGGTTTAAAGGCATGGATTTAGACATTGAGAACTACAAAGCCTTCCTAAAGCCACATTATAAGGATGATCCAAAACACATTTTCCCCTTTATACAACTACTTGACAAGTATGCGCCACTAATGAAGATGATAATGAGGTACTTTACCTGTGAGGTTTTAAGGCTATACCAGTACGATATAATATTACTAATGCATTTCATAGGTGTCAAGCCTCTTAACTTACCTCATTACCTCTATAGAAGCCTTGTCAAGATGGAAGAGAAGGTACAAAGTAAAGGGAAGGATAATCAATAAAACTTGTCTCACCATGGCTTGGTCAAAGCCATTGTCCTCCATTAGATTTTAGAGATCAACTTATCTTGGGATGCATTCATATAGTTAGCCTCTCTTTTCGCTGCTACAAGCCAACATAGCAGTCAATCTACTCCTATGACATCACCAAGACCTCAAGAAGTTGGTTCCACAAGTAAACCAGTGACAAGAAAACCTAGTGTAGAGGTGAAAAAGACCTAAAACAGAGGAAAAAGGCTGATTTTTTCTCCTGGTAGTGTGGAAAGGGCTCAACTTAAATCAGTTGAAAAAGAGACATCAACATATCAGTTTGAGGCACCATTGCAAGAGGAAGAACAGGTACAATTTGACAATGACATGACAAAGCTAGAAATGCATGAGGAGGAAAAGTCTCTTGAGGAGATTATAAAAAAAAGGAATCTGAAATCAAAGAGCTAAAGGACATACTTTCAAAGGCCAACTTCATGATAGCATTTCTACAACAAGAGAACATGCAACTTCAAGTAAAACATCTTTTGCTTAGTAAACCCAAGGAAGATTTGGAGAAGAAAGAAGATAAAGGTAAGTCTATGATTGATTTTGATGAGCTTGAGGATAAGGAGGTGAAAATAAAACCCACGATGCAAAGAACAAGAGGTATAAAGAGAAAGAAAGTGAATAATCTCCTTCACTAGGTCAGCAGGATTTTGATGAGTTGATTGCAGCAAAAATTGAACAAGACAAGGAATTTTGGCTTGAAAAGGTAAATGATCACTCAAAAAATATTTTCAAGAAGGCCAACAGGAACAAAAAGCTTCAAAGGAGCATGTCAATGCATTACTGCACTAGAAACAAGATTTCTCAGATTAGGGTAAAAAACATGAAAAAGAGGCTAAGGAAAACCCTAATAAAGTTAAGGAAGAGAGACAAATTGAAATTTATTACTAATGCATCCTTGATTGTCTAACCCATCATTCAAGGAGTCAAAGAAACAAATCTCAAGCAATTTTGAAGAAATTTTGTCAATTTTGAAAATTTTGGGTATTTTGACAATTTTGAGATGTAGAGAAGCGCAACAAGCTCACGTTGTGCTTATTCCTGAGGGCTCAATTTTTGGTTTTTATCAGTAAAACTTGATTTCTCATTATGTAATTAGTAAATTTGGGTTTCTACATGATGTGATCAAATTTAATTGAGCTTTTTAATGTAAATTTGATGTAATTATGATGACCATTAATGTTAGAAAGGCCAGTTAAAGGCTAAATGGAGAGTTTGTTCTAACTTCCCTAGTCTTAGGTTTGGTTAGAGAAATTTGTGTAAATAAGTTCCTATCATGAGGGATTCAACCCTTGAGAGAGGGGAAGATGGTTTTTGGTATATATGTAGCTAGTTTGAATTCAAAACCAAGGTTGGACATTAGAGAGTTGAAGGCTCGGAGCTTGTGTATAGTTTATTTTTGCAGAAATACAAGGCCAATTGCAGCTATTATATAGGGATTCATGTGGTATGATTTTGTGACAATGTTTTCCTTCTGTAAATTAATTTTATGAATGTTTAGCTATCATTATTTCCATATCTTTGCTTTCAATGATCTTCATATGAGTTTTTAAACATAATTCTCAAGTTTATGCTATGTTTTTAGTAGGAATTTCATGTTTATGTTAATCATCTTCTAATAAATGAAATCATGCTTTTCATGCTCATTTTGAACCTTTGATTTTCCACCCTACACTACATTGAAAACCTCAAAGTGTCACTGGACATATCTGCCTTGCCCGTATGTATCCATGCAACTAAAATCTTTTAGATCTGGCCTAGTTTTCTTGACCTCTCCTCCTGGTCCAGCTAAAACCCCAATTTTCAAAACCCTAGAGCTCAATACCTAGCCTAATATCTTTTATCCTCTCCAATCACCTTTTTGGATGTGAGATCACAGAGGGAGCGCTCTCTGATTCGGTAGGGCTAGCTAACAATCCTAAGTGGTTCGAGGTTACCTCCTTCGGTCTCCTTTCTCAGCCTTGGGACACTATGGAGGATAACAATGAGATTGGTTCAGATTGTCAAGGTGTTACTAGAATAATTGTCCATACTTATTTGATTGAAAATATTGTGGGAGAGTATACCTCGCCAGAGGCTATTGAATTACAAATAATCATATTTAATGTTTATAAAGTGTAGAAATTATACAATATGCATGTATATCTTGGATTCACTCGATCTAAAATGTACTAAACTTAAAAACTGAATCGCTTCTACAAATATTTTGCGGAATTAAAAACAAAATCACTAATCACATGAACATAAAGAAAGATCAATCACACACAACACAAATAATTTCCCAGGGAAATATTACAGCTAAAAACCCCACTATCTTCTATTGTTTATTAAGCATGGATCGTGAAACAATTACATACAAAACACTTCTCACAAGAGCCCTCCAGTACTCATCTAATTGTCTCACACTATCATATGTAAAATTGACCAACACACAGCCAATTCTCAGCCTCCATGCAGCTTGCCTTTCTTGCGCAATCCCTGATGGTAAAGATCCCTAAAAGATATGACTTCTTGGTTGCCTTGACTGCGCAAGTATCATGGGCACTCCAATGGGTGTTTGCGTGCATGTGTGCAAGTAGATAATCCTACAATTGACATTCAACTTCCCTTTCACCTAGAACTCAACTGGGTCTCCACTGGATTTGACATGCATGCAGATAATAATAGTAAATCCTCAGTTGCATATGAGATCACTGATTGTGAATTAATTAATATTTAATTCACTAGATATCTCACTAGTGTATCTTCAGTTACTACTAGCACAAATGAGTTTAACTCACTTAAATGAGTTAAACTTATTTACAAATTGCACCAACTCATTCACCACTGCACTTCGAACTCTATTACAACTATAATTACTCTGCATGCCTCACCAATAGCCTCTAACTCAAAATCCACTAGCTAACTGAATTTATCACTTTCAGTTAACTCATTCAAGTCCACATTGAGAATATATTACAGTTTAATGTCCACCTAAATTAAGGGATAACCAAAATAGACATGCACCCAAAAATAACACTGTGGGCCCCACCCTAGTTTGGGTGCTTAATGCACTAGGCGTGGGTGCTGACTCTTCTTGTTGAATATCAACACTCCCTGTCAACAAGAAAGGGATTATCCTTCACCCCAATCCTGTCTCTATGGTATTCGAATTTGCTCATGGTGAGCGCCTTCGTCAGAATATCTGCATCCTGATCTTCTGTGGGAAAGTACTGAAGCAACATGATCCTTCCCTACACACAATCTATGAGATTATGGTACTAGATATCTATATTCTTGGACCTATCATGAAACACAAGATTAATCGATATTTTAATACAACCCTGATTATCACAATGAATCACTGTCGAATCCATATGAGAACAAAACAAACCAACCAAGATCTTTCTCATCCAAATAGCCTCACTTGCAACTTTACTTGCTGCCATGTATTATGCTTCTACTGAACTGAGTGCCACAGATCATTGTTTCCTACTATACCAGGAAAATGTTGTCGATCTAATGCTAAAGATCCCCCCTGATGTTCTCTTTCTGTCTGATGGACTGCCAACCCAATTTTCATCTGTGAAGCCATGCAACTTCACTCCATCTTTTTGTCTGTACCATAGACCATACTCTGATGTTCCTCTCAGGTATCTCAGGACATGCTTCCCCGCCTTCCAAAAGAGCTTGGTAGGCTTAACCATAGCTTAACGTAGCTGGTTAACTGTGTAGAAAAATGTCTGGTCTATTTTTCACCAAATACATTAGTGAACCCACTAACTGTCGATAGACAACAACATACACTACCTCTCTAGAAGTAGCATTCTATTTCCTCCAATTTCCTGGAAGAGGAGTATCCATGGGTTTGCAACTCTCCATGTTAAACTTACCCAATATCTCCTTTGCATACTTTCCTTGAGACACAAAAACTTCACCATCCTGCTGCCATATTTACAATCCAAGGAAATAATGAAGGAGTCCCATGTCCTTCATTTCCAACTCCCTTGGAAGATCCTCCTTGCATGAGTGTATCAAATACTCATCACCAGTCAAAATTAGATCATCAACATAAAGAAAAATGATCAATAGATTACCCTCAACCACAATATGGTACAATTTTGCATCTGCTTCACTTTTGGTGAAGCCCATTCTGGTGAAATAACTGTCTATCTGAGTGTACCAAGAATGGGGTGCTTGCTTCAGCCCATACAACACTCTTTTGAGCATCCACACATGTGACTCAGTTTTGAAGATTTCGAAACCTTTAGGCTGTTCTATGTACACCTCTTCCTCAATGATCCCATTAAGAAACACAATATTCACATCCATACGATGAATGCGCCAACCCATCTGTGCTGAGAGTGCAAGGATGGATCTTATGGAAGAGTACCTTGCAACAGGCGCAAATGTCTCATCATAATCTATCCCCTCGATCTGTGAGAATCCTCGAGCCACAAATCTGACCTTATATTTCTCCACATTCCCATCATCAACTTGCTTTACCTTGTAGATCCATCTCGATCCAACCACTGATTTGTCGACTGGTCTTGGGACTATCTCCCATACACTATTCTTGACAATGGAGTCATACTCCTCCACCATTGCATCAACCCAAGTAGGTTGTTGCACTGATTCCTGAAAGGAAGATGGTTCAGTCACAATACATTTTCTCAAAGGAGCCATGTATCCAGTGAATCAGTCAGGAGACTATCTTTGTCTGCGCTGTGAAGTAGGGGCTCCTACATTTTGTGCAGCATCGAGTCTCAGCCTATCAGCTTTCGTGGTGCGCCTTCTTCCATTTCTGATGGATGGATCTGCATGAGTGATTTCCTCCACTCCATGAACCTCCTCATGTGGCTGATTCACATGTTGAGACTCATCCTTGGGAACTAGCAATTCCTCCTCTGCATGCAAGTCTAGATCCCTCTCAAGGGACAACCGCATGGATTTCTCCTCATAAAATTTGATATCCCGTCGCACAACAGTCATTCCATTGTTTGGAAAATACACACGATAATTATGGGGTGTTTCTGTGTACCCCAAAAAAATCCCAACCTTAGCAGTCGGTTCCAGCTTCTTCCTGGCGTCCTTGGTCACATGCACATAAACAGATGAGCCAAAAAACTTAAAGTGTGAAAAATTAGGTTTCTTACCAATGAAAGCCTCTTCAGGTGTACTCATGCGAAGTACTCTACGAGGACAGCACATGTATCACTGAATTGCATGCTTCCGCTCATAGATGCATCGGTAGGCCTTGATCATGCAACATCGCTCGTGGTGCACCCAAAATAGTTCTGTTCTTCCTCTCCGCGACCCCATTTTGCTGTGGGTTATGAGGTGCTATGAGTTCTCTTCGAATTCCTTCTTTGCTGCAGAAGTTCTTGAGTTCGTTAGGGATGTATTCTCCACCATTATCGCTCCTAAGAGCCTTCACTTGCTTCCTCAACTCTTTCTCCACTAGTGCCTTAAACTCTCAGAACTTAGAGATTGTTTGATCTTTCTTTCTACATGAAGAAGATCCAACACTTATGAGAAAATTTATCAACAAAGATTACATAGTACTTATGTTTTTCTGTTGAAGCAACCGAGAAAGGACCACACACGTCTGTGTGAACTCTCTCAAGGATCCCCGAAACTCGATTTTCCTTCTCATGAAAGGTGGCCTTTACATATTTTCCCATAGTACATCCCTTTCATGTATACGATTGCGCAAGTGTACCCCTAGGAAGACGAGTAGAAATCTGCTGCATGAATTTCAGGGCTCCATGGTGAAGATGGCCCAATTGCCTCTACCATAATTCGCCCTCATCCCAGCTCACCACTTGATATTCCTTTCCCATTATTGTTGTGCAACCATATAACTCTGGCTTGTAGATATTATTAGCTTGAATCCCTATCCTCTTGGCTTGACCCGTTATTTTATGTTGCAGGAAAGATTTTCCATCATTAAAAACAACGTCATAGCCTCTATCCTCCAACATTGCGACTGAGACCAAATTTTTCTTCAGACTTGGTACATGCAATACATATATTTAATTGAAATTTTTTACCTGAATCCCTCTGAAAGGTAATGGTACCAATCTCGATAGCATTTTACCATCCGTCGTCACCCATCTCAATATGTATCTGGAGATATTTCTCCTCCAAGTCACTAAAAAGTTCCTTATCTCCTATCATGTGAAAGGAAGCGCCACTATCAAAATACCCCACAGATCCTAATGCACTAGACACCATGCATGCAATCAATGAAAAGTCAAGATAGAATTGCAAGGCAAGGGCCTCACCAGTTGCAGATCCAACAAACTTCTTGTTCTTCTTCTTTTGTGGACAGTTAGTAGCAAAATGCCCATGCTCGTGACAGTGAAAACACTTCACCTTGGACATGTCCTGCTTCTTTCCATTCTTGGACTTAGAATTTTAGTGGAATTGCTTCCCCTTCCCCTTCCTTGCCTTGGCAACCAAAGCACAATCCTCTTCATCCTCATTCTTAGATGAAGATCCATCTTTGGTGTTCCGTCTAAACTTCTCCTGCACGAAATCCGACCACAGTCATTCCCAATCTGGAACTTTTTTCCTGCCATTGACAGAGTCTTGATAACTATGCCAACTCTTGGGAAGTCCTAGGAGAGCCAAGTTCACCAAATCATCATCAACAACTATTATTACAATGCTCCCTAGTTCATCTAGACATTGGACAAACTTTGTAGATATTTTGGAATGGTGTCGCCCTTTTCCATCTTGATCTTCCTGAGTTTATCTTTGACCACCAATTTCCTATGGTCACTGCTACTTTGGAATAGATATGTCAAAGCCTTCCACATTGCATATGATGTGGATTTATCATGGAGGATTGAGACAATGTGGTCTCGTACTCCCTCCAACAGGATCCTCCGTGCCTTTGCCACTTTCTTTTGCCATGCATCAAAATTTGCAACATCTGCAACATCAGGTTTAGGAACATCTTTGTCAATGAATTCCTTTAAGCCATTGTCTTTGAGTACTACCTCCATCCTGTCCTTCCAAGAAATTTAGTTCGAGCTTCCCTCGAGTGCATACTATAACCTCAAGCCATTGAAATCCATTTCAATCTTGAATCAACTGTAGCACCAAGAAAGTCTTTCTGCAAATTCGAATTCTATCTAGCCACAAAATCAGCTCCTGCTTCACTTCTGCAATTTCTTGTGCTCTGATACCATGTAGAAATTATACAATATGCATGTATATCTTGTGCTCACCAGATCTAAAAATGTACTAAAGTTAAATATTGAATCGCTTCTACAAATATTTTTCAGAATAAAAAACACAATCACTAATCACATGAACATGAAGAAAGATCAATCACACACAACACAAATAATTTCTTGGGGAGAGCTTACATCTAAAAACCCCACTATCTTCTATTGTATATTAAGCATGGAGCATGAAACAATTACATACAAAACTCTTCTCACAAGAGCCCTCCAGTACTCAACTAATTGTTTCACACTTTCATATGCAAAATTGACCAATGCATAGCCAATTCTCAGCCTCTACACAACCTACCTTGCTTTCACAATCCCTGATGGTAAAGATCCCTAGAAGATAGGAATTATTGCCTGCCTTGAATACGCAAGTATCATGGGAACTCCAATGGGTCTTTTCCTGCATGTGTGCAATCATATAATCCTACAACTGATAGTCAACCTCCCCTTCACCTAGAAATCAACTGGGTCTCCACTGGATCTGACATGCATGCAGCTGATAATAGTAGATCCCCAGTTGCATGTGAGATCACTAATTGCGAATTAATTAATATTTAATTCAATAGATAATTAATTAATATTTAATTCACTAGATCTCTCACTAGTGTATCTTTAGTTACAACTATCACAACTGAGATTAACTCACTTAATTGAGTTAAACTGATTTACAACTTGCACCAACTCATGCACCACTGCACGTCGAACTCTGTTACAACTAGAATTACTCTGCATACCTCACCAACAACCTCTAACTCTAAATCCACTAGCTAACTGAATTTATCACTTTCAGTTAACTCATTCAAGTCCACATTGAGAATATATTACAATTTAATGTCCATCTTAATTAAGGGATAACCAAAATAGACATGCACCCAAAAATAGCACTTTGGGCCCCACCCTAGTCTGGCTGCTTAATGCAATTAGGTGCTAAATGCAACCAGGTGCTTAATGCACTAGGCGTGGGTGTTGAATATCAAATAAAAGTGTTACCATTTTCAAAGTATATAGGGTGGCTGAATCATTTAGAAAAAAATGAACTGGAGGCTACATTATTAGACTCGGTCACATAGAGTAAAATTGTGTTTTAACAATCACCAGAATAATTTTTTCATTGAGACTTCAAATAAGCATTATGTTACCATATTCCTTGGAGAGATTATTACCAGATCCCTTGGATAACTTCATGAATTTCCAACGTGTTGAGTTGATAGCTTCACAATATTCTAGAATATTTATTTGTCTTAATATGGAGTTTGAGTAGGATGCTATCTTTCTTTTGGAATTTAACAAACTTGACAAGCCTAAAGGAGTTTTCAGCCTAGCAAGTACCATGGATTTGAAACAATCTTTAAATTTAAGTGTAAAATAGGGGCAATGGAGTTGAACCAATCTAGAAATTCAAGTGTAGGTTAGGGATGGTGGCCTAGAAAATCATATACAAATAAATTAAGATATGAGGGTGTCCTATTAACTTGGATCTTAAGAAAAATCCCATGTCTTGTTGAATTTAAGGATATGATTTCTCTTACAATTTCAAAAATTTATAGATATAAAATTGCATGCCTTAAGAAAGGAACTAGTGTTGTTTGTGTGTTCATTCCATATCTTATATTTCATAACAACTCTTTGATGTTACAAGAGGAATGGAAGCCCAAGATATCCCATCAAAATTGAATGCATGCTTGGACTTGGTGTACTCTAAGGTTTGAGGAAAACAAGATTGTATTGATCCCAATCAAATTATATTAATGGTTGTAGTATGAAAGCATGCATTCTCATTGATAACAAAAAAAATTATCAAGGTGATTGGGTTTGTAGTTTTTATGTCAAGTTATTTTTATATCTATCTGGTGGATTCATTCACATCATTGGCTCTAACGTATTCATGTTCTATCAATACTCATGCTATCTATTGTTTTCACCAGTCATTATAATTAACTCTTGTCTTTTATTTTTTGGTTATGTTTATAGTTTTTGACCTACCAACATTCAAAGGGGTCTCCTTGACATAAAATATTAATTAGAACTCACATCGTTTGGTGTAGGAGCCCCATTCGTAATATGGCACAAATGTTTTCTACTTAAATATTTTCCTTGGATTTAGCTATCAACAAGAGAGAGCATTGCATATGTTCCTTTTAAAAGCAGGTAAGTGTTCCTAATGAATGTTCGATTGCAAGCACATCAAGGTTATTCTACTATGAAGGGAAGATAAAGTGAGCCTCTGAGAGAGAGGTAATAGTTCCACTCTAGCATAAACACACACAAACAAGAAATATTTGCCTAACATCCAACAGAATATTCCAGAAAGATGTGATGATCATTACGACAATTACAACACATTCTCAATACGATAAGCACTAAAATAACCAAAATAGTTCAACTAATTTAGTATAGGTGAAAAGAAAACATGAACCATAAAAAATTATAGAACATTATCACAAATATTCACAATCCACATACAAAATGTGTTAGCCATCATGCTTTAAATATTAAGTAAAATTCCCAAGATGCATTTATACAACAAACATCACATTCTCCAATAGTGGAGCATTGGAGCCACTACTTGCTCCCCAAAAGTACTAACTTGATCTCTCTGATGCCTTATGGGAGAAGCCAAGGTGAAAAGTACCTTGCTTGTACAATGAGGGTGTATATATAAAAAATGGGGTGATCCTTCAACTCCCTTGTGACTCTTGGACTACCCTCATCATTTTTTGACTTCCCCATGAATTTTCAACTCTTACATGACTCTTTATATTCTATACATGTCCTTTTGAATTCCAATTTCCAATACATTTCAAATAATAATTTACATAATCCACAAAATGATGTGGCACATGATGACTCGTGACATGAAATTGATGACATGGACTGCATGATGACATGACAATGCCAATAAATTATTTGTTGTTGCTTGATTTGTGTCTTCTTAAATATAGAACATGATCTCATTTTCCACCTTCATATGGCTAAAGATGAGGAGTCTTCAATGTTATTAGATCTTGAGATATTTTCGCAAATTGATGTCCCTTTTCTTCCTCCCGATTGATCAACTTGTGTTTGCAATTGAAAAGGTGTCTTCTAGCATGGTATCCTTATCCATCTCCTTCTTCATCATCTTGTCACAACATGATAGAGTACCTGCATCTACAATTCACTCATGACAAGACAACATCAGTCTGATAAAACCCTATTCTAAGATGTTGCATGATGATCCATTGGCTGAGCTATAACTAGGTGCTAGGCTGAGGGAAGGACTCAGGGATTGCGTAATTGCATAGCTCAAGTAGTCAAGGGTCAAATCTAAGCCTTGATATTGTGCAATACATAGTTTAGGTTTGACTAGGCTTGAGGATTGCGTAGTTGAGGGATTTAAGGATCTAGGATGAGGACTTGAGAACTAAGATTTCCCACTACGTAGTTCTGGAAGGATAGGGAGTCTAGGTGATTGCGCAATTGTGCAGTTTAGGAGCTCAAGGCAGAGGCTTGAGGAATGAGACTGCGTAATGTGAAATTCAAGGCTGACTGGAGGGAAGGATTGCGTAGTTTTAGAGCTCAGGGGTTGGGCTTGAGCATTGCAATTGCGCAGTGCACAGTTCCGGGA
This sequence comes from Pinus albicaulis, assembly GCA_034641835.2. Taxonomy (NCBI): domain Eukaryota; kingdom Viridiplantae; phylum Streptophyta; class Pinopsida; order Pinales; family Pinaceae; genus Pinus; species Pinus albicaulis. The sequence goes on along the minus strand of CM076582.1, from coordinate 1,352,299,811 downwards.
GGAAAAAAATAGGCATTGTGTAGTGCCAAGAGACAAGGTTGTTGCTTGAGGTATGAGACTGCGTAGTGCGCAGTTCAAGCTGGTTGAAAGGGTTTGAGTAGCCTGATTAGGGAGTTTTCCATATTTGAATAAGTGTCGGATCAGTGGAAGGAAGATTGGAAAAAGTATGACTTTGAACATGATAACACACTTCGATTACTTGAAAAAAAAACATGGAATACTCAGAAAACATGAAATACATCCTTTCCTCATTGTGACAACTTTGTGATGACCTACACCAAGTGTGACACCAAAGATACACTTTGCAATGACCGTGATGAAAATTGTGCGACAATGCTTGAAACTTTGGAAATAAATGTGATACAAGTTTACATGGTAAGACAAACTCTTTTAATCAAAAGTTACCCCTTAAAACCACCAAAAATAGCTTTTGTGCATTGTGCAACACTCCACATGTTAAAATATGACACTTTGATTTTATTGCAAATGGGACAAGGACACTTAGTGAAAACACATGCAATTTGTTGGGTGTGGAGCTTGATTATCTTCTTTATATATATGTATCACAATGTTGGACCCATGTTATTATTGGGGCAGCAATGTTGCCCTTCGTTTAAACATTTCCTAGGGGGTCTAGGAGGGGGGCGGGAGGGCGGCTGCGAATTTATGGAGTCCCCCCTCCCCCTAGTGGGGGGTTTCAAGGGAAACACCCCTGAAGCTAAAAACAGATGTAAAATTTCCTTGTAAAAGTATTGCAATTTCTAGTCAATCTGGGTCGTTCATTAGGCGGATGATCTGACGATATAAGTTATGTTTAATTTAGGGTTTTTTTCCCTAGAAGGAAAACCCTCGTTTTGTATGAGGGCATTGTATTATGGCTGTGTATTGTATGTTTATTCTTAGAGCGAGAAAAAAAAAGGAGACTGTGATAGATAACATAGGATATTACATCGGATCTACTGTAGGTTGTGTCTCTTCATTTTGATGGATAGTAGAAAGGAAGGACTGGCTGTTCGGGGTGGACATAGCCAAAATTGGGTGAACCACATATATCTTTGTCTCTCTGGTTTTATATGTTTTCTCTGATTGTGTTTCCACATATTTTATGTGTTGCATTGCTCTGTAATATATAATTTTCTAACAACTGGAATTAGAGCCTAAGGTCTGTTTGGCTGATAAACTCACAAGAAATAAGGGTTTCAGGTTCGAGTGGGAGCAATGACAGAAGATAGTAAGTTTAGGGTCAAGAAATTTAACGAAAAAAACTACCTGTTGTGGAAGATGCATATGGAAGATTATCTGTATCAGAAAGATATGTACCTACCATTGAGTGGAAAAACAAAGAAGCCGACGAGCGTGACAGACGTAGAATGGTATATTCTTGATAGAAAGGCACTTTGAATAGTATGGTTGTGCCTCGCGGTGTGGGTAGCCTTCAATATTTAGAAGGAAACAACAATAGAGGTTTTAATTAAGGCATTGGAGAAACTATATGAAAATCCCTTGGCCTAAAATAAAGTATCTTTTATGAAACAATTATTTAATATGAAGATGTCGGAAGGTGGATCTGTTGCTGACCATTTAAATGATTTTAATACTGTTACCAGTCAATTAAGTTCTGTAGGGGTAAAATTTGATGATGAAGTTAGGGCTCTGTTATTTCTGTGCTCATTTCCAGAAATTTGGAAGGTTTTAGTTATGGCCATTAGTAACTCTGTCTCTGGATCTAGTACTTTAAAGTTTGATGATGTTGTCAGTGCTATCCTTAGCGAGGAAATGCAACGGAAAAGCTCCGGTGAGACATCAGGTAATTCTTTGAGTGTAGAGACAAGGGAAGAAAAATGGAAAGAGGAAAGAGCTCATGATATCGCAGTAAATCAAGGAAATTCATATCCAAGTCTAGATCAGGGATAGTGTACTGGAAATGCGGAAAGAGAGGACATCTGAAGAAATATTGTAGATCTCGAAAAGGAAAAGGAGGAGACGCAAAACAAGAAAACAATCATGAAGAAAATGTGACAGGTGATGTGTTACAAGATGCTTTGATTCTTTATTTAGAAAATGTTACTGATTCCTCGGTGGTAGATTCAGGGGCCTCATTCCATGCCACACCTGATAAGAAATATTTTCATGACTATGTTAAAGGAGATTTTGAATAGTTTCGTCTGGGTGGTGATAAACCTAGTAAAATCGTTGGAATGGGTAAAATTATTGTAAAACAACAGGATGGAAAACAATGGCTATTAAAGGAGGTAAGGCATGTTCCAGATCTAAAGAAAAATATGATTTCAACAGGGAAGTTAGGCGGTGAAGGTTGTATGACAACTTTCACAAATAAATCTTGGAAGATCACCAAAGGAGCCCTAGTAATAGCAAAAGGCGAAAAGGTTGGTACATTGTAATTATGTAATGGTAATTCTAACTCTGTTAATGCTTTAAATTCAAAAGGAGTAGATGCAATGCTATGGCATCATAGGTTTGGACACATGAGTGAGAAGGGGATGAAGATTCTTCACTCAAGAAATTTTTTGTCGAGTTTGAAGAATATAATTGATTTGGATTTATGTGTGAATTGTATTTATAGAAAACAAAAGAGAGTTATATTTCTTAGAGTTGGGAAAGAAAATAAGAGAAAAAAATTAGAGCTTGTGCATACAGATGTATGGGGACCCACTTAGGTATCATATCTTGGTGGCTATTGTTATTATGTTACTTTTATTGATGATGCAAATAGAAAAACTTGGATTTATTGTATTTAGAATAAATCTGATGTATTTGATGCTTTCAAGAAATGGAAAGATTTGGTTGAGATTAAGATACAAAATAAGTTGAAGTGTTTGAGATCAAATCATGGAGGTGAATATTGTAGCAAAGAGTTTGATAGGTATTGTTTAGAGCATGGAATTCACAGAGAGAAGACAGTTCCAAGAACACCACAAGAAAATGGTGTGTCAGAAAGGATGAACAGAAAAATCATGGAGCGTGCAAGGTGCATGAGATTGCATGCAAGATTACCTTTAAAATTTTGGGCAGATGTTGTAGATACTAATGTTTATCTAATAAAAAAAGGGCCTTCAAGTTCCTTGGATGGTGGTATTCTAGAGGAGGCATGGACAGGTAAAAAGGTAAACTACTATTTTTTAAATCCTTTTGGTTGTGAGGCCATTGTCCATATTAATAAAGAAAATAGAACAAAGCTTGAGGAAAAATCAAAGAATTTACCTTTATTGGATATGGTGTTAATGATTTTTGTTATCGCTTATATGATTATGAAAATCAAAAAATCATTAGTTGCAGAGATGTAATATTCAATGAAAAGGTCTTGTATAAGAATCAGTTGCAGGAAAAGAAACAAGAAAAAGAAAACGTAGAATACACAGTTCTTGATGAAATCACAAAAAAAGTAAAGGTTCCTGAAAATAATAATAATCAACGACCACAACAACAACAACCACCACAATAGCAACAAGCACCTCAAACAACTGAAAGTGGTTTCAGAAGATATACCAGGATAAGTAGACCCCCTAAACGATACTCTCCTTCATTATATTATTTATTGTTGACTGATTCTGGTGAAACCAAATGTTATGAAGAAGCAATGCAGGTTGAAATTAGGAAGAAGTGGGAGCTAGCCATGAAAGAAGAGATGGGCTCCTTAATATATAACCAGACTTGGGACTTAGTCAGGTTGTCTGCAGGTAAAACAACATTGCATAATAAATGGGTTTACAGGCTGAAGGAAGAAGATGGAGGAAAACAGAGGTACAAAGCTAGACTTGTGGTGAAGGGGTTTGCACAGAAGACAGGTATTGATTTTGATGAAATATTTTCTCCTATTGTTAAGATGACTTCGATCAAAACTATTTTAAGTCTTGTAGGAGTGGAAGATTTGCATCTTGAACAATTAGATTTAAAGACAACATTTCTCCATGGAGATTTGGAGGAAGAGATCTATATGCAACAACCACAAGGATATGAGGTCAAAGGGAATGAAAAATTAGTGTGCAGGTTAAAGAAGAGCTTGTATGGCTTAAAAGAGGCTCCAAGATAGTAGTATATAAAATTTGACAGGTTTATGTCTGAACAAGGTTATACTAGATGTCACTCTGATCATTATGTTTATCTAAAAAAGAAAAATGATGGCAGCTATATAATATTGCTATTGTATGTAGATGACATGCTTGTTGCGAGGTCTAACATGCATGAAATAAATGTGCTCAAAAGAAAATTGGAAAATTCATCTGTAATGAAGGATTTGGGAGCTACAAAGCAAATCCTTGGTATGAGAATAACTAGAGACGGGAAAAATCGCAAATTAACATTGTCTCCGAATGAGTACCTACAAAATGTGTTGAAAAGATTTAAGATGCAGAATGAAAAACCAGTTAGTACACATTTTTCTATCCATTTCAAACTTAGTAAGGAGATGTGCCCCAAGACCCAAGAAGAAATGGATTATATTTCTAAAGTTCCATATGCATTAGTAGTTGGAAGCTTAATGTATGCAATGGTCTGCACAAGGCCTAATATTTCACATGCAGTGGGAGTTGTAAGAAGGTACATGAACAATCCAAGAAAATAACATTGGATGGCAGTGAAATGGATTCTCAGATATTTGAGAGGTACCACAAATCAAGCATTATGCTTTGGTGGTTAAAATATTACTCTGCAAGGATATGTTGATGCATATATGGCAGGTGACAGAGATAACATGAGGAGCACTACAAGGTATGTATTTATTGTAGGTGGAACAACTGTCAGTTGGGTTTCAAAAATCCAAAGTGTTGTTGCACTTTCAACAATAGAAGCAGAGTATGTTGCTGCTACAGAGGCTAGTAAAGAAATGATTTGGTTAAAAAGGTTTATGGATGAATTGGGTAAGAAGCATGATATGGGTATGTTATATAGTGACAGCCAAAGTTCCATTCACTTTGCAAATAACTCGGCATTTCATTCCAGAACTAAATACATACAACTCAAGTACCATTTCATACGGTCAATATTGGAAGATGGAAAGTTGAAGCTGGAAAAGATACACACTAGCCAGAATCTTGTAGATATGCTAACAAAAGTTGTAACTAGGGAGAAACTGAGATTATGCTCAATTTCAATTGGTCTTCAAGTATGCTGATGAAAATGAGAAACAACCAGGTCCAAAGTGGTGTAATTTTCCAGCAAATGAAGCAACAGAGGAGTTGCTACAATCAGTCTCCAAGTGGGAGATTGTTGGAAGTGGAGCCTGATTATCTTCTTTATTTAGATGTATCACATCATTGGACCCTTGTTCTTATTGGGGCCGCAACACCACCCGTCGTTTAAACACTACCTGGGGGGTCCAAGGGGGGCGGCTGCGACTTTATGGAGCCCCCGCCCCCGGGGGGTTTCGGGGGTAGCACCCCCGAAGCTAAAGACATATGTAAAATTTCCTTGTAAAAGTATTGTAGTTTCTAGTCAATCTGGGTCGTTCATTATGCAGATGATATGACGATAGAAGTTATGTTTAATTTAGGGTTTTTTTCCCTAGAAGGCAATCCCTCATTTTGTATGAGGGCATTGCATTGTGGCTGTGTATTGTATGTTTATTCTCAAAGTGAGAAACATAAAGGGAGACTGTGATAGAGAACATATGATATTACATCGGATCTGTTGTAGGTTGTGTCTCTTAATTTTGCTAGATAATAAAAAGGAAGGATTAGTTGTTCGGGGTGGAGTAGCCCAAATTGGGCGAACCACATATATCTCTGTCTCTCTTGTTTTATATGTTTTCTGTGTTTGTGTTTCCACATATTTTATGTGTTTTATTTCTCTGTAATATATAATTTTATAAAAAATGGTATCAGTGCCTAAGGTCTATTTGGCTGATAAACTCGCAGGAAAGAAGGGTTCCTGGTTCGAGTGGGAGAAACGACGGAAGGTGGTACATTTAGGGTCAAGAAATTTAACAGCCAAAACTACCCATTGTGGAAGATGAAAATGGAAGATTATCTGTATCAGAAACATTTGTACCTACCATTGAGTGGAAAAACAAAGAAGCCGACCTGCATGACAGACAAAGAATGGGAGATTCTTGATAGAAAGGCACTTGGAATAGTATAGTTGTGCCTCGCAACGTCGGTAGCCTTAAATATTTAGAAGGAAACAAAAACATCGAGTTTAATTAAGGCATTGGTGAAACTATATGAAAAACCCTCGGCCTCAAATAAGGTATTTATTATGAAACGTTTATTTAATATGAAGATATTAGAAGGTGGATCTATTGTTGACCATTTAAATGATTTTAATACGGTTACTAGTCAGTTAAGTTCTGTAGGGGTAAACTTTGATGATGAAGTTAGGGCTCTATTATTTTTGTGCTCATTTCTAGAAAGATGGAATGGTTTAGTTATGGCCATTAGTAACTCCATCTCTGGATCTAGTACTTTAAATTTTAATGATGTTGTCGGTGCTATCCTTAGCGAGGAAATGCAACGGAAAATATCCAATGAGACATCGGGTAATGCTTTGAGTTCAGAGACTAGGGGAAGAAAAATGGAAAGAGGAAAGAGCTCAAGATATCGCATTAAATCAAGGAGAGGCAATTCCAAGTCTAGATCGGGGATAGTGTGCTGGAAACGCGGAAACAATAAACATTTGAAGAAAGATTGTAGATCCCGTAAGGGTAAAGAAGAAGACACATAACAAGAAAAAATCATGAAGAAAATTGGACTGGTGATGTGTTACAAGATGTTTTGATTATTTCTTTATAAAATGTTTCTGAATCCTGGGTGGTAGATTAAGAGGCCTCATTCCATGCCACACCTGATAAGAAATATTTTCATGACTATGTTGAAGGATATTTTGGACAGGTTCGTCTGGGTGATGATAAACCCTGTAAAATCTTTGGAATGGGTAAAGTTATTGTAAAAAACAGAATGGAAACCAGTGGCTATTAAAGGAGGTAAGACATGTTCCATATCTAAGAAAAATCTGATATCAACGGGGAAGTTAGGCGGTGAAGGTTGTGTGACAACTTTAATAGATAAAACTTGGAAGGTCACCAAAGGTGCCTTGGTAATAGAAAAAGGCGAAAAGGTTGGTACATTGTATTTATGCAATGGTATTTCTAAATCTATTAATGATTTAATTTCCAAAGGAGAAGATTTAGCATTATGGCACCATCGGCTCGGACACATGAGAGAGAAGGGGATGAATATTCTTCACTCAAGAAATTTGTTGCCAGGTTTGAAGAATATTGATTTGGATTTATGTGAGAATTGTATTTATGGAAAACAAAAGAGAGTCAGATTTCTTAGAGTTGAGAAAGAAAAGAAGAGTGAAAAATTAGAGCTTGTGCATATAGATGTATGGGGACCTGCTCAGGTAACATCTCTCGGTGGCTATCGTTTTTATGTTACTCTTATTGATGATGCAAATAGAAAAACTTGGATTTATTGTATTCATAATAAATCTGATGTATTTGATAATTTCAAGAAATGGAAAGCTTTGGTTGAAATTGAGACTGGAAAGAAGTTGAAGTGTTTGAGATCAGAAAATGGAGATGAATATTACAGTAAAGAGTTTTATAGGTACTATTCAGAGCATGGAATTCACAGAGAGAAGATAGGTTCAAGAACACCACAAGAAAATGGTGTGTCACTGAAGGATGAACATAACAATCATGGAGCGTGCAAGGTGCATGATATTGCATGCATGATTTCCTTTACAATTTTGGGCAGATGCTATATATACTGGTGTTTATCTAATAAACAGAGAGCCTTAAATTTCCTTGGATGGTGGTATTCCAGAGGAGGCATGGACAGGTAAAAAGGTAAACTGCAATTTTTTAAATCCTTTTTGTTGTGAGGCCTTTGTCCATATTAATAAAGAAAATAGAACAAAGCTTGAGGAAAAATCAAAGAAATGTACCTTTATTGGATATGGTGTTAATGCTTTTTTTTATCACTTATATGATTATGAAATTCACAAAATCATTAGGAGCAGAGATGTAATATTCAATGAAAAAGTCTTGTATAATAATCAGTTGCAGGAAAAGAAATAGGAAAAAGAAAATAAAGAATACACAGTACTTGATGAAATCACAGAAAAAGTAAAGGTGCCTGAAAATAATAATAATCAACAACCACAACAACAACAAAAGGCACCTCAAACACCTGAAAGTGGTGTCAGAAGATCTACCAAGATAAGTAGACCCCCTGACCGATACTCTCCTTCATTATATTATTTATTGTTGACTGATTCTGGTGAACCTGAATGTTATGAAGAAGAAATGAAGGTCGAAACCAAGAAGAACTGTAAACTGTAAGTTGGGTTTCAAAAATCCAAAGTGTTGTTGCACTTTCAATAATAGAAGCAGAGTATGTTGCTGCTATAGAGGCTAGTAAAGAAATGATTTGGTTACAAAGATTTATGGATGAATTGGGTAAGAGGCATGATATGGAAATGTTATACAGTGGCAACCAAAGTGCCATTCACCTTACAAATAACTCAACATTTCATTCCAGAACTAAACACATACAACTCAAGTACCATTTCATACGGCCAATATTGGAAGATGGACAATTGAAGTTAGAAAAGATACACACTAGCCAGAATCCTGTAGATATGTTAACAAAAGTTGTAACCAGGGAGAAATTGATATTATGCTCAGTTTCAATTGGCCTTCAAGTATGATGATGAAGATGAGAAACAACCAGGTCCAAAGTGGAGTAATTTTCCAGCAAATGAAGTAGCAAAGGAGTTGCTACAATCAGTCTCCAAGTGGGAGATTGTTGGGTGTGGAGCCCGATTATCTTCTTTATTTAGATGTATCACATCGTTGGACCCCTGCTCTTAATGGTGCCGCAATGCTGCCTATCATTTAAACGATTCTTGGGGGGTCCAGGGGGGGCAGTTGCGACCTTATGGAGCCTCGCCTCCCCTTGGCGAGGTGTTTTGGGGGCAGCACCCCCGAAGCTAAAAACAAATGTAAAATTGCCTTGTAAAAGTATTATAATTTCTAGTCAATCTAGGTCGTTCATTATGTTAGTGTCAGTATTTGCATACTTCCACAAGGGATCAAAACACATTTGCATGTGCATCTTAGGTGTCCCATTTTGAATAATTTTTTCATCATTCCATTAGGTCATAACATAAAATTGTTCCACTGGTGGTTGTCTTTGTCAAATAAGCTTCGTTCTCCCTTAGAAGATCATATTGGATGACTCATTCTCATGATTATTTGAGCATAATAACACCTATGGAAATGCTCTTCTCACTTGGAGCTTTGGCATCTCAAGGACACACTTTTGTATCAGTTTGGCGTGGACATTAATGATAAATTTGCAGCTATTTCTTTGGGATCCATGTGGTATGAATTATTTGACATAGTTTCTTCTCTGTGATCATTTCTATGAATGTATTGTAAGCTCATAAACAATTTTCATGTCTATGATATGCTTAATTTCAAGTTGAAAGGCAGAATCATGTTCCATGCTCTGTTTTGGGGAATTTTGCACAATTTGTTTATTTTCTTCAGTTTAGGGAGAATTCGTCTCAGATGCTCTTCCTAACTCCTCACCAATCTATTCACCTCACCATAATCATCCTTTAAATGTAAAACCTTCTACCTACCTTTCCCCTTAGAACATCATGCAGATTTTGACCTAATTTCCTTGCCTTAGCTGCTTGACTCCTTATGATCCAGCAAAACCCTGTGCTACTATACCTAGCCTAAAATATTCTTTCCTCAATCATTTTAACTGTGATCTATACAGAGAGAGCCCTCTCCTGGCCTAGTAGGGCTATCTACTTGGCTAAGCGTGGTTTGAGGTTACCTCAGAATTGCCTCTATTAGCCTGAGGTTCAATCTGAGTGATAACATTTTGGCAACTCCACTGGGGAAGACACCGTTGTTGGGGAATGAGGTGACAGATCTTCTCAGGGAAAGATTATTCAAGTTGCAGATCTGATTTCTGATGGTGAACAATGGTCAGACACATATGAAGGCTAAAACATTCACTTGGTGACTCCACGAGGGAGGAAAAGAGTAAGATCAGATCACCCCAGTAATAATTTTTCATTGAAATTCTTAAACTTGTGGATGATAATTTTAGAATTTATTCAAAGGCTGAATTGAGAAATTTGTAAAGTGCATATTTGTTTTTGAAATTGGACATACTGGCTTCCTGAAGATACACCAGATCCAATCCCGATCCGAATCCCCCCACCATTGTTAGTGATCCTCAAAAAATTGGAAGAAAATCTAAAGCTGTTTTTGAGACTTCTAGTTCAGTCGAAAATCAATCAAAGAGAAGTTCTATTCCCAAAGCTCATTCATTTCCCGAAGGGTTAGAAAACTTGCAAGATATTGAATTTGATATGAATTTTGAGAAAAGTTTATTCTGGAGAAAATATTTGAGTTGGATTGATGAAACCCTTGTTGATTCCTCCATTCCCTTTCACAGTCGTGTTGAGGATCTGTTTTCACACTCTCAACCAAGGTCACAATCAGGGACACAAATTTTACAAGTTCTTAAAGATCCGCAGAACTATTATAAACAAGAGAAAATTATAAGGATGCCAACATGCTTTATTTATTTATTTGCATGCATACATACATGATATATAAAAATATAAATTTTTCTATAAAACCTTTCATTAAAGACTGAAATTTTGAATGGCGCACCTGATTGATGTCTCTTGCTCATAAAGAAGATGACTTGATCTCACAAATTTATGATGCCTTTGTTCTTGCTGCTTCTTAGTTGCTTCAAATTCTTGAAAAAATCATATGCTTCTTGTTCCTCTTCTTTACTTCTTCCTACTCCTGTAGTCTCCCCCTTAGATGGTGCATTCAATTTCAAGTTTTATATTCTCCTTTTGAAGTTCCATCAGTGAGGAGCACCTGCAGGCACTATCCCTAGCTTGTTTCTCAGATACTCAAATGGTTCTCTAGCAAGAGGCTTTGTAAATATGTATGTTATATGTTCTTTTGTGGGTATGTACTCCATCTTCACTATTTTATCAGCTACTTTTTCTCTGAGAAAGTGGTACTTCATAGGGATATGTTTATTCTTTGAATGAAGCACAGGATTTTTCGAAATGCTTATTTCACTTGTATTGTTGCATTTGATAGAGATAGGGTCACTGAAAGTTACCTTCACATCCTGAAGTGCCTACTTCATCCACATCACTTGTGTGCAACAAAATGCAGCTAATATGTATTCAGCTTCCACTATAGATAGATAAAATGATGTATTTTTCTTGCTTATCCATGCCACCAAATACTCTCCTAGGTAGAATGCACCATCACTTGTAATTTTTCTATCACTCACACAACTGGCCCAATTCACATCTCTGTATGTTTTCAATGTAAATTCCTTACCTTACGGATACCATATTCCATAGTCTGTAGTCCCTTTAAAGTTTCTGGATATCCTCTTTGTTGATAATAGATGACTTTGTTTAGGTTTTGATTGGTATCTTTCTACCAATCCAAATACTAACATTATATTTGGTCTATAGGAAATTAAATATAGTAGGATTCTTATCATGGATCCATAAATATTTTGATCCATGTTGGGAAATTCATCATATGCACATAGCTTGCATCCAATTTCCATGGGCGTTGAGATAGGTTTACGGCCTTCTATTTGGAAAATTTTCAATATATCTCTTAGGTATTTCTTGAGAAATCAGTATGCCTCCATACTTTTGTAGAATTTGGAGCCGTAGGTAAAAGGTAAGTTCTCCAATCATTGACATTTCGAACTCAGAATTCATCTCTTCAACAAACCATTTTACTAGATGATTTTATTGCTGCCAAAAATAATATCATCCACATACACAACCACAATTAGTAATTCATCTTCATCGACCTTTATGTACATATTACTATGAGCTCCTCCTCTCTTGAAACCCTGTTTTTTAAGGCACTTTTCCAGTCTAGAGTACCACGCCCATGGTGCTTTTATAATACCATGTTGTGATTTATTTAACCTGTAGACATAGTTAGACTTATCTGATAATGAAAAACCTTTAGGTAGTTCCATAAAGACTTCTTCCTCAAGATCACCATTTAGGAATGCAGACTTCACATCAATTTGGTACACCTTGAAATCATTGTAGCACACAAAGGAAAAAAACATCATGATTGCCTCCAGTCTCGTGAATGGTGATGAGCACCATCATTAGGTATATTATAAGGAGTTAAATGTCACCTTTTTAGCTTAATTATTCTCTCTCTCACACATTTAATTGCATTTTGTCATGTTTTTCTTAGTGAGAATGGTGTATTAAGGGTTGTCATGATTCGAGGCCTAATATGGTTTAAATGCAGGAAAATGAAGGGAATAATGCCATTTTTTAGAAATATTGCATAATCAGGGCTCAGAGTAGACAACAAGGAGAAATTGTAGGGAGGTTGACCACCTTCTTAACTCCCGAAGGCATCTAATATCTCTTCAATATTCTCCTCCAACAACTCTAAATCAGAGGCATCCAAGCAAGTGAATGATCAAGGGGAGCCAAGCTCCACTTATATCGAGTTCCAAGAGAGAAAAGACCAAGTTTTTAGGGAGTTGTTGGTAGCTACCCTCTAGCATAAATAAGCAAGAGCAAGAGCTCACTAGGATTCGAATTTTGGATGCAGCTAGAGCACTCTTGGATTTTGTATTAGACATTCCTGACTTTGATTGTTCATGTAAAATACTGGTTATGAAATAATATGAGCATTTCATTTATTTTTCGCTAATTTGATCTCAGGGAGTTGAGATTCTGGGTTAGGGCCCAATCCATTGGCCTCAATCTCTCTTGTCTACGTGTGCCCTTATTTTATGTTTCAGTAGTTGATTTCTTTCTCTTGGTAGCATATAAAAAATTAAAATTGTGTGCTAAGCCTCCCTCTCTCACCTCTTCCATTGGAGCTTGAGGAAGGTATTACACCATAGACCAAATATCTTTTCAATTTATGATTTCTTGGAAAAGTTAGATAGTTTTTACTTTGCATATCATGAACATGTTGTAGGTTTAGAGGTAGATTTCTATTTCAATTGCATGGGTAGATTTATCTAAATTCAACTCACCTTGTCCACCATTTTTAATGATAAGTTTGTCAAAAATGAATGCATGAACATATGTCTTGATTACAGGTTTGGATAGAGCAACATAGAAGGACCTTTTGAGCACCATCATCTTGAGTCTTCACCCTTCATCAGATACCTTCAATCCAAGTCACCTACAGCCATGTTTTTGAGGTCACCATTAAATCACTGAGAGAAACCTTGAGGGTGCAAGACAGGATTTTTAAAGAGATGTGATCTTGGCCAAGGGGTTAGCTATCCTTCATCTACCAGGATCCACATTTCCCCCACCTCTCTAATCGTATTCTCATCATTTATGGCCTCCAACTCCTCTCAACCTGTTTCCTATAAATTCTCAGGACATTGTGTAGCACTAAAGGAAATCCTGTAGCAGTTCCAAACACTTTCTCTTTCAGCCCAAAATCATTCTTCCACCTCACCTGAGCCTAGAAAATCCACCAATAGACCTTTAGTCTTGAATATTTGGTCCAGGGACCCTCTTAGACCACTCAAGCGCCTCCTTATTTTGTTGCAAAATAGATCCATTTTAAAGTGTGATTAGTCCATTATAGGATGCATCATTAAACACATAACTTAAGCATAAGTTATATAGGACTTGGTTAGTCATTGATTCAACCTATGTGCTCTAGTTTATTTTCCTTTTTTGCAATTCAATTAAGTAATCTAGACTATGAATGCCACTTTTTGTAATTTCCTTTTCTTGCCTTCGCATAAGTGTGAATATTTCTTTCTTTCAAAAGTAGACAATAGTTAGATGAATCGTTGCGATCTAAAGTATTTTATTTCCCTGTTAATAGAGCAATGGTTATGATCTATTTCCAGACTTATATTGCATTTAGAAGTGTGACATACTTCCTTTCCTAGAGTAACCCTAGTCACTAGCACCTCATTGTAGAACTAAGATGAGGATGGCATGATTAGAGATCATTTGTTGTGCATATAGGACTATCACCTCCAAGTTTGTGCTAACCCCGGGTTGATAAATTAAATTTGAGTAGCCTCTGGGAGTTGCAACACTCTTGGTGCAATACCAAGGCTGACCTCTTTTTGGCGTCGTTTTCGAGGAGGTGTCTAAGTAGATGTTTGTTTCTGCTTAAGAATTATTTTCATGTTTTTGTTTTACATTCATTTCAAAAATATTGAAACACACAAAAAAAATTTGAATTTCATGCCTCGTAGGAGTAGGGAAAACTAAGGAAAATTCCTACCAAAAACCCCCACATCCCCACTTTGTCACCCTTCACTCTTCTTCAATGACTGTGAGGTAGAACACCCTACAGGTGAACCACTTGAAAACTTTGAAGAAATTATTGGGGAAGAAGAGGAACTTGCTTCACCTAAGGAACCTGCCTTACCAATTCAAGCCATGGTTGAAACAAGGGCCCAAGGAGTCTTTCCAATTAGAGAAACTGATGGAGAAACTATAAAGAAGAACATAATTCCCTCAACCCTTCCACATTTACATGGCCTTACTTACGAGGATCCTGACACCTTCATGTTCGATTTTGTTTTTGTTTGTAGGACTTATGACTATGCCTCAGATAACTAAAATTTGAAAATTTTCCCATCCACCCTCAAGGATGTAGCCTTGTGTTGGTTCATGGGTCTACCTGGGAATAGTATCTCTACCTGGGCACAGATGCAAGAATCCTTAAATAGGAAATATAGATACTATTGCAGGTCCAAAGAGACCAAAGATAATATATTTAGGATGAATCTGGGACCTGATGAATCCCTAGAGGATTATGAAAAAATATTCCAGCTAAACTATAAAAGAGCCAATTGCACCCTTGATCCTAGATCACTCAGATTGGTACTTCTCTAAGGGATCATGGAAGAGGTGATAGAAACCTTTAATATGTTTTCTGGAGGAGATATCTACCAGCTACCTTATGATGACATCAAGATTGTATGTAGAAACCACTCTAGGGAAGCTAGGAAGAAAGGTAGAGCTATCCAAAGCATGACCAACACCCCCTCCTCTTCCACCTCCATCAAGCATGAGAATGGAAATATGTTGGAGGACTTAAAAAATGAGATGTTGCACACCTTTACTTTGAAAATGGACACAATTCATATCAAAAGGAAATAAGAGGAAGCATAAAGGGCCTTGGCTATCTTCTACCCTAGATGTGCCAGAAAACACCCTCAAAATAAAGGTCCATTGAATGTCATAGAGGTTTGCTTAGTCTGTGAAGAGAATCATGCCACAGATAAATGTCCCTCCTTATTTGATCTCAAAGTTATATATAAAGGTGGGGAAGTGTAGAAATTATATAACTAATGCGTTATACATCCAAGATTCTCCTGATCACACACTATTTGACTTCATGCACAATACAGAATCTCTTCTACTATTGATCATTACTTGCGGAAATTAAATCAATTGCATGCACACATTGAAACCATAAAAATTCACACATATGAACACAATGTTTTAACGGGAAAGACTGAAACTAAAAACCCCAAATATCTGTATATAATATATGTCATAGAGATCATGTAACAATCCTCATACAAAGCTGATCATGTCAAGCTCTCAGTACAATACAATCGCTACACACTAATCATGTCCTGATATAACAAATCCATGCACCGATCTCTGCCACCTGCTAGCCTGCCTCTACTGCGCAATCCCTGCTGAATATTGGCTCTGAATGAACTCGAATTGGTCCAGTCTTGCTCACGCAATCATCATTGGCATCTCCAATCACTATGTGTTTCAAATCATGCAACACTATAGTCACAACTGATAGTCAACCTGCTCTTTCACCTACCTCTCCACTGGTCTCCCCTGAAACTGCCATGCACTGTAGTTAACTGATTTATTCTTCAGTTGATTAATGAGTTAATATTTATTGAATTAATTATTAATTAATTCACACCACTCTCACTAGTGTATCAATCAGTTAGACTAGATACAACTATCTCAACTGTGTCTAACTGAGTTAAACTGAACACAACTCCACCAACTACCTCAATAACTCCACCAAAATCTATCACATGAGTTCTAACTGAAGTCTCCATGCAATAGCTCCACTTAACCCTCAGGAATCGCATAATTCCTTCTGTCAGCTCCTGTGCCACATCTGTGCACTTAACTGAAGTGCTCCAAGAGAATAAGATAATGTTTATGGTCCAAATATTATTAAGAGCTAATAATATTCGACATATCTATTTTTAGACTGGAAATCTAAAAATAGATTCCACCCAGTATGTCTAAAGATAGAATTCCATCTATTTTTCCAACTTGACCAACCATCCACAAATAGCATCCTGCAACTCATAGAATATGATCGACATGTCTAAAAATAGACTTGCGCCAAAAATAGCCTGCGGGCCCACTTAGTGAAGGCGACTCTGTTCACTAAGCTCATCATCTTGTTGCAATCTCAACACTCCCTCTCAACAAGATAGGGATTATATGCCACCCCGATCCTGCCTCTATGGTATTCGAATTTTCTCCTGGTGAGCACCTTCGTCAAGATATCAGCATCCTGATCCTCCGTAGGAATGTAAGAAAGTAACATGATCTTCTACTGCACACAATCTATGATATGATGATACCGAATGTCAATGTGTTTAGATATATCATGAAATACTGGATTAACCAAGAGTTTGATGCAACTCTGATTATCACAATATATCACAGTAGGATATAAGTGTGAACCGAACAACCCGACCAGGATCTTCCTCATCGATATAGCCTCGCATGCAACCAAACTTGCTGCCATGTACTCGGTCTCCACTGAACTGAGTGCCACGGATCTCTGCTTCCTGCTATACCAAGAAACTATTGTCGACCCAATACTGAAAATCCCTCCAGATGTGCTCTTTTTGTTTGTTGGGCTCCCTGCCCAATCTTCATCCATGAAGCCATGCAGCCTCACCTCATCCGACTGTCTGTACCATAATCCATATCTCGATGTTCCTCTGAGATATCTCAATACATGCTTCCCCACCTTCCAAAAGAGCTTGGTAGGCTTAACCATAGCTTTTGAAAGTTGGTTAACAACGTATCATATGTCAGGTCATGTATTGACTAGATACATAAGCGACCCACCAACTGTTGGTAAACAGTGGCATCCACTACCTCTGCCGATGTAGCATCCTCTTTCCTCCAACCACCAGGAAGAGGAGTGTCGATAGGCTTGCAACCTTTCATGTTGAACTTCTCCAGTATCTCTCAGACATACTTTCCTTGAGACACAAACAATCCATCATTGCGCTGCCAAATTTCCAATCCCAGGAAATAATGAAGGAGGCCCAAGTCCTTCATCTCAAACTCTTTTGCAAGATCGGCCTTGCATTAGAGTATCAACTGTTCATCACTTGTCAGTATCAAATCATCTACATAAAGTACAATGATTAGCAACCTACCCTCCACCATAATCTGGTATAGGTTCGGATCCGCCTCACTCTTGGTGAATCAGAGCGGTGAAATAACTTCTTCTCAAGTGTGTGCCAAGCACGAGGTGCTTGTTTCCAACCCATACAACGCTCTTTTGAACTGCACATACGACTCGGCGCGAAGATCTCGAAACCTTCAGAAAGCTGCCTGCTCTATGTACACCTCCTCCTCAATGATTCCATTGAGGAACGTAGTCTTCACATCCATATGATGAATGTGCCAGCCCATCTGCGCTGAGAGAGCAAGGATGGTCCATATGGAAGAATACCTTGCGACGGGTGAAAATATTTCTTCACAGTCGATCCCCTCGATCTGTGAGAAGCCCCGGGCAACAAATATTGCCTTATACTTCTTGACGCTCCCATCAGCAGCTTGCTTCACTTTGCAGATCCATCTCGAACCTACCACTGATTTCCCTTCCGACCTTGGAACAATCTCCCATGCACTGTTTCTGACAATCGAATCATACTCTTCCACCATGGCATCTACCCATGTAGGATCCTCCACAGCTTCCTTGAAAGAGGATGGTTACGTCACAATACACTTGCTCATCGGAGCCATGTATCCGATTATATTAGTGGTCGATTGTCTCTATACGCGCTTTATGATGTGGTGCTCCTACAATCTTCTTTGCATCGAATTCGGTTGCTCGGCTTGTGTGTGCGCTTCGCCTCTAATGGTTGGTCTTTGCCGCAGGTGGTTTCTTCCACTCCATGAACCTCCTCTTGTGGCTGATCCACATCCTGAGGCTCATCCTTAGGAACTAATAGCTCCTCATCTACATGCAAGTGTGGCTCCCTCTCAAGCAAACACTTCATGGCTTTCTCCTCATGAACTTTGATATCTCGTCGCACAACAGTCTTCCGACTGTCTGGAAAATACACACGATAGTTGTGGGGTGTTTCTGTGTACCCCACAAATATCCCAACCTCTGTGGTCAGCTCCAAATTCTTCCTGGCATCCTTCGTCACATGAATGTAAACAGGTGAGCCAAAAATCTTCAAATGAGAAATATCAGGCTTCTTACCATTAAATTCCTCTTCGGGTGTACTCATGCCAAGTACTCTGTGAGGACAACGGTTTTGCACATAAACCGCAGTATTGCATGCTTCGGCCCACAAGTGTATGGGAAGGCCCTGATCATGCAACATCACCTGTGCAACACCCATGATTGTTCTATTCTTTCGCTCCGCGACCCCATTCTGTTGTGGGCTATGAGGCTCTATGAGCTCTCTTCGAATTCCTTCTGCGCTACAAAAGTCCTTGAATTCACCAGAGATGAATTCACCACCATTATTGCTCCTAAGAGCTTTCAATTGCTTCCCCGATTCTTTCTCCACCAGTGCCCTGAACTCATAGAACTTTGAGAATGTCTCACTTTTCTTCTGCATGAAGAATATCCATCACTTACGAGAAAAATCATCAACAAATATCACATAATACATGTGCTTTGCTGTCGAAGCTACTGAGAAAGGTCCACACACGTCTGTGTGAATTCTCTCAAGGATCGTCGTGGCGCGACTATCCTTCTCATGAAAGGTGGCTTTCACAAAATTTCCCAAAGTACATCCCTTGCACTGATATGACTGCGCAAGTGTACCTTTGGGAAGCCCGGTAGAAATCTGGTGCAAACTTTTCAAAGCACCATGGTGAAGATGGCCCAATCTCCTGTGCCATAGCTCGCCCTCATCCCATCTCACGACTCCTTCTTCCTTGCCTGCCATTGCTGTGTAGCCATCTATCTGCAACTGATAAAGGTTCTTAACTTGAACCCCTATCCTCCTAGTTTCACCAGTTGCTTTACTGCACAGGAAAGCCTTTCCCTCACTAAAGACAACATCATATCCCTTGTCTTCCAACATCTCCACAGAGATCAGATTCTTCTTCAATCCTGGAACATGCATGACATCCTTCAAGATGAAAGGTTTTCCAGACTCCCTCTCAAATGAAATGGTCCTGCTTCCAACTGCTTGTATCTGCATCATCTCCCATCTCGATGTGCACTCCAAGATCCTTCTCATCCAGATCAGTAAACAAATCTTTGTCTCCAGTCATATGGAAAGACGCACCACTGTCAAGAAACCACACTGAACCCATCATACTTGAGACCAAGCATGCCATCAGCGAAAAATCCAGCTCAAACTGCGAGGCTAAGGCCTCTCCAGCTGCAGATCCAGTAGCCTTCTTATTTTTCTTCTTCTGTGGACAATTAGTGGCGTAATGTCCGTGTTGGTGACAGTGAAAGCACTTCACCTTGAACATGTCCTGCTTCTTGCCTTTCGCACCGGATTGAGAAGTATTATTCTTTCTCTTCCCCTTCCTTGCTTTGGCAGCCAAAGCGCAATTTTCTTCATCTTCATTCTTCGATGAAGATCCATCCCTGGTACTCTGCCTTATCTCCTCCTGGTAGTTTCTCTCGACCATTGACAGAGTCCTCATAGGAATGCCAACTCTTCAGAAGCCCAAGGAGAGCCAAGCTCACCAAGTCCTCTTCATCTACATTAACCCCCACACTTCCCAGCTCATCCCTGCATTGGACAAACTTCGTGAGGTACTTGGGTATACTGTCACCTTTCTCCATTTTTATTTTCCTGAGCTTATCCTTGAGCACCAACTTCCTCTGGTTGCTCTTTCTTTGGAACAAGTCTATCAAAGCTTTCCACATCAAGAATGGAGAAGCTTTACCATGAAGGTTGGACACTGTGTGATCCTTCACACCTTCCAACAGAATTCTTCGACATTTTGTTGTCTTCTTTTGCCATGTGTCAAGTGCGGCAGCATCGCTAGAAGCAGGTTTTGGAATTTCTGCATCTATGAACTCCTTCAACCCATTATTGTCTAGCACCGCCTCCATCCTATCCTTCCATGCAATATAATTCAATATGCCCTCAAGGGCATACTCCAATCGCAATCCAGTGAAAGACATCTCAACTTCGACACCAAGAAAACACTACTGCAAATTTGAATTCCACCAGCACAAAACTTAACCGCTTCAATGATTTGCAATTTCTACAATGATCAATATCGCTATGATACCATGTAGAAATTATATAAATAATGCATTATACATCCAATATTCTCCCGATCACACACTATTTGACTTCATACACAATATAGAATCTCTTCTACTATTGATCATTACTTGCGGAAATTAAATCAATTGCATGCACACATTGAAACCATAAAAATTCACACATATGAACACAGTGTTTTAACGAGAAAGCCTGAAGCTAAAACCCCAACTATCTGTATATAGTATATTTCATAGAGATCATGTAACAATCCTCATACTAAGTTGATCATGTCAAGCTCTCGGTACAATACAATCGCTACACACTAATCAGGTCCTGATCTAGCAAATACATGCACCGATCTCTGCCACCTGCTAGCCTGCCTCTACTGTGCAATCCCTGTTGAATATTAGCTCTGAATGAAATCGAATTGGTACAGCCTTTCTCATGCAATCCTCATTGGCATCTCCAATCACTGTGTGTTGAAAATCATGCAACACTATAGTCACAACTGATAGTCAACCTGCTCTTTCACCTACCTCTCCACTGGTCTCCACTGAAACTGTCCATGCATTGTAGTTAACTGATGTATTCTTCAGTTGATTAATGAGTTAATATTTAGTGAATTAATTATTAATTAATCCACACCAATCTCACTAGTGTATCAATCAGTTAGACTAGATACAACTAGCTCAACTGTGTCTAACTGAGTTAAATTGAACACAACTCCACCAACTACCTCAATAACTCCTCCAAACTCTGTCACATGAGTTATAACTAAATTATCCATGCAATAGCTCCACTTAACCCTCAGGAATAGCATAATTCCTTCTTTCAGCTCCTGTGCCACATCTGTGCACTTAACTGAAGTGCTCCAAGAGAATAAGATAATGTTTATAGTCCAAATATTATTAAGACCTAATAATATTCGACATATCTATTTTTAGACTGGCAATATTAAAGTAGATTCCACCCAGTATGACTAAAAATAGAAGTCCATCTATTTTTCCAACTTGACCAACCATCCACAAATAGCATCCTGCAACTCATAGAATATGATCGACATGTCTAAAAATAGACATAGTCTAAAAATAGACTTGTGCCAAAAATACCCTGAGGGCCCACTTAGTGAAGGTGACTCTTTTCACTAAGCTCATCATATTGTTGCAATCTCAACAAGAAGGAGGGCCAAAGAAACTCTGTTTCATAAATCAGAGGAGGCCTTAAGGGCCTCGGTCATATCAGTAGGGCATTCAAGGTACACATTACTCCTACTGCCATGCAAGCTAGAATGCACCTATGCAGTCTTGGTATACCTCTACTCCTCCATCATGGCCTGCACCTCCTACTTGGCCTTCTGCCCCTCTATGTCACCCTTAGCTTGTAAAACAACCCTTCCAGCAGTATTTTCCTCAACCACCTCAGTGGAGCAACCATCACAAGGGTGGAGGCCCCAACACAACCAAACACCTTCTTTACTGCCTCCACCCAAACCTCAACCTCATCTTACTCATTTTTCACCACCTAAGTTGCCTCATATTCCTACCCAACCCAATCCAAACCCAAAAACAAGAAAACGCAATAGGTTTACATTAGAGAAACATCCTTTCCAGCTTATGTTGTGGAGATACATGAAATTAACCTCAAGTCTGTAAGAGTACTCCCAGATAATCATCCTCCATCTCCACCTACAAAGGCTAAGGAGGAAAATGAAGAAAGAAACCCTCAAACCAATCACCCTCTTTTTCTTGAGTGTCTAATCCACCCCAGTCAACACACCCCATAAGAGACTGAACTTTTGGGAGAACTGAAAAATTTGGGTGTGAAAATACCCCTTTTCCAGGCCATCAATGATGTTCATGTTTACAATAGCCTCATCAAATAAAAATGCTTTAACAATCCTAGGAGAAAGAATAAAGACACCCCCACCATCAATATTGTAGGATAGTTGTCCGACTTAATGTTGGGAAGTGTAATATTCCTGAAGTACCTAGACCCTATGATTCAATAGTAGATGTACACATCGATGGTTTCACTGTCCCCCACACTTTAATTGATCTTGGGGTTGTCATCAATGTGATAACCAGGGAAACCATGCTTAAATTGAACCTCCAAGAAGCCTTGAGAAAGACCACCATAGTTCTACAACTTGCAGGTAGATCCATAGTATCTTTGTAAGGAGTTGTTGACGATGTTATGGTCTCGATTGACTCTTGGGAGTACCCCACAGAATCCCTGGTCCTTTAGCCAAAAACCAATTTTAATGGATATTCCCTCATATTAGGAATACCTTGGTTGGCCACTGCTGATGCTTATATCAGTTGTACAACCGAAAACATGACTATCAAACTTAGATGCTTTTTCTTGGGACTATAAGGGAATGAAAGGGGTGCATCCCTCAGTGTGCACACATCATATATATATATATATATATATATACATTAAAGAAGGATGCAAGTTTGTGCACCAGCCCCAAAGGAGGATGATGTCAGCCTTAAAAGACATAGTGAAGTATGAACAACAAAAGTTGTTGGATGAAAGTTTCATCTACCCCATATCAAACAATGAGTGGGTGTCTCCTCTTGTTCTAGTCTCAAAGAAAAATGGGGAGTGGTGAATCTGTGTTGACTACCAAGAACTAAACAAAGCCACTAAGAAATACCATTTCCCTTTTCCCTTCATCGATCGAGTCTTGGATGGTGTTGCAGGAAAGAAGTTTTTCTCTTTCCTGGATGGATTTAGTGGGTATAACCATATTCATATTAGCCCTGAGGACCACGACAAGACCACATTCACATGTCCTTGGGGAACTTTTGCTTACATAGTCCTTCCCTTTGGCCTGTGCAATGCCCCTACTACTTTCTAGAGAGAATTCCTGAGCATTTTCTCTGAACTAGTCCATGATTCTGTAGAGATATACATGGATGATTTCACACCTTGTTGGTATGATTTCCAAAAGGATATCTCCAATCTAGGTAAGGTGTTGAGGAAGTGCATTGAAATGCATCTCTCCCTGAGTCCTGAAAATTGTGAATTTTTTAAAACGACATGGATTTTCCTAGGCCACTCCATATCACAAGCAGGAATACAAGTAGACCCAAACAAGACATCATAAAAAGGGTGCCTATTCCTAAAAATTAGAGAGATGTCAAAATTTTCCTAGGTTTGGCAGGCTACTATAGGAGGTTCATTCAGGACTTCAGCAAAGTGGCTTCCCCATTATTTGGATTGTTGGCCAAGGATTCTAAGTTTTTTTTGTCTATTCTTTTTCAGGAGGCTTTTGATATCATAAAGGAAAAAATAACCACTTCCCCTACACTTCGAGGTCCCAATTGGGCTCTGCCCTTCCACATCCATATAGATGCATCGAATAAAGATGTGGGGGTAGCCTTGGGAAAATTGGAAGATAAATTACCCTATGTCATTTATTTCATTAGCAAGGATATGTCCAAGGTTGAACTAAACTATATTGTCACTGAAAAGGAGATCTTAGATATTTTCCATTCCCTAAATAAATTCAGACGCTATATTACTGGTTATCAGAATTTTATACATACTGACCATGCAACAATCAATTACTTAATGAATAAACCTAAATTAAATGCTAGAATCATTAGATGGTTATTATTGTTGCAGAAGTTTGATTTTAAAATTGTTGATAATCCGGGAAAATAAAATATTGTTGTAGATTTCTTATCTAGATTAATATTAGCTGCAGATGAGGAAGGGATGGTTGATGATCAAATTCCAAATGAACACCTATTTTTTATCTCAACACTCTCTCCTTGGTTTGCTGACATAGCCAACTACCTGGTTACTGATAGGTTTCCTCCAAACCTTTCATCCAAAGAAAATTGCAGAATTATAAGAAAAAGTGCCACGTTCACTTGGCTTGGTGGCAATCTCTTGAAATTGGGTCTGGATCAAATTCTTCAGAGATGTGTTAGGCAAGAGGAGGTCTTTGACATCCTCTCAGCATGCCATGATGGTCCCTGTGGGGTTCATTTTTATTCTAAGAGGAAAACCTTCAAAGCCTTGCAAGCTCGCTAATATTGGCCTACTCTCCACCACGATTCCAAGAGATACACAAATATATGTGATCAATGTCATAGGATGGGGAGGCCTACACCGAGGGATGAAATTCCTTTACAACATCAGGTGACTTTTGATCCATTTGACAAGTGGGGCATCAAATTCATTGGACCCATTGATCCACAATTCAGGCAGAAGAGGTATATCATAGTCTACACCGATTTCTTGACCAAGTGGGATGAAACAAGGGTTGTAAATGCATCAACAGAAGAGAAGGTGGATGAGTTTTTTTAGAGAAAATGTGTTCTACAAGTTTGGATACCTTAGAGATTTAGTCACTGATTAGGGGGCTCAATTCATATCTCATATCATTGAGAACCTCGTGAAGCATCACAAAATAAAGTACAAGACTTCCACTGCCTATCATTCTCAAGAAAATGGGCAGGTGTAGGTGAAAAATAGAGCCTTGGAGAACATCTTCACCAAATTTGTGAGCAGTAGCAAGAAATACTACGCAGACAGATTAGTGGAGGCCACTTGGGCTTACAATACCACCTGGAAGACAACTACATGGTTTAATCCATATGATCTATTTTATGGGAAGAAATATTTGCTTTCCATTGAGTTTTGAGTATAACACCCTTAGAATGGCAGCTTAGTTGGACTTGGACATCACAAAGGAACAACAAGAAATACTGCTTCAAATGAATGGTTTGGATTAATTTATAATGCAGGCCCTCCTTCACACATAATTAATCCAGGTGCAAAGGAAATTTTGGCATGGCAAGCACATTAAAGAGAAGACATTTCGGGAAGGAGACTGGACTCTGCTCTATGACTCTAGATTCAAGGAATTCAAGGGAAAATTAATGACCAAATGGCTAGGACCTTATCAAGTAGAGAAATTCCCTGACAATAGGTTTTTTCAGATCAGGACCATAGATGAGGAGGGGGTCCATCTGCTTTTCAATGGTTATAGGATAAAGATGTATAAGAGGCCCATGTTTAAGGCTAAATTTATGAATACAATAAACAGAGAGGTGAACGTAATTGGAAGCTTCATAGTTTCCAGCCCCTCACCTTCCTAGAAAAATAAAAAATAAAAAAAATAAAGAGGCATGGGTGAAAACATTTTTGAGGCATCAAAGGCCAACTCCTGGGTTGAAAACCACCATGAGGCAATCTTGGAGCAAAAACAAAAAAAGGAGAAAAAATAAAAAATAGATAAATAAAATATCCTTGGGTGAAAACCTCTTTGAGGCGCCCAAGGCAGGCTTGTGGGGTGAAAGCCTCTACAAAGGCATCCCACATGTCTTCAAAAAAAAAATGAGAAGAAAATAGAAAAAAATCTAAAAGAATGAAATATCACCTATGCACAAACCTGCTTCTTTTTTACAGGTTGCTGAACAAGGACAATATGGAAAAAGGGAGAAACATTCCTTCCATCTCTCTCTCTCTCTCCTCTACCTATCCATTCCATGTACAACCTAGCATGCATTCCTTAATCCATTGCTACCACCAGGTGAGCAAAAAAAATTCCAATTTTCTCCTCTCTGCAGTTCTACAGGATGTCTTAGGTTGCTACAAGATTTCCTGTAGTGCTACAGGAAAGCTTCTGGGAGCTGAATAATCTCACCCAAGGCTCCCTAACTCTCAGAAAGACATAAAAAAATTTTCTCCCGCTATGTCTACCATCCCTAACCATCACTCCATCTCGTGCATGAAGACTCACTCATCAAACTCTCTATTTTTCCATTGTGAGCTAGCTTGTGTTAAATACACACACAAGGCCTCTCCTCTCATGTTTTCCTCCACTACACCACTCAATCCACATCCAACACTACCCCTAGCATCTCTACACTCTTTTTATTCCTTCCTCAGGGTGGTTTGAGCTTTAAAACTATAACAAGAATACTACTATAGGAAGATGGTCACTTCATGTAGCACATATGTCCATGCATCTAGCACATCAAAGGCATGAGATGAATGATGAAGATCTGATCATGAATATCACCAGGGTACTCGAGAAGGGAAGCTAAATTAGCAGAAACATCCTAAGGTCTCCATGAGGTGCCTACAAAATACACAAGAAGCAAAAACACAGTAAGCACCTACTCAGAAAATTTATATAAAAATAAATAAATAAAATAAAAAACACAACAAATAAAACACATCATTTGTGACCATCACAATGCTCCAGCTCCTTGCATCAAAGGATCCTATAACTCATCAGAAATCAGGTAGGCTTAGGTATGGCTCCCTCACCCTCTCACTATGCATCATTTGACTAAATGAGTAAATTTCAAGAAAAAGGAGTTTAATACAAAAAAAGGTGGCTAGTTAACTTGGCCACGCTTGAATAGTTAAAGTGAAAATTTGGTGGAGTTGCATGCCACATAGAGTTAACACAAAATTTAAGGGAAGGATAACAAGAAGTGGGAGTTGATTATGAGGTAAAAGGGAACGATAGGTTCGAGTGGGACCAACGGTCCAAATATGGGAACCTCGTGCCAAATCCACATCACCAATACACTCCAAGCTCGCTCGATTTAGAATAAAAAACATACTTTGGCTCATTTCCCCTAATTTTATTGCTAATTTTGATATCTGTTAGCAAAGGAAAAAGGTGGGAGACACCGAGGAACTTTGATCCATGGTCCAATTTTGCATGCAGACCTTGCTACAAGAAACTTGGCTACTATTACAAGAAATTTTTAGGGAAGCCACAAAGGTTTAGGAGTGAAATTAAAGCCACCATCAGGGTGTATTAGCACCCCAACACCATCCTTCAAGTCAGAAACATCAGAATTGTAGAGGTAAGTGGCCATGACACCTATCAAGTTGCAAGAATTGTCATGGTAATTTTCACACAATCAAGCCATAATTCAGTAAATTAAAGGGTTTTTTAAAGGAATAGGTGATAATAAAACCACATTTAGTGAAAATTTAAAAGCTTTCAGGTCCCATATCACTGTGCCTTTTAAAACAAGCCACATACAACCACCTCTCTAACACAATCACAATATGGGGGTAGGTTTCAATAGAAGGGAGCCCACAGACACCAAGAGAATTACGCTACATCATCTTGTCATAGAAATCTTCAGAAACCATCAATGGTTGGGGTTCTTCGAGCTCCTCAATGGGTATGATGATGAAGTGGCTCAAGATTTTGCAGTGGCCTTGCACTCTCAAGCAGATGATAGTGCCACCACAGTTGTAAGAGAACTATCAATTACCATAACCCCTGATCTCATTATTAGATTCACCACCTTACCTCTAGGAAATAAATGGAACAGAGAGGAAAGTTTCTCTAGTACTACTTCTAAGAAGAGTTTCTTCTTTCCCAATGAAGAATACATTGAAGATAAGAATGGGGTAATAAGGGAGAGTCTGTCTTACCCATGAAATGAGGTGGCTTACCATATCATGAAGTATATCACTTATGAGGGAATACTAAGTGTATTCTATGGATATCACTTTAGGTTGTTGCATTAACTTAGGTTCAAAGGGGATCTACCTTTAGATCATGGGTTAAATATCCCATATTTCCTTCTCCACTCAATCAGAGATATGAGCCACAGGGTAAGGGAAAGGAAATATAAACACCTAACTCATCATGGTCTCATCAAAATCATAGTGGAATATGCTTTAAACAAACTCAACATCCCTGTACCTTGGTTCGATTTCATTGACATGGACAGAGAAGCCTTCACTGGGACATAGACAATCACCCCTAGAGAGACCCCTACCTCTAACCTTGCGGAAATGGGAATTAAAGAAGGAGAAGAAGGGATTGAAAGGATAGAGGAAGAGGAGGAAATGTAGACAAAGGCAAAAACCACAGAATATGTAAGAGCAGAGAAGAGAGGTTAGGAGGAGGAAGAGGAGGAAATGTAGACATAGGCAGAAACCACATAATATGTAGGACCAAAGAAGAGAAGTTATGGGGAGGAAGAGGAAGAAGAGAAAGAAGAAAAATAGGGAGAGGGAAAGATATAAAAGAGGAGATCCTAGACCCCAATATTACCACTGACATCTCCCCTTAGCAAACCGACCTTTCACCAGTGACCACTGAAAAGGAAGTGGTTGCCACTTTAGCCACTCTAAGCACCCTTGTGAAAGAAAAAATAAAGAGGCATATCCCCATATATTTCAAGGCCAGGAAAAGCACCAAGGTGAGACAGGGGAGGCCTCAAACTCCAACCAAGAGCCCCATCACAATTGAAGAGTCACCTAATAGGAAAGGATAAATAGGGCCAAAGGAGGGAAATATTCAAGATTTCACTTCACCCAAAAAGACACCTATGACCTACACAACAAGGAACTTTTGAAGACTAGCATCCCTAAAACAAGCACAAGAATCCACAGACCTAAAAGGAGAAGGAAAGGAGAAGCTACACGAAACACAGGGTATGCAACAGGAAGCCTGGACAATGCTACAAGAAACTCATAATTTTCTACAGGAAGAGCAAAATGTCCAAGGGGAAGGTAACAAGGTACCATTGGATAGGCATGATGCCCAAGGTG
This sequence comes from Pinus albicaulis, assembly GCA_034641835.2. Lineage (NCBI taxonomy): Eukaryota > Viridiplantae > Streptophyta > Pinopsida > Pinales > Pinaceae > Pinus > Pinus albicaulis. The sequence goes on along the minus strand of CM076582.1, from coordinate 1,352,270,751 downwards.
ATGAAAAAGAGGCATAAGTTTAGGGGAAGGATGCCCAAGTTAAGAAGCAAGAAACAAAAGAGGAAGGACCAAAAGAAGATCTAGCTTCTTCCAAAATTGTCCCAAAAGATATTACAACAGTTCAACATCCTAGCCCACAACCAAAAGTAAGCTCCTATTATACATTCATTGAAGGAGAGAGGTTGATCCCTTAAAATATCTTCATCCCCCTCTATGAGCTGGAAAAAGAGAGAGGGAGCACTCACCAATGGATGCAAATTTCCAAAGATATGAATGTGGAAGATGTGGGAATCATGGAAGAATAACTCACTGAGATGGGGAGAGATTTGGTTGATGTCAGAGTTAGGGAGGTAGTGTTTAAAGATAAACTGCAAAAGGCGCAAGAAGAGAATGTAATATTAAATGGCCAACTGCAACAGAACAAACATATTTCCACTATGGTAGACCTGTGTATGGAGGAAATATAACACAGGAATACTTCAAACTCTTATTTCATTTATCTGAAAGAGAATTGGCTACGATTCCAAATCAAAACTTTATCACAACAAGGGTCATTGCCTTTCCATAATTATAGGAAAATTATTTATTTCTGTAATAAGTCCAGTATAGAGGATAGATCCAAATTGGTAGAGTTCTACATGCATAATATTGTCCTAAATAATATGAACATCTAGGACCCTAACTCTAAGTTGGGAGATATGTAGTTGATGGCCCTATAATCTTGGATGGCCAATGAAGAAGCCAGGATAGAGGAGGTCAAAAAGGTGTTGAAGAAAGAAGGAAAATAGCCTCTCCAAATTAGGGAAGATCTAATCATCCCTGGAGGGGTCATAAACAACCACCAAATCATAGCTAATGATTCCAGCCTTGCAGATAGATATCTCAACACCCAAGCATAGGAAATTGCACATTATGATGACATATATAGACTACTAGGAGAGGATTGTGTAATGGCATGTCAGAGAATATGGAATGGCCTCCCACTTAGACTAAGAAACCTAGAGTATCATACTCCATACATATTGAGAGTTGCCCTAGAAAGAGAACCCTTGTACAAAAGATCCATGTAAATAATGAAGATCAAGTGGCTTGGATTAAAACTCAATCCACCTTTTCTTCTAGGACTGAATGAAAGAAAATATCAAATTGAGGAGGACAGGGAATTGGAAGAGGCAAAAAAGAATGCAGGTTTTTACCCACCTAAAGGGACTCCTTCCATGATACCTTGGGATGTCATAGGAGCCACAAGGGCTCTAAAATAAAACAAGAAAGAAGATTGAGTTTCTCATAGGATGAGAAACCATTTGGTAGGGGTTGATAATGACCACCATCATTAAATATATTCTAAGGAGTTAAATGTCACCTTTTTAGCTTAATTATTCTCTCTCACACACATTTAATTTCATTTTTTCATGTTTTTCTTAGTGAGAAATGTGTATTAAGTGTTGCCATGATTCGAGGCCTAATATGATTTAAATGCAGGAAAATGAAGGGAATAATGCCATTTTTTAGAAATATTGCATAATCAGGGCTCAAAGTAGATATCAAGGAGTAATTGTAGGTAGTTTTACCACCTTCTTATCTCATAAAGGCATCCAATATCTCTTCAAGATTCTCCTCCAATATCTCAAAATCAGAGGCATCCAAGAAAGTGAATGATCAAAGGGAGCCAAGCTCCACTTCTCTCCAGTTCCAAGGAAAAAAAGACCTAATTTTTAGGGATTTGTTGGTAGCTACCATCTGCATAAATAGGCCAAAGTAAGAGCTCACTAGGATTCGAATTTTGGATCTAGCTAGAGCACTCTTGGATTTTGTATTAGACATTCCTTACTTGCATTGTTCATGTAAAAGACTGGTTATGAAATAGGATGAGAATTTGATTTATTTTCCTCTGAGTTGATCTCGGGGAGTTGAGCTTGTGAGTTAGGGCCAAATCCATTGGCCTCAGACTCTCTTTTGTACATGTGCCTTTCTTTTATGTTTCTGTAGTTGATTTATTTCGTTACCTGTTGGTAGCATATAAAATATTAAAACTGTGTGTTAAGCCTCCCTCTCTCTCCTCTTCCACTGGAGCTTGAGCAGGAAGGTATTCCACCACAGTCCAAATATATTTTATTTTTATGATTTCTTGGAAAAATTAGATAGTTTTTACTTTTCTTATCATGAACATGTTTTAGTTTTAGAGGTAGATTTTAGTTTCAATTTCATAGGTAGATTTATCTAAATTCAACTCATATTTTCTACCATTTTTTATGATAATTTTTTCAATGATGAATGCATGAATATATTTCTTGATTGCAGGTTTGGATATAATTATAGAGAAGTACCCCTTTAGCACCATCATCTTGAGTGTTCACCCCTCATCAAATACCTTCCATCCAAGTCACCTACAACCCTATTTTTGAGATCACTATTACATCACCGAGAGAAAACTTGTGGGTGCAACACGGTATTTTTGAAGAGCTCTTAGCGTGGCCAAGGGGTTAGCTATCCTTCATCTACCAGGATCCACATTTTCCCCTCTTCTCCTAACCTTCTTCTCATCATTTCTGGCCTCCAAATCCTCTTGACCTATTTCCTGTAGCTTTTCAAGACATCCTGTAGCACTACAAGAAATCCTGTAGCAGTTCCAAACACCCTCTCTTTCACCCCAAAATCATTCTTCCACCTCACCTAAGACTAGCCAAGCTACCAATATACCTTTAGCCCTAAATATTTGGTCTAGGGGCCCTCTTATACCACTCAAGTGCCTCCTCCTTTTGCTGCAAAACAGAGCCATTTTAAAGTGCGATTAGTCCATTACAAGATGCAACATTAAACACAATAGTTAAGCATAAGTTAGATAGGACTTGGTTAGTCCTTGATTCAGCATGTATGCTCTAGATTAGTTTCCTTTTCTGCAATTCAAATCAGTAATCTAGAATATGAATGCCACTTTGTATAATTTTATTTTCTTGTTTTAGCATAAGTGTGAATCTTTAGATGAATCAGTGTGATCTAGAGTAGTTTATTTCCCTGTTAATAGAGTGATGGTTATGATCTATTTCATGTATTAGATTTCATTTATAAGTGTGACCGACTTCCTTTCCTAGAGTAACCCTAGTCACTAGCACCTCATTGTAGAACTAAGATGAGGATGGCATGAGTAGAGCTCATATGTTATGCATATAACATTGTCACCTCCAAGTTTGTACGAACCTCGAGTTGATAAATTAAATTTGAGTAGCCTTTGGGAGTTGCAGCACTCTTGGTGCAATACCAGGGCTCACCAAATGGTGAAAAATTCTCTTCATAATCAAAACCTTCCACTTGTGAGTAAACCTTACACACTAGTTTGGCTTTGTTTCTAACAAATTGACCCTGTTAAATCATCTTATTTTTTAATACCCATCTTGTGCCAATGAAATTTTTTCCAACAAGTCTTGGTGTTAGTTCCCAAGTATTGTTTTTCTCAATTTGGTCTAACTCCTCTTTAATAGCATATATCCATTTTTTTGTTTACTTGCCTCATCAAATTTATTTGGCTCTATTTGTGACAGCATGGCTATATGAACTTGCTCATTTTTTTCTAATAGTTTCATCCTTGTTTGATCTCCTACATTTTTATCTCCAAAAATTTAATTTTTAGGATGATTCTTTTGAGTGTGTCTTGAGGTTCCTTTTGAATGAGTCTATGTATCTTCTAATGCTTCTTCTTGTAATTCATTCTCTTTATTTTCATAATGGTGATGATCTTGAGGATTCATAAAACATGTGCTTTTGTTCTTATCAAATATCTCTTCATCAAACCTTACATCTATGCAGTCCATAATATTATGCAACCTCTTATTATAGCACCTATATCGCTTACCTTTTTATGAACATTCCAAAAATATTCCTTCACTAAATCAAGCATCAAACTTTCCTAGCTTTATGTAATATTCCCAATTAGCTTTTAGCTAGTTGGAATATTAAATTTTGTTTTTGCTTCTTAGTTAGAAGAATAAGAGGGTAGGGAGACCCATAAATATCCTTAGGAGGAATAAAATCACTCCTAATGTGAAAGGGGAGAATCTTAGTAGTTGGATAAAGAACCCTTATGTGTGAATATGGGATGAAGCATGTGGATGGGGTCAAGTTTGACCAAATCAACAGCACTGGTATGGAGGGAGTGGATAATCAATGAGAGACAACGCAGTTTTGGAGGGAGAATCTTTGCATGGAAGTAGTGGCTTTAATGAGTGGGGCCCAAGGTGAGAAGGTTCACAAAGCATATAAGCAATGGGATGGCAACCATGGAGATCATGTTGATTTTTTTTTTTTTTTTATGGTCTGTTATGACTTTTGGCTCTCTTCAGTTGCTTAGCAAAGGCTGTAGTGTTGTTTAGAACAAGGGTGTTCCCGAGCAGGTATCCCACCCTCATCCTCGGGGGATTTTGAGTGCCCACTCAGGAGAGGTCATTGAGATGCATTTCAAAATTACTGCATCATGCCAAGCTACAACTTTCTTCTATAGTGCATTTTCTGCCAGGGTTGTGCTATATCGCAGGGTTGTAGTAGTGGAGGGTTTGACATGGCCATTTCTGAGCTTATTTTCAGTGGAGGAAGCATTATTTCCATTGGGAGGCTAGCAAGGAAGGTCCTTGGGATTAATCTCATATTTTTTCACCAGGCCAAACCATCACCGTCCCCTATAGCACAGTTTCAGTCTTAGACTACATTATTTCAATAAGCAGTTGCAGGGGTGGTTTTAGTGCATCATTTGGGGAGTTATATCTTCAATGTAGGGATCAACCTTTCACCTAGAGAATCCATTGGAGGAGAGCCACACGTTTCTACATTATATTTGGCCATATATTCCCATCTATTCAGTTGTAGTGAATATTCATCCCTAGGGTTGTAGTTCACCATCTTTTATTTTGTATATTTCCAGAAACCCTTTTTGGGTTGTCTTGGAAAGGTGTTTGGGAGCATAGATCTCCATTCTCAGCATTGTATGAGCATTGTATTATCAGATCCATATATTCATATTTTCCAGCAGTAGTGTTACTCACTAAAACTGTGTTGTATTGGCTTGAGGCATTTTGTGTAGCAGCTACATTTCATGTTTTGGTGCTTTTTGGTATTGGAGGCTTCTCTTGCCTAGCTTGAGGGATTTGTTCTCCAAGATATTGTATACATTTGTTTCTGTTATACTTAATACCATGGATCTAAATTTGGCTCATATTTGATATATTGTTATTTGCTACTATTTTCCATTATTGTGTTCAATATTACTACTTTTCCTATTTTGGAATATTACAGTGGTATCAGAGCATAATCTTGGCTCAGCCTGTGCATATTCATCCAATATGTCATCAGAAGAGGGAGATCCTCTCATCGACAGAGAGAAGAGGTATATCAAAAGAAAATGGAGATATGATTATACAGATAATAGAGAAGACAAGAGAAAAACTCCCATATCAAGAGAAAAGGATGACAAGGAGTTTCCCAAGCTTCTTTTACAGACCATGCAAGATATTGCAAGGGAAATCAAGGAAAGCAACAGATTTCCCAATGCTCCACTATGCCTACATTATTAGCAGTGGGAAATGGAGGGTTTCAAGAAAAATAAACTCTTGAAGATTATTTTCTTGAGTATGAGTCTCAATCTCAGAGATTCAAAGATCATTTGAGCTTCCAAGAGTTTTTTTAGATCAAGGACAATAGGAGACCCTGGCATCACAATAGAGGTGGAGGATTCATACAAAACAATGATCCTCACGGACTATGGGTAGATTTTTTTTACCCACTTTTGATGGGTCATCCAAATGTACATCCAAATATTGGTCAGAGAAGCTCGACGTATACTTCCAGTTGAACCAAGTACTGGAGATGGAAGCCATAAAAATAGTAGCGCTGCACCTTGAGGGTGAGGCACATGATTGGTGGTTTCATGGGCTTTCTACATTTGCGTATGCCAATGTGACTGCATATTCATAGTTCACTAAGATGTTGGTGGAGAGATTTGATCGAGACCTGGAAACCCCTTTCATTGAGCTAGCTAAGCTCAAACAGTCAAGTAATCCAGAAACCTACATTTCTAAATTTCTAAAACTCTCTATTATGGTTCCTGATTTATCTGCAGCAAGGAGGGTCTATATGTTTATTGATGGGCTAGAAAAACCTCTACATGGGTTGGTTAAATCAACCAAACCAACTACCCTTTAATACGTTGTTGAAAGGGCTAGAGATCTACAAGATTCTTTTCCAAGGGCAAAGGCACCATTTCAGCAAAAGCCCACTTTTCCATCAAAGGGAAAATATTTGAAGGCTCCTCTTTCAAAGGAGAGCCAAAAAAAGGTACCTCTTAGTGATGATGTCTGAAGAAACTTGAGGAGAAGGAAGCCTTGCTTCACATGCCAAGAATCATGGGCACCCATACATAGATGTGCAGTAGGGAAGGCACACTATATAGAGGTATTTTATGATGATGAAGAGGAGGAATAAGAGGAACCAGGAGGAGGTCACAGAGCTGGGATAGCAAGAGAGGATCCACCACCACCAAGAGGTGGGAATGGAGAATTTTCTCCAATTGGAGGGGCCCTTGCGTCTTTTCTGGGAGTACCCAAGTACTTGACCTTGAGAGTTCAACGTTCCATCCAAGATTAGAGGGTATCAGTTTTGATTGACAGTGGGGCTACCCACAACTTTATTGATTCTTGGTTAGTGCAGAGGAGGGAAATACCTATCGATGACTTTGAGGGATTTTCAGTATTGGTCCCAGGATCTAGAACCATGCAATGCATGCATTATGTTTCAGCATTATCTGTCACCATGGGGACATATACCTTGACTGATCACTTCTTTTTGGTTGACATCCCTGACACCAATGTGATATTGGGTGTGTAGTGGTTGATTACTTTGGGGAAGTTCACCACAGATTGGGAGACCTTACAGATGGAGTGGATAGATAAAAATAGTGGTAAGCATTAGATGATTAGGAGCATGCACACTTATCCCTCTCAGACATTTTCCACACAGAAAACAGAGTTGTATTTGCGTAGTGGAAGTAAGGACCTAACAATCCAATCAGTTATGCAGATGACCTTGGCCCATGACACATTACTATTTAGAAGCATTCCACCTGGGAGACCACCATACCAGGAGTTTATGAGAGATGTCTCAAGAGAGGTTGCACCACTCATAGATCTAGGAGGGGTGAGAACCTTGGGAGGACTTGGCACAGTGCATAGAGTCTTGGGTAAGCTCAAGGAGGAGGGATACATTCTCCCAATATCAGTATTACCCACTCTCACCCAACATCTTGCGCTGAGAGAATATGTTTCAGGAATGGAGGATGGAACCATCATGGTGCAAGGAGACCACCACTCCATGGATTTTGAGAATCATAAGATACTTCCACATAGGGACAAATATTCCACTCATGGTAGAGGATGGTGGCCACTCATGCATACATTGGCCAAGCTCAGAATGTTTTGGATGGGTGATAGCTTCCAATGGAAGGCTAACCTCCAAAAACTTCAACCTTTACTTGAGTAGGAGCAGCTACAGGAGGAGCAAAAGAGACACGATAGCAACATCCCGGCATATGAATTTGGCATGGGATATGTCAAAGGAGAGGGAAAAAACATGACAGGTGCTTTACATTGTAGAGCAGAAACGCTGTCATTATGGAGTATAGATCCTTATTGGAGATCCCAGTTGTTGGTGGAATAATTTGTTATCACTCTATAATTTCGCAAGGCTAAAGAAAGAAATCACCGAGGTAAATATCAACCACTTTTGGAGATTAGGATATAGCCTTTCCTAATGCTCAGAGAGGGCTCCCTCTTAATGATTTAACTTTGTTACTTTAATTGATTTTAGGCTAGTTATGTAAGATTGATTTGGTATGATTTTGATTTGTTGGTGGAATTACTGATTTAGATGGATAGTTGTCTTTTTACTTTCCATTGGGCTATGGAGTCAATATATCAAGAAAACATAATAGAATCAATTCATAAAGGACGTCTTACAAGGCAGGGTAGCTGAGAAAAATCAGATCTTAAACACTGAATGGTGAAGTGGTTTTCAATCAGGATCAAGGAGCACTTAAGGATTCCTTAAACCAAATAATGAAGGAAGGTGAAAAAGGTCAATCAGTATTAGAGAGAAATTAAGGATTCTCAAAGCTAGATATCAGAAGAACACATTAAAAAGAATAACAGTTTAGAACAGGGTGTATTTAAACAAATTCTACAATAAAATTATTGTTATAACATTTAAATTTAGAAAAACATGCAAGTTTATGGAATACTTAAGGAAATAACATGAACAATTGAAATATACTTCATTGAAGTAGCTCAACACATGAATCATGTAAAGAAATGCCTTTATTACTTGTCTTGTCTGTCAGCTTGAAAAAAGGTACAATAAACTCTCATGTAGTAGATCAATTCAACTATAGAAATATTCAGGTATCCACACTCAATACTTCGAATTGATGAAGTATTTATACAACTTATTACAAAATATCCTATCAACTGACTAGGATTTATTCTAGAAAATAAAATATCTGGATGCAAAAAGGTAGTGACACCTTTCTAAATAACTGAAATCTAGCGTTGATTCTCTGATTGTTGTTATTTGTTTATTTCTCTTTCACGTTGTCTTCTTTAATTTATCTACTCTTTCACTTTCTTTTTTCATCTGGTTTCTTTCATCCATTTGTTTCATCTCTTCTGTAAATCACACTAACTCTCTTGTGTTTTTGTGTTTTTAGTAAAAACAAATTTTACTAAAAAGACATATGTAAAATACAAAATGTTTCATGGAGAGTAATTTCTATGCATTTTTGTTGTTGCTGGTGTAAATGTTGTTATCTCTATTTAACCATTACTGTCTTTGTGTAAATTGTCTCTTCCTTCTTTGTTTTTGGTTTTAACTTGGTTTTCTTTCTGTACATAAAAATTCTGCTGAGTGAAGCCTTTGAAGTCATTTCCTAAGAGTCTGGAGTAAACAGGTTTTAGAACTAGTATCAAAATTGTTTGTCCAATCTCCTGGCCTTGCTAATTACTTGCAAAATAAAACAATTGTTAATAAAAACAAAGGTCTGCATGGAGGCGAAAATGGCTTCAAGGAACAAGGAGGTCTGTGGAATGAGTCTGGATTGTGTAGGTTTCAATTCTGCTTGGAAATGGCTTTTCATTTTCGAAATTAAAACAGAGATAGGAGAATAACGGTAAAGCGGGGTTTTGAAACTTGAATGGTTTATCGCATTGGCGCAGGAATTTATTGCATTGTTGTGGGGGTTTATCGCGGTGGTTTACTGCACAGTGCAGGGGTTTGTGGTTTATCGCACACATAAAGGGTGGTTTGGCAGTTTTTAGGATGGGGTTGCGATAAGATGTGGGGGTGTGGCATGGCAAGGGGTGGTGGATAAAACTACCCATTTCGCACCCCCCCCCCCTCCTCGAATTTAAACATTTGACTGTCGAGGGGGGTGAAAAGGCTTATGGGTCGTCTGATCCAAATGGCAGTAATTGAATCGTTGACAAGTGTTGCGAAATATATTTAAATGAGGTGGGGTTGGGAAAGATTTTAAGCAGAAGTTTAGAATAAAAATGGGGTCGGGGATATATATATACGGAAGGGTTAGTATAAAATGGGGAAGGGGTTAAAATGAAATATATAAACTATGGGTTAAAATGATATAATGGGGGTTAGTAAATATGATGGCGAGATGTTAGAAATACACTACTAATATGTTTTAAAATGATATCGGGGAGGGGTTTTTGAAGTGGGGCCCGATATATATTAAGCGCTGCAAACTTTGGATAAGTGTGTTTTTCATGTTTTTTATGAAAAAGGAAAATGATTTTTAGTGATAGAAATGGGTTTTTAGCTAGTGAACGGGGTTTTAGGAAGGGAAAAGGGTTAGAATAAAGGGAAAATGTAAAGGGAATGGGTTTTTAGAATTAGGAAGGGGAACTTAGTAAGACATTAGTGATAAGAGATAAACCAAATGATGCTTTCCATAATTCTTGAAAGTAGCCTACCTACCCTTTATTTATCCTAACATTGTATTTCCTTTATTGGGTGCATTTGAGCTTGCTGACCCTTTTATTTTTATTTTTGATAAGAAAACTAACCTATTTCTAACGTTATATCCGCCAATGGCTCAAATTAAACAGGCAAGGCCATTTTTATTCTCTACCTAACTACAGATCTGCCAAGATTAAATGGTTTGGTGAGATATTTATTCACTAACTATCATGACGTGGAATTTAAAGGCATGAATGAACCAAGATTAAACTGTATGGTTATCATGAATTATGGAATTTTGGACAAGCTACACACAATTTTATTTGAAAAATTAAGCTAAACTAAGAGTAGTGGAATTTGAATGTGCAACAATTTCAAGATCTATTTTGTTTATTTTGTGGGGTTAATACTTTATATTCTTTTTTGATCTTCTTTCTTTTGGTCCTTTGATTATTCTTTTAGGACATATCCTCTTTTCATTTATTAATATGGGAAAACATTTGCAGAAAGAAAATGTATGTTCAATATTACAAGACTTAACATAGTCAATTCAAAATTATGATCCCTATTATTATAAGACCCTAACATACTCCAAGGATCTCTTCTCATGCAGGATACTTGATGGCAAGTTGTCATATGGGAGATATTCAGTGAGAGATGGAGTCATATATTATCAGAGTAGGATATTATTGACTAGAGCCTCTAATCTCAAGTAGAAGCTACTACATGCAGCATATCAAGATTTTCTCTCCAACCACACTGATTTCATGAGGGCATATCATACTATCATGGAGGGATTCACTTGGGAGGGTTTCAAAGAGGAGATGCACGATCATGCTAGGAGATGCATGGGTTGTTTGGAGATTGAGGAGAGAAATAAATCTTTGGCATAGTTACCACAGCCACTTCCTTTCTCATTGGGAACAAGAGGAGGCCCATCTATGAGCCATTTCGCCAGCTTGTTCAAGGTACATGGTAAGGGTTGTGTTTATGTGCATGATGATTCACTAACTATGTATTTATATTTCCTTGACATCCATGTATAGTTCATTGCTCCAAGAGGGGGCACTCTTTCCTATATACTTCATGGTCCATTTGGGTCCATAATCAATGATGATGATGGCCATTCCCTAGGAGATTTTGGGGAGATGATATCTCATTCAGGTTGTGCTCAATTGGCACCACACATCATTCACCTTCTCCAAGCATGTGATAGGATTGGGGAAGCAAGCAACTGGTTGAGAAACCACTCATCATATCATATTATGAGGCAGTTAGGAGTAAAATTGTGTTGGTTCCACTTGAGGGACCATTATACTCATCCGATATTACATATGGCAGCTAGTATGACTTTGATTATGATCCCATATGTTGATGATGTTCTTATCATTGTTGTGGGCATGATTGGGGGGATGACACATGGATTGGATGTGCCCATTGGGAATGATATTCTCCAAAAATTTTGCCTCATGCTTCAGGGAGAACATCGGGTAATACATGATTTCTACATTAGACCTCTTGTTCCCTTGTGGGATGAGCCATTCGGTTAACTTGAGCACTTGGGAGATGCATCTCATGAGCACTTTGGAGGATAATTTCAGGGATGGATTGATTGGGGGACACTTGGTTCATGAGGAGAGCTTATCACATGGAGGTGTCACAAGGAAAGGAGGAGAAGTTTTGCAGCACTCACATTTATAGTTGCTTGAGGACAAGCAACATTTGGGAGGGGAGGACTGTAATATTCCCAATCATCTTTCAACTAGTTGGAATATGAAATTTTGTTTTTTCTTCTTAGTTATCAGAATAAGAGCGTAGGGAGACCCATAAATCTCCTTAGTAGGAAAAAAATCACTCCTAATGTGAAAGGGGAGCATATTAGTAGCTGGATAAAGCACCCTTATGTGTGAATAGGGGATGAAGCATGTGGATGGGGTCAAGTTTGACCAAATCAACAGTGCTAGTATGGAGGGAGTGGATAATCAATGAGAGATTGCACAATTTTGGAGGGAGAATATTTGCATGGAAGTAGTGGCTTTAATGAGTGGGGCCAAGGCAAGAAGGCTCATAAAGAATATAAGGAAGGGGATGGCAGCCGTGGAGAGAATTTTGATTAATATTTTGTTTATGGTCTGCTATGATGTTTGGCTCTTTGCAGTTATTTAGCGGAGACTGTAGTGTTGTTTAGCACAAGGGTGTTCCCGAGCGGGAATCTCACCCTCATCCTCAGGGGACTTCGAGTGCCCACTCAGGAGAGTTCATTGAGCTGTATTTCCACATTCTGGCATCAGGCCAAGCTACATTTTTCTTCTACAACGCAGTTTCTGCCATGGTTGTGTTGTGTTGCAGGGTTACAGAAGTGGAGGGTTTGACAGGGCCATTTATGAGCTTGTTTTCAGTGGAGGAAGAATTCTTTCCATTGGGAGGCCAACAAGGAAGGTATTTGGGTTTAATCTCATATTTTGGCACCAGACCAAGCCATCACCATCCCCTACAGTGCAGTTTCAATCTTATACTATGTTATTTCAGTGAGCAGTTTCAGGGGTGATTTCAGTGCATCATTTGGGGAATTAGTACTTCAGTGTAGGGATCAGCCTTTCATCGATATCTTCCCATCTATTCTGTTGCAATGAATATTCAGCCCTAGGGTTGTAGTTCACCATCTTGTATTTTGTATATTTCCGGCAATCGTTTCACGGTTGTCTTGGAAAGGTGTTTGGGAGCATAGATCTCCATTCTCAGCATTGTATGAGCATTGTATAATCAGATCCATATATTCATATTTTCCAGCAACAGTGTTACTCACTAAAACTATGTTGTATTGGCTTCAGGAATTTTTTGTAGCAGCTACATTTCATGTTACGGTGCTTTTTGGTATTGCAGGCTTCTCTTGCCTAGCTTGAGGGATTTGTTCTCCAATATATTGTATACATTTTATGATGTTATACTTAATACCATGGATCTATATTTGGATTATATTTGATATATTGTTATTTTCCATTATTGTGTTCAATATTATTGCTTCTCCTATTTTGGAATATTACAGGGGTATCAGAGTATAATCTTGGCTCAGCCTGTGCATTTTCAGCCAATATGTCATCAGAAGAGGGAGATCCTCTCACAGACAGAGAGAAGAGTTATATCAAAAGAAACCAGATATATGATTATACAGATAATAGAGAAGGCAAGGGAAAAACTCCCATATCAGAAAAAGAGGATGACAAGGAGTTTCCCAAGCTTCTTCTACAGACCATGCAAGATATTGCAAGGGAAATCAAGGAGATAAGTATGGATAGACACAAGGAATCCCCTGAAGGGTTTCTACATGGAGAAGGCTCTAGCATTTCACATCACTGGAATGATCAACCAGTGAAACAGAAGATTTCCCAACACTCCATTATTCCTACATTTTTAGCAGGGGGAAATGGAGGGTTTCAAGAACAAGAAACTCTTGAAGATTATTTTCTTGAGTATGAGTCTCAATCTCAGAAATTCAAAGATCATTTGAGCTTCCAAGATTTTTGTCAGATCAAGGACAATAGGAGACCCTAGCATCGCAATAGAGGTGGAGGATTCATATAAAACAATGATCCTCATGGAATATGGGTAGATTCTTTTTAACCGCTTTTGATGGGTCATCCATATGTACAGCCAAATCTTGGGTACAGAAGCTAGACATCTACTTCCAGTTGAACCAAGTACCAAAGATGGAAGCCATCAAAATAGTAGCGCTGCACCTTGAGGGTGAGGCACATGATTGGTGGTTTCATGGGCTTTCTACATTGGGGCATGCCAATGTGACTGCATATTCATAGTTCACCATGAGGTTAGTGGAGAGGTTTGATCAAAGAGACCCGGAGGCCCCTTTCATTGAGCTAGCTAAGCTCAAACAGTCAGGTAATCCAAAAAACTACATTTCTGAATTTCTAAAACTCTCTATTATGGTTCTTGATTTATCTACAGCTAGGAGGGTCTATATGTTTATTGATGGGCTAGCAGAACCTCTACATGGGTTGGTTAAATCAACCAAACCAACTACCCTTCAAGATGTTGTTGAAAGGGCTAGAGATCTACAAGATTCTTTGCCAAGGGCAAAGGCACCATTTTAGCAAAAGCCCGCTTTTCCATCAAAGGGAAAAAAATGTGAAGACTCCTCTTTCAAAGGAGAGCCAAAACAAGGTACCTCTTAGTGATGATGTCCGAAGAGAATTGAGAAGAAGGAAGCTTTGCTTCATATGCCAATAATGATGGGCACTCGGACATAGATGTGCAATAGGGAAGGTACACTATATAGAGGTATTTTCTGATGATGAAGAGGAGGAAGGAGAGAAACCAGGAGGAGGTCATAGTGTTGGGATAGCAAGAGAGGATCCACTGCCACCAGGAGGTGGGAATGGAGCATTTTCTCCAATTGTAGGGGCCCTTGCATCTTTGCGGGGAGTACCCAAGTACTTGACCTTGAGAGTTCAAGGTTCCATCTAGGATTAGAGGGTACCAGTGTTGATTGACAGTGGGGCTACCCACAACTTTATTGATGCCCAATTAGTGCAGAGGAGGGCAATACCTATTGATGACTTTGAGGGATTTTCAATTTTGGTCCCAGGAGATAGAACCATGCAGTGCATGCATTATGTTCTAGCATTATCTGTCACCATGGGGACATATAACTTGACTGATCACTTCTTTATGGTTGACATCCCTAACACCAATGTGATATTGGGTGTGCAGTGGTTGATTACTTTGGGGACGGTCACCATAGATTGGGAGACTTTACATATGGAGTGGACAAATAAAAAGTGTGGTAAGCATCAGATGATTAGGGGCATGTAAACTTATCCCTCTTAGACAGTTTCCACACAGAAAATAGAGTTGTATTTGCACAATGGAAGCAAGGACCTAACAATCCAATTATTTATGCAGATGACCTTGGCCCATGACACATTACTATTTAGAGGCATTTCACCTGGTAGACCGTCAGACCAGGAGTTGATGAGAGATGTCTCACAAGAGGTTGCACCACTCATAGATCCAGGAGGGGTGAGAACCTTGGGAGTACTTGGCACAACGTAGAGATTCTTGGGTAGGCTCAAGGAGGAGGGAGAAATTCTCCCAATATCATTATTAACCACACTCACCCAACATCTTGCACTGAGAGAATATGTTTCAGGGATGGAGGATGGTACCATCATGGTGCAAGGAGACCACTCCATGGCTTTGGAGAATCAGAAGATACTTCCACATAGGGAGGAATATTCCACTCATGGTAGAGGATAGTGGACACTCATGCATACATTTGCCAAGCTCAGAAGGTTTTGGATGGATGATAGCTTCCCATGAAAGTCTAACCTCCAAAAACTTTAACCTTTACTTGAGCAGGAGGAGCTACAGGAGGAGCAACAAAGATAGGATAGCAGCATCCTAGCATATGACTTTGGCATGGAAGATGTCAAAGGAGAGGGTAGCAACATGACAGGTGATTTACATTGTAGAGAAGTAGCGTTTTCATTATGGAGTATAGATCCTTATTGGAGATCCTAGTTGATGGTGGAATACTCCAAGGATCTCTTCTCATGCAGGATACTTGATGGAAAGTTGTCATATGGGAGATATACAGTGAGAAATGGGGTCATCCATTATCAAAATAGGATCTTCTTGACTAGAGCCTCTAAGCTCAAGGAGAAGCTACTACATGCATCATATGATGATTTTCTCTCCAACCACACTGATTTCATGAGGGCATATCATACTATCATGGAGGGATTCACTTGGGAGGACTTCAAAGAGGAGATGCACCATCATGCCAGGAGATTGTTTGGAGATTGAGGAGAGACATAAATATTTGGTAGAGTTACCACAGCCACTTCATTTCTCATTAGGAATGAGAGGATGCCCATCTATGAGCCATTTCACTAGCTTTTTCAATGTACATGGTAAGTGTTGTGTTTATGTGCATAATGATTCACTAACTATGTATTTGTTTTTCCTTGCCATCCATGTACAGTTCATTGCTCCAAGACGGGGCACTCTTTCTTATAAACTTCATGGTCCATTTGGGGCCATAAGAAATGATGATGATGGCCATTACCTAGGAGATTTTGGGGAGATGATATCTCATTCAGGGTGTGCTCAATTGGCACCACACATCATTCACCTTCTCCAAGCATGTGAGAGGATTGGGGCAGCAAGCAAGTGGTTGAGAAACCACTCATCATATCATATTCTGAGGCAGTTAGGAGTAAAATTGTGCTGGTTCCACTTGAGGGACCATTATCCTCCTCCAGTATTACATATGGTAGCTAGTATGACTTTGTTTATGATCCCATATGTTGATGATGTTATTATCATTATTGTGGGCATGATTGGGGAGATGACACGTGGATTTGATGTGCCCATTGGGAATGAGATTCTCCACATTTATTTTTCCTCATGCTTCAGGGAGAACATTAGGAAATACATGATTGCTACTTTAGACCTCTTTTTTCCTTATGGGGTGAGCCATTTGGTTAGCTTGAGCACTTGGGAGATGCATCTCATGAGCACTTGGGAGGAGAATTTCGGGGATGGATTGATTGGGGGACACTTGGTTCACTAGGAGAGCTTATCACATGGAGGTGTCACAAGGGAAGGAGGAGAAGTTTTGCAGAACTCACCTTTACAGTTGCTTAAGGACAAGCAACATTTGGGAGGGGAGGATTGTAATATTCCCAATTAGCTTTCAGCTAGTTGGAATATTAAATTTTGTTTTTTCTTCTTAGTTATAAGAATAAGAGGGTAGGGAGACACGTAAATCTCCTTAGTAGGATTAAAATCACTCCAAACGTGTAAGGGGAGCATCTTAGTAGCTGGATAAAGCACCCTTATGTGTGAATAGGGGATGAATCATGTGGATGGGGTCAAGTTTGACCAAATCAACATCACTAGTATGGAGGGAGTGGATAATCAATGAGAGACAACGCAGTTTTGGAGGGAGAATCTTTGCAGGATCATGATTGCTATCATCAATGATCTCAATAACTTCGAAATCGACCAATACTCCTGCACCATCAATGTCTATGCAAATCCCCTACAATCATCCCATAGAAATGATCTTCTGTTGATTTTCCATCCTCTGTTGAATTCGTGACCATTGTAGCTTAGGTCTTCCCATTCATTCCCATGTCTGTTTTGGCATAATGTTGGCATCTGATCTAAGATCGAGAATGACTTGAACCATCTCATAGTATTTGATCTGTGTAGTCAGCTGCATCTCCTGGTCGGTTATTTTCTTATTCTTGTACATTTTATTTACAGCGCATTGTTACAGTTGTAGCTTTTCCTTTCCACCGCAGTTATCTATCAGCTCATGTAACCCTTCTATAACCTTCTGGTCCCTTATTAATTTCATACACGCCTGTAAGAAGAATGTTGAGATAGACTGATCAGCTTCCTTTACTTCAATATCCTCCACAATATTATTCTTCAATGGAAATAGTTGTCTCTGCGCAGTCAATTTCGAAGATATAAAAGTCAATAATCTCTTATTTTCTTTTATGAATGTCTGTTTCTCTCGTTACACATTAAACCAAACATTATTATCTTTAGCTTTCCTTGCCCATGTCTCTGTCATAAGAATTTTTTCTTCCATGTGTTTCCTCTGGTATTCACACCATTGCACGTTACGATATTAATGATAGGATCTTCCTGGCATGTTTTAACCCTCATAATTTGTATATTCTGAATCTTTTGTTGGTGACGCTTCTCCTACATTTTAGCTAAAAAAATGGGACAATCTTCGATTTCATGACCAAATTCTTGACAATATTTATAGGAAGTTGTAGTAGGATCCTGAAAAATCCTATCAAAACATCTTGGTTGTCCACAGTTGTAACATATGATATTCCTTCGTCCACGACTAGCGCCTCCTCCTCGGCCACGCCCTTGGCCTAGGAAAACTCCTCGTGTAGTCAGTGAACTTGAAGCTTCACGACCTTATACCTGCATTTTGTATGCACCAGGAATTTTCTGAATCATTAGATCGTAGCTCTTACAATGTTGTTCGTCGTGTCCCAATGAACTACATAAATTTCAAAACAATTTCTTCGGCGATCTGACAAACTTTTGGAGCAAGTGATAATAGTCTGTGGAATGTTGGCATGAAACTTCTCATATTATACACCATACATGGGGCCCTACACTTGGCCCAATGCTCGATCCAAGCTTCAATGGACTAGACATCCTAGCGCCCAAATAGTCTCTATAAATAGGGCACTTCTCCTTATAGTGACCCTCTGCTTTGCACTTGATACAACCGAATTTTGACCTTATATCATTTCTAACCTCCTTTCACTTCTTTAAATCTTGTAGCTCCATGTGAAAGCTCGCTAACTGATTCTGAATTTGATGCACACATATTATTATCTCATCTATTAGTGAAGCTTCTCTGACGGGAAAATATGTCCGGCCAACAGTAGGGGATCTCCCCGGTAGAAAGTCCCAATTAGACTTTGAACCGTTTGGAGTAGGGATCCCGTCCGGGGTGTGGGTCCGGCTACCACTTAAATGACTATCTCTTCGGTTTCGAGCAACCTGATTGAAACTGCAAACATACACTTATTAACACGATATAGAATACATGGCTGATGAATAAAACCGATATATGACACTGTGCATAGCAAGGTAATAGACAGAATGCATAAACTCAGGAAATGTCGTTAGCAACACATCTATGAGGTATGCATGCGAGATAATCTGACCGCCAAAGAAACAATCCTTTGTGGTAAGAATATCCCTTAACTTTCTGAAGGATATAACGAGATGCTAATAAAATAGTTCATTAACATTCATCATGAAGTAAATAATAACTTGAGCATCATCAACACAATCACAGATAACTATGGTGCATGAATGACACTATTAATAACACAGATTCATTAATCAAAAGATATTCTGAAGCTACATGCAGAATACACACAATGTTGTCACGGCTAGACACATCATCCAATCAAAGGGGTTTTAACATGTATTGTATTTCATATATCAAGAGTATGCTTCTTCAGCTACAATGCAATAATGCCTTTCAGTCCACCAAAGAGCAGCCCTTTACAATGCTTCCCACTGGGGTATTTATAGATTCAACAGCCGCACTTATGGCCTTCCGACGGTTCAACTTCCTGTTTGTACAAATTGCGACCTGCGACCTGGTCGCAAATGCGACCTGCGACCTGGTCGCAAATGCGACCTGCGACCTGGTCGCAAATGTGACCTGCAACCCGGCGTTTGCAACTTATGAAGGTGGTCGCGCAATCGAGGTTCCTGGAGCGTCGACTTTCTTGCCTTTGATGAAGTCTTTCCAAGTTTGGTAATCCGCCGTTATAGGAGCGACAAGAGGGCTTTCCTCTTTTATCCGAAGCATACATTCTAGAGCATTCGGCACCAGAGTCTCCTTCTTCTGGGAGATCATCATTGAGAGAGAAGCAAGCTTGGTGTAGATTTGCACTGGGGTGACAAGCAACCGGTTCGGGTTCTCTTGTGATGCTTCGAATTCCGGTGCGGCGGCAGCTTGTCTTACTGGCTGCAGAAAAGACTGAATTTCCTGCTCTACCTGTTCCCAACCTTTAGTTTCATTTAGTGCCCCTAATGATGGAATGTGATGAAGAGCGTTCATGGAGTCGATACCACTGATTAGGTGATTATACGCAGACACTACTTTGTCCAGATCTTTGGACAGCTTGTCTTTGGATTGCATACTCATCCGAATTTGCACTTTGTCCTCTTGCGTATGACTCCAATCCTTTCGAGGCACGTGTTCGGGAGCTTGCTGATACTGGGTTGTCCAATTCATCATTTTGTCCAAGGCTGTCGAGGCTTCCTTGAGTTGTTCGTGTTTCTGCTTGGTTTCTTCCCGTGCCTCTGCCAATGGGGCCACTGTTTGTTTCAGGGTGAACATTTTCTGGTATACTTGCCTCATTGTCATCTCCAACACATCACATTCCTTCTTGACCGCCAGTGGGACCTCATTCACTTGAGCGGGCCTACCCTGGAGCTGGAGCATCTCATTTTCTAGCCTTGATTTCTCTTGCTCTGCCGCTTTTAGCCGGTTCTGTAAAGAAATAATCTCTCTGCTCATCCTTGTGACATTTTCTTCTGTGGCTGCGGAAAAAGCGGTGCCTGCTGACGCTATCATAACCGGATTTGTCCTTGTGTCTGGGACAATGTCCTTTCCAGTGGAGACTGTGGAGATGGCAGGATAGCCTGACGTCAAGGATTTCCTCTTCTCTTGCCGTATCTTGAAAGAGAATTGGTCAAAGGTTAATCTGGTCAAGTCGAAGACTTCTTCTTCTTGCTCCCCCAGAAAGTCATCAACATTGAGGTTACTTCCCGCGCCACCTGCAGGGATATTCAGGGGAGATAGATCAATGTCATCTATTATTTCGTCTTCTACATCCTGCGTTTGACCCTTTTCTTTCTCCTTTTGCTGGCGCTCTGCTTCCGCCTTGTCATGCTCTTCCTTCTTCCGGCGTTCTGCCTCTGCCTCTGCTTCCCTTTCCTTTTTCCTCTTTGCTGCGGCGGCCTGTTCTGCCTTTTTCTGATGATCGACTTTATCGAGCTCTTCTTTCAGTGCCCGTTCTGCTGCCGCTTGTGCCTCCTTTTCCTGTCTTTCTTTCTCCTCCTCTTTCTTCCTTTTCCGTTCTGTTCTGGCGTCTTTCTTCCGTTTCTCTTCATCTTCCTTCCTCTTCTTTTCCTCTTCCAGTTTGGCCTGGGCTTCTGCTTCCCTTTGCTGATCTGCGGTGTCAGGTCCTGCACCGGTCTATGTTCTTTTATCTTTGGAGGAGGAAGAACCTCCAATGTTCTGATACTCTGCTCCTTCTCGGTCAGGGTCAATTCCTGGTGCGAGATGCCGGTTAGCGTTATACCAATTTCTTCTCTCATCCTCATCCGGGCACTCGATGTGTTGATAACTCCATCTGAAATTGGCCCTTTTACAATGTTCGGGAACTATCCTGACTGGATCGTAATTTCGGCGGTCCAAATTTATGAAGTGATAGCTTTTCACCTCTTCCCCTTCACGCGCTACTTCTCTGGAGTCTTTGACCGTATAGGAACCAATGGTGAGAGGTAGAGCAGGCCAAGGTTTCTTCTTCCCTTTGGCAAGGACGTTAGAGAAACCCAAGGTCATCTGAAAACATACCTCTTGTATGAGCACCTTGTCGGTAACAAACTTAGGTAGAGCGTGTGGTGCTTTAAACGAGCCAAATACTAGGATGATTGTGAATTCAGCGAATGGGAACCAGTGTGCCACCTGACCTAGTGTTTCCATCGCTCGCCAAGACATGCAGGGGGCATCTTGACCAAATAGTTTCCCGTAGAGGGCGGGCATGAATATGTGAGAGATTTGCTCGATGTCCGACTTGTACCTAGATTCCCAGAATACCCTGGTCTGCAAGTGTATTTCCTGGGTCTGTTCGGGGTCCCAATTATGTGGCCATCCCTCAACATGCATCTGGGCACAGACAACATCTAATAGATACGAAGCCATGTAGAATTCTGATGGCGCTCCCTCATCTGGGGCTAAAGCTGAAGCCAAGTTTGTGTGCATGGAGCCCATTAATATTCCCGCCCAATTGAATCGAGTGTCGTGGACTGTTACATGTTCTATGATGGTTGCCCATGTTCCATTGAAGGTGGTGGCGTCCAAACGTCCGTATATCCTGCACAGCATGGCGGCCACTAGCTTATAGACTTTCCTCAGACCGGCTACCGGGTACTCCTGGTCCTTTTTGATCTTAAATTTGTCTGGTTCTGCCCACCATCTTCTGATCGTGTCAACCATCGGCACTTCATTTGTAGCGAACCATCTTGGGGTGAAGTTTACCTCTTCTTTGGGTAGGGAGTAGTAGACCTGTGCTCTTGAACTTTCCAATGTTACGAAAGCTTTCCCTGCACTATCTCGGATTGCGAAGCTTTTCGGATCCGTCTTCTGTATGATCCAGTCCAGCATTTCAGGGCATGGAAAGATGGCAGGATGAGGCCCAGCCAGGTGCAGTCTGGATTTTTTGACTTTCAAATATATTTCACGGTCCGGGAGATCTTCTGGTAACTCCTCTGCTGTCATGGAAAATTCATGGTATACCTCATACCACCTGAGGCTATCCTCCTTTGCGAAGGTGCAAAGGGTGTCTCTGTATATTGGCGGCGGAGATATTTGTATGTCTGCGTCTGATTCTTCCTCCACCACCTGCCTGCTTCTCCTTCGGGATACCCGGGGTGCCATATTGCTCGAGTCGGAGGGGACCGATACTGTGTCTGCTCTGAATTCACCTGCTGCATTTAGAACAGAATCACAGGATAAGAAAGACATGATGATAATGGCTAAATAGAGTCTGAACATGCAAAGATAATTTACTGTTTTCTGGGAGTCGCTGGGTCGCCGCTCCACAAAAGGACTCACCCCGCGACCTCTGCGACCTTGCGACTAGGTCGCAGGGTCGCAGAGTCGCTGAGTGGTACTTTTGCGACCCTGCGACCTTGCGACCTGGTCGCTAGGTCGCAGGTCGCATTTGCGTTTTGCGCGCGCGCGACCATTGCGGCTAAGTGTTTACTAATGGGAAAAACTGCGGTCTGAAAGGTCCAGAATTTACCATAAGGCATAGCCATGAGGATTTAGGCAAAGGGGCGGGCGACCTTGGGGTTTTGAGGGAAACACAATGACGGCAACAATCCAAAGAAAAACCCCCATCCTTCTTAGTAAATAAATAAGACCGTGGGGAGGCTCAAAAATGGCAAGAAATGTTTATGCAGGAAACATAGGGAGGAAAAAGAGGCAACTTACCCGGAAGAAAACGCGCCAGTCAACCTGTCAGAGCAACTCCGCGGTTTTCACTGAGAGTCACAAATACGACCTAGCGACCCGACCTTATATAAAAAGGTCGCACGTGCGGACGTTTAATGCGGTCGCAAGTTGCAAGTTTGCGACCTTGCGACCTTGCGACCTAGAGGTCGCTGGGTCGCAAGGTCGCTGGGTCACAAATTTCTTTAAAACTTCACTTCGCGACCTTGCGACCTTGCGACCCCAAGGTCGCTAGGTCGCAAGGTCGCAAATTGTTGAAATTCTGACTCTTGCGACCTGTGCGACCTGTGCGACCTTAGGGTCGCAGAGTCGCATAGGTCGCCTGGGTCACAAATAATGCATATGCGACTTAGCGACTTGCCTTTAGAACTTTACTTGGTCTCTTTTCCTTTTAGTTTTAAGGGGGGCTCCAAAAAATTTTGGAGTGTGTGTTATGATTTTGTGTATTTTTTGGAGGGTGTTGTAGGAGCTACAACATGACCCTCATTAGTTCTAAATTTTGTTTTCGGAATATCTTTAATCTTCATTATAATTTGACGATATCCTAAAAGATCCAACTTGGTGAAGTAAATTTCTCTATGTAATTCATCAAATAATTCATCAATGTCGGGAATAGGAATTTTATCTTTAATAGTGAGTTTTTTCATCTCCCTATAAGCCGAACACATGCACCATGATCCATCCTTCTTGTGCACCAATACTATTAGAGCTGAAAAATAACTTTGACTAGGTTGAATTGATGCACGAGCATCCAGCTTGAAAAATCATTGTATTTTTGGTTGACTTAGGGGGTCTAATGTTTGTTAAAGAATTTAATTTATTAATAGGAAATTTGTATATTTTTTATAATTTGAATGAGAAATAGTTGTGTGAGGTTTTAAATGTAAATATTCTCACATAACTGATAATACGAGAGATATTAGACTTGTGAAGATCTCATAAATATCTTAGGGATTAGGAAGTCCTAGAATAGGGATTTAGTTGAGTCAAAAGTGGATTTAGAGGATTTTTAGGATATGGTTGAGTAGATTGTGGATCTGAACCAGAATTGGTTGCAGAATGCTTTTTTATATATTTGTAAGCCTCAAAAGCATTAGAGGAGGCCACTTCAACTGAAGAAAATCAGGCCATGGAGAGAGAGATGAATTAAACGAGGATTGTGAGTATATGTACAATTTAATTAATGAAAGGAAGTTTTCATTATTTTTCATTATCTCTGTGAATATTAATTGATGAATTCCAATTTGTATGTCTATTTGGAATCAATTATGGATTAAAATAAATCTATCATATGAATGAGGTCAATCCTTGAAGAACGAGTTATCTCTGCATAACTGAAAATTGTCTCTACTCGAGAAATCAATTTTTTTTCTATGTGATACATCTATAAGTTGATGGGTTGTACATGATCATGTTAATACTAGGTTTCTGAGTAAAAATTCAATGTGTTTAATTGTTAAGTGTGTATCCTGGTTCAAATATTGATTAAAGAGTATAATGCCAGTGTGAGTGTGAATTTTTATTTAGATCTATATAAATCCAAGAATTGAACCATAGTTACAAGTATGGAGTGTTGGAAAAAGTTCAATTTTCAATCATGGAATAAATCGAGAGTAAGTCACCATAAAGTTTTGTGTAGATTTTTTGAATCTGTACTCAGAATGCGTGGAGGAAACAGAGTCTCAAAATTTTTTTGCATAACTGGGAATTGTATAAGTATGAGCATGTTCGAAGGAGAATCAAATTCATCCAGAGAGAAGCAGTAGATAATTATAGTGAAGCTATGGAAAAGCACAAAAGCGTTGAATTCTGGAATAACATTGAATTAGTTTCTCTCTATTAGTACGTTTTTAATTTCATAAGATAATCCCAGAGATGATGAAGAATTGGTCTTTCATTGTAAATATTTGTTGAATTATTATAGTATGTTGTAATTACAATTTCAAGTTTGATTTGAATCATGTTTGATGTTGATGGCGTGGTTTTTGAATTGATGTTTATGAATCCTATAAGAATAGGATTAGAACCTCGCGGAAATAAATCGATGGTGAATTCGATGTCAAGGGAATTTTTTTTGGAGAAGAACGTTGTCAAGATCATCATGTACAAGAGCAGAGAGGGACAAGATGTGTGGAGAAGACGGAGTACAGACTCTGTTGAATTTTGATATCACAATTTGTTCCTGTGTGGTGAAACATAGTATGGTTTGCGCGGATGGAAATGTTCCATGGTGTGAGTGTGGAAAACATTGAAGGAAATCAATCCGTAATTGAACGTATGTGTTTAGATGGAGATTGTGGTGTAAATATGGATGTAAAATTGTTGAGTTTAAAAACGATGTAAGGTTGGCATGATCCACATAAGACTAGAGGCAGAATAGATGAAGGATGATCTGTTCTTGAAACAACAATTTTTTTCCTGTTCACAGAATTCTATTCCGGTTCACAAAATTCGGTTCTTGTTCCAAAATTTTGTTCATGTTCTAGTAGTTTAGTTCCTGAACAAGCAGATGGTTTCCAGTTCTAAACTCCATGATTCTCATACATCAAGCAAGACTAAAGGTAAATGAGCACATCGGTTTTAAGGAACAAAGTGTTGATGTGATCATGTGTTCCCTTAATCACACTCGGGTCTTATATAGGGAAAAACTCTGAAACTAATCCTTCCATATTTATGCATAATTAATCTGAGTGTAGTTTTAATGAAATAGCTAAGAGATAGGAAGGGTTGAAGTCTCTTTCTTGAGACTTGTAGTGTAGCCTAGTGTTTAAATATACCTACAGTGGAGTCATAGACCTAGTAGGTCATCAATTTTTGGTATCAAAGTGAGTAAAAACTCTTTGAGAGAAAACTAGAGAAGAGTTATGTTCTTGAAGTTTTATATACAGATACAATTGTGATTGCAGGAAAATGGATCAGATTTTAAATCTGACAAGCAGCAGGCACACAGAGATAAAGTGTGGCAGAATATTGGGGAGTAATTGATACTCTTGAGGAGAATTTATAGAGGCAAATGAACAAGGAATATTCCATTCAAAGTGCAGATGAATGGTGGAACAGGATCACGTAAAGATCTTGAAGGTGATATGGTATGTTTTTTAATTTAACTCTGGGTTTGAGGATTGTGTTTGTAGATTTCAGGCTGTAGACAAAGAGGGAATATCTCAGAAAAATAACATCAAGAGGAGTTGTAAGAAGAAAAAAAGTTGTGTTCTTAAAGACAGAGTAAGTGGATACTATGAAGGAAAGTTGCAAAGAACCTAAGCATTCTAGCTGAAGGTTTGACAGCGAGGACAAGAGTGTTCTCAAGAAAAGTGGATTTAAGCTGCAGAAGCAAAGAGGAGCAAGAGAGTTGCTCAGAATATGGTTCCAATATAGAGAACCAAAAGATACCAAGAGGTCAAGCACAGAAAGAGAGATTGAATTGTTGGATGGAAAGTATGAAGACTTGCTGAAAAGGGAGGATTAGGTGCAGTCTGCAAGTGAACAAATGAATTTCACAAAGGAGGAAAAGATAACTATTGATATTCATTAAAGAGGTTCAGAGAGAAGCCACAATAGAAGAAAGGAGAAGGAAGATGCCAAGGAAAATGGCATGAGAAAGATTCAAGAAGATATTGACAGAGAGAAAGTTGAGATAAAAATACATCTTGAGTTATTAATGAAGATGTTACAAAGGAATAAGGAAGACCAGAGGTATCATTGGATTATGAAAAGAAAAGTCAAATGGCATAGTTTGCAAGTGAAGTGGGAGCATAGATTGAATCCTCAACTGAAGGAAGAGATACTCAGAGTCAATGAGTATGAGAAGGAAGTTTTGGTATGTGAAGCAGAACATGGCCCATTTTTTTTAAAGTAATTTAAGATACATAGGAGAAATATACAAAGGATCTTCTAAATCATATGCAACAAGAAGACCCGATGGCTGAAGCATCAAGTGAGACTGCAAGGTCTTATGTTTTTAAAACTGAAAATTTGTGTATGATTGCAGGTATTGCAGGAGATAGGCACCCTTTTGAAGATTTCTTCAATATGGACGAATATATTGAAGTAAAATATGATGAATAAAACCTCTCAGATGAGGAAGGCTTTGAATGGTCGTAGCAGAAGGAGTTCATTGATGAGTTAATTAATGGAAGAAGACAGCCATCTGAAGTTGTCATGGATATGGAAGATAAGAGACTTATTCTAATGAATATTGAAGGAACAATGTCTCAAAGAGTTAAACCAATGAATTTCACTAATGTTATTGATGAAGAAAAATTGCAGGGGAATGTTAATTCAGAAGACCAGGCAAGGATAGCTCTTGAAGAGGGCTTACAAAAAGGCAGTAATGCAACATGTGTTAAAGAAGGAGGTGAGGTAGATTTGTCTCAGGACAAAGAGAAGGTAGTCATAGGACTAAATAAAGAGGAAGGACAGCTACTGAAATATGTTAAGAAGGAATAAGAACATATTGAAGACTATAAACAGTATCATGATGAAGTACTTGTGAGGTTTCAAAGAGAAATTGAGTTCTTGGAGTATTTGCTGAAAGAACCAGAGTATGAGAGTGTGATTGTAGTCAGAAATGAAAGAATGTATCAAGATTTGATTGGGATAGATATATGTGTTATTTTTCAAGTTTCTAATGTATTGGCTAACAGAGAAGAAAAGGTGGATGAGTATGCAGTCAGAAAGATGATAGACAATTTACATCTTGAAAGTAAATTTGAAGATAAGAAGCAGCAAATCGAAATTGGAGAAGAAGATGTTAATTAAAGAAATCAGGGAACAACATAAATTGATTTTGTGATTGAAGAATTGTGGAATTTGATGATGGGACAATCCATATGGAGAAAAGTGACAGTAGAAGGGATGATCAATCAGAATTTGAAGTTGATTGAAGGAAGGAAAATGAACCAAACGATACCAGACATGCAACAACAACAAAGGTGCGAAGCATTTGGAAAATTAAAAATTAAGGTTAAGGACCTTGGAGGTTTTCATCAGCATATGAAACACATTATGAGGAGATCATGAATGTTTTCAACCCTAAAAAAAACATTGTATTTTTGGTTGACTTAGGGGATCTAATGTTTGTTAAATAATTTAATTTATTAATAGGAAATTTGTATATTTTTAATAATGTGAATGAGAAATAGGTGTGTGAGGTTTTAAATGTAAATATTCTCACATAATTGAGAACATGAGAGATATTATACTTATGAATATATCATAAAGATATTAGGGATTAGGAAGTCCTAGAATAGGGATTTAGTTGAGTCAAAAGTGGATTTAGAGAATTTTTAGGATATGGTTGAGTAGATTGTGGATCTGAACTAGAATTGGTTGCAGAATCATTTTGTATATATTTTTAAGTCTCAAAGGCATTAGAGGAGGCCACTTCAACTGAAGAAAATCAGGCCATGGAGAGAGAGATGAATTAAATGAGGATTGTGAGTATATGTACAGTTTGATTAATGAAAGGAAGTTTTCATTGTTTTTCATTATCTTTGTGAATATTAATTGATGAATTCCACTTTGTATGTCTATATGGAATCAATGATGGATTAAAATAAATTTATCATATGAATGAGTTCAATCCTTGAAGAACGAGTTATCTCTGCATAACTAAAAATTTTCTATGCTCGAGAAATTGAATTTGTTTCTGTATGATACATTTGTAATTTGATGGGTTGTCTATGATCATGTTAATATTTTCTTGTTGAGTAACAAGTCTATGTTTTTAATTGTTAAGTGCGTATCCTGATTCGAATATTGATTAAAGAGTATAATGTCTGTGTGAGTGTGAATTTTTATTTAGATATGTATAAATCCAAGAATTGAACCATAGTTACAGGTCTAGAGTGTTGGAAGAAGCTCGACTGTCAATCATGGCATAAAACAAGAGTAAGTCACCCTAATGTTTTGTGCAGATTTTTTGAATGCGTCCTTAGAATGCATGAGGAAACAGAGTCTGGAAAAATTGTTGCATAACTGGGAATTGTGTAAGTATGTGTTGGGGTTCCTATGTTTTGGAAGATTTGGCAATACCAAAAGATAAGACAACATCAAAACACTTTGGGGCCCTAGGATCTATCCCTCCTAGACCCGGAGAGGGATCTCTCCAAATAGAGCAAAGAATGATATGTCCTTGAAGCTCAAAATGAGATATTAGGCTAGATATGAAGCACAAAGGGGGTTTAAAATAATTTGGTTGGTTGGTTGCTGGGTTGAGTCATGAGATCATAGGCTGAGAAAGTAATGGGAGAGAAGGAACAAAGCAGCAGGATGTTTCAACAAAGGGGATAGGCCAAGAAAGTGCCATCCATTGGGCTATGGATTCATGAAAGGAGAATTACTTGCAACCACTAGCCAAGGCTTTCAGAGGGCAAGTCATCTATACTAAAGGATCTTTTTAGATAGATGATGGGATGGAACATTAAGGGGAGAAGGTGAAAGAAGGAAAACAACCTGATTTCTGTCTATAGATCAAGTCAAAGGTCATTTAACTCCAGACCTGCTTGGACATACTCAAAGGTATCTTTCAATGGAGGGACAAAGGGGCAAATATAGGATCTGGATCAGAGGTCACAACTCAGGCTCTCTTAGCAACTCCAAGGAAAACAGAGAAATTTGACAAAGAAACATCCAAGAAGCAAACCCCCAAGTTCATACATCAGCCAGCAGGCAATAACATCCGCTGCACTGGTTAAACCACGTGAATTCACTCTTAGATAACACATAAAGCAGAAAACATTAAAGGTAGGGAGAGCAGGAAAAATAGGGCACCTAACAAGGGTGAATCCTATGTTATACTTCTATTGCCTACTAGAAGAACATGAAACAGTATGAAAATGTAATAAACAGAGTTAGGGAAAACATCACCAATAGTAATAGACCAGGATCCTGTGAAATGTGCTTTGATTAATTGATGCAAAACCAGTCATGTACAATAAGCTCAATGGCTAATATAGTCCAGACTTCTCCTCCCAATCTATTAAATATAAGCTACTCCATAACTCCCTCCCAAGACTGTTCTAACAGTCATAATGAATCCCTCTAACTGCGAATGCAGCCACTGGACAACAACAACCTTTACAATTATTTCTCAGGGGATTTTATAGGAGAAGAATAAAACAGAAGTAGATACAAATTCAATGAGCCT
This sequence comes from Pinus albicaulis, assembly GCA_034641835.2. NCBI lineage: Eukaryota > Viridiplantae > Streptophyta > Pinopsida > Pinales > Pinaceae > Pinus > Pinus albicaulis. The sequence continues at coordinate 1,352,240,770 of CM076582.1, read as the reverse complement.
CATTAAGACAGTAAGGCGGAAGTGTTCACGCCCATGCTGCTTAATGGCAATCTTTAGCGTTGTGTGTACTCTGTCATCTGCTCTGGGAGACTCTATCAGGCCAAGATTGACCTCTGGTATCTCTTTGGAGTTTTGTCAGGTGACTGGAACTCTGCGCTGCCTTCTGAATCTGGTTAACTGGTTTAAATTCTGCGGGCCTCTCCATACCTCCATTACTGCTGCTCAGACAGTCTTTAATGAAGCTCTGTCAGTGCAATTAACTGTTTATGGGCTCGAGGAAGCATGGAGATTGCTGTAGGAAGGTGTACCTCTGGAGAAGAGTACTCTGCTGAACATTAAACACTGATAAATCTTATTGCGTGTGCGTTGGTCTTCAACTGCGTCCTTTTCCTTTGAATTATGGGGTTAAACATTAATTATACCAATAACAGGCATAAACCCCTTTGAATTTCTTCTGCTGGTCCGCTGACTCATGCTGAAACGGTCTCTCTGTGTTATCTTCACAATGAAA